>CAJRST010011113.1:4927142-4989681 GCA_907169785.1 Menidia menidia | reverse complement strand
CCTTCAAAGCTTAAGAAAAAAAAAGCACTTACGCAGCCATTTACTGTACATTATAGCACAATGTAAGTGTTCATCTCTGCTGGCTGTTATCTCCTCTCACCCTCTTCTTTCTTTCCGTTGCTGTTGATGAAACATACGTTGTTGCCGTACTGTTTTGCTTCAGGGGGCTCTGTTGTGGAGGGACTGGTAAATGAACTGAGCTCTTATAGTATTACTGTCTTTTGCTCATGTGCAATAATGTCAATGCCATTTTATTTGAAAGAAATCAGTTTTCTTTTTTTTTTAAAGAAAAAAAGATTCAGTCCAGTCTTGGAGAAAAGTTGTTTGGAGCAAACAAAATTTTTGAAATAATTACAGGCTGACATTTTTATTTGACCACTTTTTTTTTTTTTTTAATTAAAAGATCTTTTCTTCCTTTATAATGCATGTATAACCGGTTCTTTGTCGACCTAGCTAGTGAGCTAAGACCTTCTGATTGTAATTTCTTTTCAAGTTCTTAATTCTATCTCCTGAAATCAACCAAACATTATCTACCTATATACAAATATTATCTCCATTTAAAAGTAATTTTACCAAGAAATTTGTGAGATCATTGTTGTCTATTGGGTTTTTTTCTTTCTTACTCAGCACTTACTCACGGGGCAGGAGCGGTGTCTTGTAAGAGTGACACTTTGTGGGGTTTTTTTCTTTCATTTCTTTCCTTTTTTTTTTAACCAGCAGGATTCGACACGAGGGCCTGAGTTTTTACAAAGCTCACAGCCTCTTTGGTGTACTTATTCAAATAATTTGACAGAAATAGGGTTCTATGATCATTGTTAAAAAACAAAACAAAAACTATCTAAAAAAACATTGAAATTAAAAGTGTCTGGTTTATCGCGTTAGTACCAAAAACTCCTCTGCCATCCTGATTGTCTTTTAGTAGGATGCTTGAGTTTTATTTTTAATTTTTAAAGTTCCATCTGATCAGGCCGAACCCCTCTGTGCATACATGCACTCAGAAACATGCAAACCTTTTCTTTGTTATGCAGAGGTAGATGTCAAACTCAATTCTCCGATGTGCCAACTGAAGTATCATAAAATATATATAACGTCTTTTTTGGGGGGGTGGGGTGCTCATAATATACATTTTTTATATTATGGTAGCGTTACAGAATTATGTTTAGTTAAGGTTAGATTTAAATATTTTAAAGGAGTAGAAAGGGAAGTCTGTAGCAGCCTGCTTTCTGTGGAGTCCAGAATGCACCATCAGGAACCATTTATGTATTCTCAGATAACATCTATACCTACACAAAAATAACCTAGGATGAAAAGGAATCTGTGTTTAATATGAGTGAATACAAGTTGTGGGCTTTAAAAAAAAAAAAGTAATGGTACACTAACACAAAATCAGGTTTATTTTAAAAATATAAAAGCTGCTGAAAGTGACCAGTATACACCTGAGAGAACTTTTTAAACCCACAGTTTATTTAGACTCTAAAAACGAACTATGATTGACAACAAAAACCCGGCTCAGCTTGTTTCTAAGAACAAGTAGAAGAAAAAAAAGATTAGCTTTTATCCTTGTGGTTAATGTAGCTAATTTCTGTTGAGTATTACTATTAAGAGATGAGTAAACAAAAAAATGAAAAGAAAATATGATCTGTGGCTGACTAAATGTAGGTTGCAGTCACCAGACAATGTCACATTTAAGTGTTCCCACAGCCAGGTTCTCGCTGATATGTCACTTTGGTTCATCCCTTTAGCAGGAGAAGGCTCATTTTATTTGTCAGTCTTTTTAATTTTGGTCCTCTGAACTCTAGTAGACCATTGTTATCTTTAAAAGGCCACAGAGCAGTAATACTGCACAAAGTACACCACAGGAAGCTCAACACTGCTTTTAAAATCGGCATTCGTCCAACTACGTCCAGGACATTCTGTCTTAGTAACTATTATTTGTGAAGAGGTCTCATTACTGGTACGTTTTGATTCAGAAGATGGTCGTCAGAGAAGCTGGAACTCAATCCTGAAAGAAGGTACTTCGAACTGTTTTTACATCAGAAATTGAGGCAAAAGTCGGCGTCTAAAAGGATGCATTGGGGGACATTTGCATGTTTTGTTCGCGAGCAAAGCAAATCACAAAACTATTAGGCAGTTTTAAATGCTTGTAATGTTAAAGTGACATCATTGTTTTTTTGTTTTGTTTTTTACACACTCGAAAGCTCAAAAGGCTTGAAATCATCCCTATCCCAGAAACCCAAATGAACCCATCAGTGCATCCGTTTATTCTCTTACTGCTGAAGATGAAACCACAAGGAGCACCTTAACCCGTTACTGCGCCAATCAGCAGAACCCAGCAATGGGAAATAAAACGAAAGGGAAGAAAATTTCATATCTGACATTTATTTTGACTGAAATCTACATCCAGATCATCCCACCGCAGTGGGCGAGCAACTCAGTAAAAAAAAAAAAAAAAAAATCAGTCTTTAAAAAGAAGCCCACTAACACACCTGTTTCACTGTTGCATGAAAAATTGTGTAACATTAGAACTGTCTTTAAAAGTACAAAAAAAAAAACATTGAGGGTTTACATGTACATTTTCCAAAAAGGAAAAAAAAAAAGCATTAGTCACATTAATACAGAAATAAACAAATGGCACATTGAATTCCTAATTTAAAAATAAAGTGGTTGAACTCTTTTACTGAGGAGACAAAGTTAAATAAATTACTACCATAAATGTTACATACAAATCTGGAGTAGTATATACAAAAGAAATTATTAGAAAAAAAAAAAGAAATCTACAATTTCAATGTTGATGTTAAAAGACAGCAGTAGAACTGTATTTTTGACGTTAAAGTGGGTCAAAGTGATTGAGTGTGGGAGGGCAGTTGGACAAAGCTATGACACTGAAACAACTCTTGTTCACCGTACTGGTAACCGTGTGTCTGACGAAGATCAAACAGATTAAGGAATTTTGTTCCACTGGTTCCCCATCTAAGATGATGAGTCCAGGTGGATGTTATGGAAGTATGCCCATGAGAACTTTCATGGAAAATTCCATCCTAGCTACCCCCAATAGTTTTTTTTTGTATAATTTTGCTGCAATTTAGTTGTGGAAATCCTCTATTTGCCTTCACATACTGTATAAATTTCTTTGTGGATTGGTGAGTGCAAATCCATCTGGCCTCAAAGTCATAACAGGCACGTTAAAAAAAGAACACTGCTCAGATGAAAGAAAAAAAAAATAGAATCTTCTTTTTAACATACATCCATCCTGTTTCCAATGCACGAGCACTGCAACGCCCTCTATCGTCACTAAATACTGTCTTTATTCACCTCATGAAAATCCCACCGCTCCATCCGCCAAACCTCGCCTCTAACCCACCTCCTTCTATAGGTCGCTTTGAAGTCGTTACAACAAGATAAATCCCTCCTTTCTCCTATGGCGTCCCTTAAAAAAGCGGCGTGTTAATAACGGTTGACTGTAAGGTTTAAGCAAAGGGAAGTTTTGTTTACTTTGTAAACACGCTCAATGAAAGTTCACCGATACTCTAAATACCTGACGGACTTGAATCTCCCGCTGGCTCCCCTTTGTTTGATCTTCACTACTGATTTATGGCTTTCACAGTAAGTCGCTGCCACCTGCGGGGGAAAGCTAATAAGCGCTTGAACTTTTTCTGGTATGAACTTCAGATTGTAGGATCATTAAAAAAAAAAAAAAAAAAAGGGACAAAAAAAGTCATCCTTCATGAACCATTGGTGTGTCCTTCCCCCCCGTCCCATTCAGCCTTAAAACACATGCACGTCTTCTAGATGAACAGTGAGTGGGCGACATCAGGCAGTGAGAGCGTCTGAGGAACGAATAGAATGTCGTTTTTTTTGTTCCTCAGGGCAGTTTTGGTCCATTCGCCCAACCAGTCGATCTGAGCAGTCTGATGAGTTCCGAGCCGACTGTAGCTCCCCCCGTCATTCCTCCGTAAAGTGTACTTAAAGGGTAAGTGAGTGAAGGGTTAGTAAGAGAAGGAGCGTTGATGGTGGTGGGGGGTTGTTTACAGATGGAGGGTCTGGAAGGATCTTCATGCTGGTCCGAGCTGCGGGACGCCTCAGAAACGCGACAACGTGCTTTAGTATGCGTCGTTTTTATGGCATATAGTGGTCAGACTGTCAGATGGGGGGGGGGGGGTGGGGGGGGGGGGGGTGGGTAAGAGGCTGCAGCTACAACAGGAAGTGGTTCTTCTGGAACATTTTTTTTTTTTTCTTTTACCTTTTTTTTTTTTTTATAACAAAACAATTCTGAAACGTTACGACGTAGGATAAGTTCCAACACGAGAGAGAACAGAATGGTGCTAGTGGTGAAAGGCCCCTTCTCCGTCCTGTTTTTCTGCAAACAGAGGCCTTCGTTGGGCAGCAGCCCCACCCTGATGCCTCCGTGGTGAGGAGTCTTTTTTTTTTTTTTCCTCTCTATGCGTCCGACAGGCAGCTCTGAACACTGTCCATCCACAGCTGAGCGTTCAGGCTGTCCTGGGCGCAGAAGTTGTACACTCGTTTGGTCGTCTTCAGCTGAAATGTCAAAAGGAAAATAGGAGTTAACCCTCATACTATCTGTGTAGTATGCTCTTTTTCTCCGACCAAGGCTGTTTTCACTGCTTACGATGCAAAGGGTATGAAATGATAACAAATTTTATTTGTTTTTTTACACATTTTCATTTATACATGGCATTATTGACCTGTTTTTTTGTGGGGGGGGACAAAATGTATGTATATATATGTAAATATATGTCAATTTAGTTAGGAAACTGATCTGATGCCATTTCAGTATTTTTCAATGGCAGCAAAAAGTCACCAAGCTTAATAAAACAGATTAAGAAACAGTCTGTTTTACCCAGCCTGAACGCTTGGGTGAAACATACTGTTTATTAGGCATTAAAGTACGTATGAAATTATGACACAAATTTAGTCAACTTTTTTCAAACACATTACCACAAATTGTTTTTGTATTTTTTTGGGCAATTTTACATTAAATTATGCCTTTCTGTCAGTAAAATCAGCAGGAATAATTAATTATCTTGGCTATAGCTTTGTTCAAAAGCACATAAGTTGAGATATAAATCAAGGTAAAAGTACCATCCCCGTCATTTTTAGACAGTTATATGGAAGGAAAAACAAGTTATGACTTAAAAACTTGTGAAGTGGGTGAAAGTGACCCAAAGACAACAGGAAGCGCGTCCAGCTGAGCTCCAAATACATTAAAAGCCATCAATCCTGAATAGCTTTTTTAAATTCCACAGACCACCAAAAAGGCAGAGGCAATGAATACAAGTGCACTCACATCAAAGAAGGCTTTCTCCTCTATGTTTTTCGGCGCTCCCATGGCTGGCGTTCCTGCTGTGACAGACTCCACCTCGGCCAGCTCGATCACCCCTTTGCACTCCTTGTCCTGTCTGGTCTCGTAGTATCTCAGCTGGAGACGGAGACATAAACTCAGAAACAGCAGAGAGACAAACTGTCCAGAGTTCCGGGCCACTTGAGAGTAATAAAATTCAATTTCAATTCAATTTTATTTATATAGCGCGACATCACAACAACAGTCATCTCACAGCGCTTTCCAAACAGAGCAGGTCAGACCCTACTCGGAAGTTAATTACAGAAACCCAACAATTCCGACCACGAGCAAGCACTAGGCGACACAGGCAAGGAAAAACTTCCTTTTCCTAGGAAGATCTTACCTGATGCTTGGTCTTATCCAGCACAAACCACCGGGGTCTCCATGGTTTTAACAATGCCCCTCTTTTGTACAGAATGCCTTCAAAACTCCTGGTGGGAAACAAAAAAAAAAGAAGAAGAGTTACACATTTAGCTGTTTTTGCTACAAACCTAGACTGCTTCGAAGTGGCGTGTGCGGACCTGTTCTCGCTTTCGTGGCTCTGGAACTGGCTGTAGAGCGTGCTCGTGCTGGGCCGGCCTGCCACCGGTGTGGAGGTGGCACTGGCCTCGCAGTCCAGCCCCAGGTTGATGGACGACCCCACGCCGCTCTCCTGCAGGTAGACTCCCTGAGAGCGGCGCTGGTGGCTCAGGTTGGACGACATGAGCAGGGAGCTGGAGAACGACAGCTGGAGAGGAAGGAAAGATGGACAAGAGCTGGTGGGTGACGAGTAGAACTCAGGTTTGTTTGTTTAAATTCAAACTTATTTGCACTTTGGGTGGTTTTTCCACGTTAAAAAAAAACAAAATACAAAGAAACAAAAAAAACTAATTACAAATATCTGACTTGATGAAGCCTCCCAAAGCCTCACCTTGCTCTCCAGTTTAGTCTCGGTCCTCTGTGTCCCCTTGATTTTGTCCCACATGTCCTTCCACTTCTCCGACGTCTGGCCGAGCTCGGCCTCCAGGCTCTGCACGTCCTGCAGGAGTTTGGTGATGGCGTCAGGCACGGCCTTGCTGAGGTTGTCGTAGCAAGGCCACACGATGACGCGCTGGGATTTGGGGGCACTGGTGTCGGGCTTCTCTGCCGCCGCTTCGTCTGCCGTTCGCTCCTGCCGACCCCTCAGCTCCCAGTCGTACGATGGCCCTTCGGACAGCATTTCCTCCATGTAGAAGTCCCAAACTTTCAGGTTGGAGATGAAGGTATAAGGCCGCAACACCTGGAACATACAACAAATTATTTTCTTCAGCTTTAAAAAAATAATTTTTTTAAATTTCCCTCTCAGTTTCTTTTTCGATTATTGTTCAGGCTCGCACCTCGTCGTCCTCGGGAGAAAACATGTAGTTGTAGAAAATGGGAGTTTTCTTGTTGAGTTTGTCGATGTAGTCCCACACGGATTTGCACACCTGAGGACTTTTCCTCTCGCCTTTCTCTTCGTAGAGTACTCCTGTAATGGTGGATGGGTCAGTAACACAAAACGGCCCCTTTTAATTGATTAAACACTCACGCCCAACGATGCTTGCTTACCCAGCTCAATGCGCTCGTAGTCCGAGTCGAGCAGGAATGTGCGGAAACGGTTGGATACGTAGTGGTAGGCCAGGAACTTTAGGTAGTACTGACTGAACTCAAACTCCATGGGGAACTGGAGATGGATCTGAGGGTGTAATATATATTATATATGTATAAATATTAATAAGATTGAAGTGCTTTTGTTTCAGTAGAGGACAGATGTTACAACAAAATTTTCCTTATGACTGATGCCCTTGACTATTAGAGTAACGGGGTGTGTTTAGACCCATTGAATGTTTTTTAAACTCTTCCAACTCTTAAAAAGAGCACAAAAAAAGACATGTAATTCCAAATAATAGACCCGACGTACCTGATGAACACAGTCGAGGAACTGGAGGAAAACAGGGGTGAAGCCGCTGCTCTGGCTTCCCAGCGTTTGAGCTCCACGGTGGCTGAACCTGTGACCGAACGACAGCCATTCCTTCTCCACCAGCAGCCGAAAACCGTCAAAGGTTCTGTAATAGGGATCCGACAGCAGCTGCACCAAGGACACAACCTGCAGGCGAACGCACCGGTGTCACATAAACATCGCCCTTCAAAGTTTTGTTCTCCAAAAGGTGGCGAAAACCAATTCTGTTCCTCTTGGTCATACCTGTGTGGTGACGTCCCAGCCATCTTCCAGGCTGACCATGACCGATGAGCCGGTGTCAAGAAGCTCTACCACCAACACGGACACCTGCAGCACCCTGTGCAGCTGGACATGTACATCCGGACAAAAACACACAAAAGCACAGCCGTTCGATGTCAGAGAATGCTGCGAATTGCAGCAGATAGAAGAAATGTGAACCGTTTCGTGAAACCAAACAAATGCTGACCAGGGTCATCCACTCTGAGTCTTCTAGGCAGCGCAGGAAGCTCATGTTGGGCTCCGTGCTCGAAGAGCTTGGCACACAGGCTTTCATCAGTTTCTTGAAGCTGTTCTTCACTTGCCGCACATCGCACACCTCGATGGGGACCACCTCCCACTGCTGGAACGAGTCCTGTTTTCCTCCCTGAACAAACCAAAACGTAACAAGTTGATTTCACACCGGATGATCTGACTGTCCCATTTCTTACTATCAAAACATTTAGAATTTATTTCATAGATTAAATCCATCTATGGACGCGAAAGAAGAAGAACTTCTTTTTGGATGGCTGAGATCCTCACCCTTTATTCGAGCCCAGCCTTTTTTATTGTGGGAGCTAGTTTACGGGCAAGAGTGCACCACTGCCTTGTTGTGGTAAACGCTAATTAGAGCTGCATTTGCAACACAGAGATTTGACAAGCGCTGTGTCTGTTGCAGTGTGCATTTAGTGTGAGTGCTGGGAAATACGAGTCATTATCAATAAATACATTAAATTACCTTGCAAACCTTATGTGGTCTCGGGTTTGACATATGAGCACAAGATAGAGGGGGCTGAATTAGCTGATGAGAGATGGTTTTTAACCATAACCAGAATACAGTTGCTCATTCAAAGTCCAAACATGGACAGTAATTTCTAGGAAAGATTTGCTCCATTGTGTGATTTACTTAAGCATCAAAGTCTTGTTGATGTGTATCTCTGGTTATATAGTTCCTGTTTGGTCTTGATTTGCCATCGGAACATGATTTTTTCAATATGTGTTTGGTCACCTTGAGCTGGGCCTTGTCCCCGATGATGTAGAGGTAGGCCCTCTGCTGGCGGAGGAAGAGCACCTCAGTAGGTCCGCCATTGGGCTGCGGAGACTCCTTCCCAGCCAGACGAGTCCCCACATCTGGATTGTAGGCACTTAGACGCCCACTGCCCCGGATGCTGCCCCATTTACCTGCCAACACAGACAGACACGTAGCGGAATTTTAAAGGGGGCGCATTTGCAATAAAAAATAATCCTCTGAATCTGCCATGAAAGGATCATTCTAGACCATCTGGACCTGAATTCTGTTTAAGCACGCTGATTGGTTTAACATCCATAGCTGCTGGCAGCCATGCAGGTACACAAGCAAAAATTACAGGAACCTTTTTGTCCACATCATCTGAGACACTGGTACAACATGATGATTGGTGAAAACAATCAAACAATTAAATGACAAACAAAACATCAGACAGCACGGCTGCAGCAGCAGCATGCACCGAGTGATACACAAAAGCAGCGACAACAAACCATTAGTTCGCAGAGAGAGAACATTTCCAGGGATGACGCAAAACACACTGACACTACTGTTATAGAGATCAGATTGGTTAGAAATCAGAGACAGAAGGATGTAGGGGCCGGGCCTACTGTACCTCTAGCAGGGTTCCTGGCCTTGCCAGACACTTTGGGCTGAGAATGGGAGATGACTTTGGCCCTTTGACCAACAGCTGAGGTCAAATGACAAAGATGGCCAATTAACCAACAACACATTGGAGGATGGTTTCACTCACTGACCCACACATACCGATCCTACAAGGGTCCCCATCTTCCTCCTTCCCAAAAACCCAGTTTCTTTGACAAATTTTTTTAGTGATTGACCACTTGAAGCTTCAGGAGACACAGCTGAATCTTACCTCCTCTGCTGAAGGTTCCAGGAACATCCTCCTTGGAGCCCATCACCTGCTTCATCAGCGCTCCTATCTTGGGGTTTCTCAACTTATCGGACGAGTCTGGACATGAAGAGACCTTTAGTGGTATGATCTCAGAGATCTAGGGGATCGATGAATATCTTTTCTAACCCCCACACGTCCTCTTCACATGTTCATTTGTCCACTCACCAGAGGTATTCATATGTGTGGACGTGAAACCACTCAAAGTGTTCCTGCCACTGCTCTCACTGTAAGACGGCATGGAGCTGATGATGGCCTGTAGGTACTTTTCTTGTTCCAAACTGGTTGAGTCTGCCTGAGACGGCACTGCAAAACACAAGTGTACTTCAGCTAACTGGCGTGTCAGTCACATTCCCAATCTTATAGAGCCTTTTATAGAGCCATTTTCTACCTGAAGTGGGTGCGTTGGGGGACTTGAAGAAGCCCACCACCCCCTTTGCGTGCAGGCCCGCTGAGCGCAGCAACACAGCTTTGGTCCGAGAATTCCTCCAGCACACCACGGGGAAACGATTCTGTCTGTAGCAGCGGCAAATTCGATGGATGGTTGAGTCTGGGATGTTCTGAGGGACGATCAGCAGGCCAGGGTAGCTGTAACATCAGCACACAGTGTTTACAACACACCTCAGATGTTTTGGGATCAATGGTCCTCTTAGCAGTCTTTACCAGGTTTTTGCAAAGTGTTTTGGTACATTCTTACCTTCTGCAGACAGTGTACATGCGGTTCGCAGTGGAAATTCTGAAGGGCTCGTTCTTCGACCGGGTCAGGCTATTACTGAGCGTGCCAAGACCCAGACGCTGGTAGTCGCGGCAGCAGGCACGCTCCACAACGTTGCTCATTGTTTGTCTGTCTGAGGAGCGCATGGTGGAAGAGAGGGTGAGGGAGCTCTGATCCACTTCCTCCGAGACTGTGAAGATACACATTAAGATTCTCAGATAAAGTTATTAAATTACACAAAAAGTTCATTCAAACTAAACCCCAAACCACTTATAAAATACTTCAAGGGGTTTATTTCACAGTACCTGAGATTTCATCCTCATCCAACTCCGACTGGAAGCTGCCTCTGTTCTCCCAAGTGGGCGGAGAATACTTCTTCCTTGTCACATACTGCCGACCAATGGTCCTCTTAGCAGTCTTTACCAGGTTTTTGGAAAGTGTTCTGCAGAAGGCAGTAATAAAAACGTCTTAAAATACAGCACTTTGTCTTAAAAATCAATAAAGCGATATGATTAGCTTTTCCTCTTTTTCCAAGGTCCCTATTGCAGACTACAGGATTAGTTAAGGTTCTTGGCATTTCTAAATAGATCATTTACTTATCAGGCCCCTCCTTATAGAACCAGCTGTCAGAATATGCCTGTGTCTTTATTTAATTTAAGTAAGTGCTTAAAAATGTCCTTTTTATCAAATATTATAGTTAGGGATGGCTGAGGTGACCATGAAACATCCCCTATATTATGTTGGTGCAGACGTAGACTGCTGGGGAACCTCCAATGATGCACTTCTCACTATGTTCTCCTTTGATCTTTTCCTCCACATACATCTGCAGTGTTATTAACTTGTGCTTCTTCTCTTTTTATCTTCTTTTTTAAACTGACTCTGTATTCATTGAGCTCAACTGGAAATTGAGATAACTGCGACTTATCATATTATGATTGTATTATAATGAATAGTGTTTAATTAGCTTGATGGACTGCATCTTGTGTCCCGAGATGACATTTGTTGTGATTTGTTGCTAAATAACTCAAACTGAATTGACTTGAATTGAAATGCGCATCTAGATGTGAAGCAGCTGATAAATTCATTCCAGCCACAGTTTAACTCAGAATAACCAGCAGACCTTAACTCACTTGTGTTTTACTGTGCCTCAGTCAGAATTACCATGTTTGAACGATGCATGAACACATGCTCACATTGTATAAATGGAAAAAACAAAGGCAATAAAACAGCTTCTACATTTTCCGCTGATGAATAATTCAGACGGTTCTCTTAAACTTTTTATATTCTCAACAACAGACAGCGGAAAGTATGTGTGTCAGAGAGGGAGTGTGTGTGTGGGGTTGAGTGACTTAAATGCTAATGAGAATGAGGAGGAAAAAACTAAAAAGAATTCAAGGGAGATGCTAGAAGTTAGAGAATAAGAATGAAGGGGTCTTGCTATGGACCGGCAGCCCTTTAACAACAAACTTAATATCAAAATAACATTTAAGCGAGCTTAACATTCATGAAAGCTTACCATAAAGCTCTTTCTGAATTAGAAAACTGAGGAGAGATTAGCTATAGAGAAACAATTAAACACATTTATGCTTTGAAAGCTTTAGAGCTTGCTATGCTAAACAATCGACCGAAATTCTTGGGGCAAGATTTCTGCCACACTGGGGTAATTAACACGGCAACTTTTTCCAGAATTTCTGAAAAGGTCCCGCCTATTTTGGAGAATACAAGTAGGTACCTTAATCATAAATGTGTTTGCATCATCACCCTGTCAGGAAAACAGAAAATTCAATTTTATGTGCTTGAACATTTCTTACTTTAGCGACTGGTTTTTGTCCTTCGTTTTGTGTTCCACCACCAGTTTTCCAGACTGACCCACAGTGAAAGCAAAGGTACCCTGGACGTGCTGAGGGTAACGCAACTTATGCAGGTGCTTCCTGAAAACTTCAGCTAGGTCTGACGCAACCTCCTCATCAAATGCAATCTTCATTAACTGCAGAGAGGACAATTACACGTTGTCATACTAGAATTCAAGATTTGAGTATTATGAGTGGTCAATATGTGGAATGAGGTTTACTTGGAAGGTGCATGATCTTAGTTGGAGACCCTCTTGGACATACTGGTCCATGGTTAAGGAGACTGAAATTCTTTTCTCCTTGGTTAGAGATGCAATAGGGAAGGAGCGAGTAACAACCTGCTCTCCCACTTCAGAAGATACAAATCACAAATAGTCATAAGGCAAAATTCCGCTGACTTTTAAAGTGTTTGCCCTTTTTTTCACGTATCATCACTCACCCAGTGGGTCAGTAGGTGTGCCCTTGAAGATAAGGCGATAAGTTGTCAGGAAGATGGCGCCTTCGGCAGGAAGAAGAGGTGGACCGCCCATTAGGCCCGTTGCCTCCTCACGGCCATCTGGAATCAGGTGGACTCGCATGCCGTCCATCACCAGCTCCTCGCCAGGCAGGAGAGTTGGCCTCAGCAGCTTGGGCTGGATGGATTAAAAAAGAAGAGAAGTGTAAGGGCAGATTATAAATTAAACAAAGGGGGAGAGAGTGTCTTAAAGTAAAACTATAAAGAATAAATCTAAAATTGAATCAAGCTGACTTAGACCACCGATAGAAACTGCACTGGTCATTTTTTTGCTCAAACAATACCACGCAGGCTGCATAATGACCATTGCTATACCATCATGAGCAATTATATCCAACATATATTCAGAGAGTATCTATATTAATATATTTAGACAATATATATTGCAGGTAAAATTCATAGTGTTTTAAATACTGTATTAATTTTGAGATGAAGTAACTAAAGCACTACTAATGTCTAACTGTGCAGTATAGATGAAGAGCCACGTCACACTGTCACTGCAAATGTCAGCCTTATACACAACCATGCTCTTGTTGATGCTTAAGTCATGTAAAGTACATGTACTTCTTAAAATATACAAGATATGTCATTGTGAGGATTTCCTGTACCACAGAGCTTGCTTACAGGACCCATCGGGTCAAGGGTTTGGCCCGCTATGATAGGTGAATTTGCATCACTTCCTGTCCCAAGTAGTTCACTTCCTCCAAAAGGAAGTAAAATACAACTTTGTTTATCGGTTTGATAATATGTTGCAAAACAGCTAATGCCACACATAAGCACTCATTCAGGCATTGTGGAATTAAAGAAGAATTTCCCTTCTAAGGCACATAACTACAGGGACCCCAGCAGCTGGATGATTTTGAAAAAGCAAATTAATCTTTCCGAAAGAAAGATATTTCAAGAGGACCCTTCTCGTATTGTGGGAATGGCCATATGTGTTAGAAGAAAACCAAAAACGAATCACATCAAGCTCAGCTTAGCCACTGTCCCACTCCAACATGCTGCGTGCAGGACAAACGGCACCCTTCAGACTGGAGGCACACGGCTCTGGAGGACCATGGAGAGCTACAGGAGTCAGACTGAGCTTCTACAGCCTCATCAGAGATCAAACAGCATGACGGAGAGCAGACACCCAGCATGCACTGCTCTGGCGTGCTGTGAGTCACACCGTTCTGTCTCTAGGGGACAGACATACCTGCCGTGACTCTGTAAGCTGAAGGGATTGGTAGAGAGGGGAGTGGGCGGGGCTGGCTGGGGTTCTGCATGGCCTTTGTCCAGTGGGACGTAAAAATAGGAATTGGTTACCTTTTGGATCGGAGGCAGCCTTTTACTCTCTCTGTGGACTGCGTCCAATGTCTCAATGTGCATCTGGACAATATCTGCAACGACATATTTTTCCCTGTAATGTTTGGCGTGATGCTCCTTAATGGTGCAAATAGAGATCAGAAGCTGTGGTGCCATACCTGGTATCATGGAGTGGAGGGCTTTCAGGTGCTCGTTTGTCACGCCGCTCTCGTTACAGACTTTGTCTACAAAGCGGTTTATGAAGCGCACCACGGAGTTGGCCACGTCGGAGCTCTCTGCATCTTCGAAGCCACTCTCTGTGTCATAGCTCTCTGCCATGCTGCCTGCAATACTGCAAGACAGAGGGAACCCTGCTTTGACATAAATGTTTCTTAAATAAAAAACAGCATTTGTTTTTATCTAGTTCAAGAATGGCTTCGCTGAGAAAGTCGGCTCCTAAATAGAGTCTCACAAAATCTATATGTCCTACATGTTAAAACTAATCTGAGTGTTAATATACATTGGTCCGTGTTTAATACAATGCATGCGAACATAGTTAAAGAGGTGTGTCTGCAGGAGCCTTGTTGAACACAAAGTAAACACATTTTTGAGGTTCAGGTTAAATTATCTGTGTGTAAAATTTTAATGTTTGTGTGTTTACGTTTGTGTGCAGTGTTCGGATTGCCCAAAAGTTACACACAAAATAGCTGACACAGTTTAAAAGGGATATATTACACATCCATTTACGAATACACCAGCAGATTGTTCGACGCCGTTTCACTCTCTTTACCTGTTTGTGACATAGCTGTTGCTAACACTTTCTACATCCCCAAGCCCTGAGCTCCTCAGCAGCCGGTTCTTGCTGGTATCCAGCGGCAGCAGCAGGTAGCTCATCCTGTTGGCATAGTGGATGGCCTGGCTGAACACAGTACTCTCCTCCTTCTGCACGCGCTCCATCTGCATTTCCTTGCTGAGCGTCGGCCACAGCCGGTTCTGCTCTGACGCGAGCTCCAGGGCACCAATTTCCTTTCTGTCTCCAGATTCGTCCAGCTGTTCCAGGCCAAAAACAAAACTATAGTAAACTATTCTGATGCAAATGCGACCGTATCCACAACATATGACTGGCTACTTCAAATTTTCACTCAAATAGTGAATGCTTTGATGGGGCTCACCGAGTTGCCCTGCTGATCTCCATCCTCTGTTTCCAAATAGAGAGCCTTGATGTGGTTTTGGACATCACTGTAGAACATGGCCTCCCAAAACTGCATGTTAGTCCACACCATGTGCTCCTGTACACAGCTATAGGCAAACTGGGTGATGCCTGCACCCAGTTTCTTTCGGAAAAAGACAAAGTAAGGTTTTTTTGGGGGATAAGATGCTTTAATCATTTCAAGACACACCCATTAGTGAAAAACTATCACCTTAAATTTCTTAGACTTAAGTGATTTATCATACTGCAAAAAAAAAACAACTGACTTTTACCAATTTTTAGAAACTTACTCGGCAGAAGGCTGTGACAAGTGGAAGAAGTGCGGCTGCGATGCCATGCTCATCCATATGTGAACAATCCTTATGTGAGATAAATGAGCCATAAACATCATTGATTAGTTAAATAATTCTGAACTCCTGAGTATCTGACAATGCAGTTATAAAAATGACTATTAAACAATTGTTTCTTGCAAAAATAGATTAAAAAAAGACAAAAAATATATCTTTATAATAAAAAGAAAAGATATGTAAAACCCTCTTAATTACACTTTAAAGGTTTTAGCACTGATATTACAATGTCTGCTAGAATTTGCAGGCTTACTTGTAAGGTGCAGTTCATCATGCGAACAATGTAGTCAAACTGCTGGTCATCCAGGACAGCTCGATTCTGTAGGACATGCTGATTGAGCTCATGTGTCAAACAAACCCGGGCTGCCCGTCCTTTCAACGCCCGCAGTACAGCTGGCATTAGCTGGGCACAGAACAGAGCAAAAACAAAAACAAATTTCATAAAAACAAGCTAAATTAGCAAGCAAAAGTGTAAAACAAGTTAAAAATATATATATTATTGTAAAATAGCTAGTCTATTTCAAAAGCATGCATCTGTTTTAAGGCTTAAAAAATGACTTACCTTCTTGGCCTCTAACATTTTGTTCTCAAAGATGTATGTGATGCAGTTCCTGACCACTTCTAGCCTACGAGCACTATTAGCCATCACGTTGCAATTCTTGTCCACAATGTCTCCTGTGGAGATTAAAAAAAGGTATCAGAGGCTAATTCATCACCGTCACTCCGGATTTGTCCTCATTAAACACACGCTGTGAGACAGGGAGAAGCAAAAAGTTCTCCCTGAATTTTGAGGACAAACGTGAGATACTGAGCTTTTTAAACAATAGTTGTCAACCCTCTGTTCAATCACTGTTTGCACACTGTTTTGGAATTCATCATTTCAGAATAAAACACAATCATCCTGTAGCAGATGGATAAGCACGATAAATGGATTTTCTATTCTATGTCTTTGTTCAAATTTTTTTTTACTAGAATCTCTCCCTCATCGCTCATAAAAAGTCAGAATAATAAAATAGGAAGAATCTCTCCTTATTGTCACCAGTTAAGCCACCAGTTAAGCCCAAATGCTGTCTTAGTTCCGACATAGACTTGACGGAGAGATAATATCTTTTCAGTTTTAGCTTGTGTTCGTTGGCTCTGTGTAAATTCAGAATAAAATAATATCCTATTTGGCTTCAATTTGATTTGATTTTTACACTACCTAGAGATTACATTCTTTGTGTTGTAAGGTTTTGGCTTTTAAAAAGCGAACAAGTCTATTTTCTGACTGCCTTCTGTAGCTCACCTAGCGGTGGTCCAGATGGCACCATGCTCTTGACCTCCACCTTCACCACGGGAGGAGCACTCTTCAGCTTGGAAGCGGCATGATCGATGAAAAGCTGTACCGCGACATCATCCACAACAGGGAAAAGCGTCTGATTCTGTGCAGAGTTCTGGTTGTTTTCTGATGGTCGCTGGACTTTGTGCATGGCCACAGCAGGGTAAGGATTCTCCTGGAGGGATTAAAAGCCATGAGAAACAACAGGACAAATGTGTGACGCAATGAAAAGAGGAAGCTGGATACATTTTACAATATATACTAAATTTGTCAGAGAACATACGTTTTTGAATAGCTGCTCGGCCAGCTCCTTGACATGGCTCATGACTTTATGCGGACATGTCTCTTCCTGACGTATCCGCTCCACCTGATTGGCTACCAGCTGGGAAAACAGGATAAAGTGAAGTGATTTCATATATGAGTATGTCAAAGATGTAAGTACCACATTACACGTGAAGCTCCAATGATAATTCTGTTCATTTCCCAATTGATAATTGTGACTGGATTGATAGTAAGTGTGAAGAGATTAGAGATCCTTGTTTTATTATTTTCCCAAAAAATGTGCAATTCCCTCTTAGATTTTTTGGGAGAAATGCATCAAAATCATGTATTTCATAGACTAAATATTTAAAAGATTTGAGAAAAATGAGAAACAAGAATCGATTGATTACTCATATATATTATTATTCACTTTTGTTTGAAATTTTCCACTAATCATTCAATTGAGAATCTATCAGCATGAGATCAACTGCTCATGCTCTGCAGTTCAACACTAAGAAAAAGATTTTCAATGTTTGATTGAAAAACAAAAATCTGCCTCTAAACATTTTAGTCGTGAAAAAATTTGTTTGGTAAGAGTAAATTTCAACACATCCTACACATAAGTAAACTATTATTACTTCAAACTCTACCAGATTCTAAGATATTAACTAGATTTTACTTTAAGGTTAATGCAAAGTTAATTGATTCCCAAAAAAATGGAATCAGCCCTTTGTATATCAGTGGAACAGTCAAACATGGACACCAGTATTCATACTTTTCCGTACATTATATCCAAATTGTAGGGGTCTGAATAACTGCTTTACTATTTCAATGGTAAATTTAATTATCAATGGTTAATTCTCTATTCAAAGACTCACATCGTCAAACAGGTCAGTGGCTCTGTAGGGAGGACCCCTCTCTGACACAAAACCTGCAAATGCCATGCCATCTAACACCTTCATGAGGAAGTCGTCCTCCGTCAGCGCCCTCTGACCCAGGAAGGCTGCCTGTGGTGACATATTTGAAAGAAAGAAAAAAGTCATCCAACACTCAACTTTATCTTGATCTTAAAAAGACAAGTATACTCAAGCCCTATTTTACAAGAAGTTTATTTACAAACCTTATGGAAGCGGATCACAGGTTCTGGATGAATGCGTATTATGTGTAAACACCAACGGTAGCCCTGGAAAAGCCGTGCAAACAGCCATAGGAAGACTGCTCGGATCTCCTTATCCTGAAACAAAAATAGTGGTTTTAGAGTAACTAGAATATTCCAAAGATGGTGAATTGCTGGACTGAAATGAAATGAGTCACCCTTGAATAAAGCATTAGGAGGAAACTGAGTTACAAATAATACACATTATGCAAACCTAAAATTCTACTAGTATGTACATCTTCCTTGCCTGGATTTTGAGTGCAGAGGGTTGCAGGGACTGTGGAGGGAAGGCATGATCAGCAAACTCCAACTCTGGATCCAAAACCTATGACAGCGAGAACACAAAGCCATCATAAATCAGGAGTGACCCTATCTCTCTGCTCGCCTGCTTCCTGCTGCAAGTGTGAGTCAAGTCCAGAGGAAGTCTCGGATAAAAAAAAAAATTCCAAAAGAAAATATGTGTATTCAATATACTCACTGTTGTACAGTTTAAAAGCGGCTGTCTGGGGATTACACAAGTAACGAACAAGATATTCCCATGGGTGTATTTCATAATCTGTACCACAATTTTTTTCTGTCCTGTGAAATCTCATGTTTACACTGGACATTTCTGTGGTGTTTTTTTGTATTTTCACTACACCTCTTCTGTTAGCATATATTAAAAAAAACATACAGTCATATAAAATAATAATAATAAAATAATAATTCTGACATACAAAGGTTATCATTAGTGGTTTACTGGATTATTAATTCATTAATTAACTATTTGATTTCATATTACAACTGCTTTTTAAAAAGACCTGCTGGTAACTCCCTCCCTATCTGCAGTGACTATGACCTGTGCTCAAAATACAGAAAAATGAAATGTAAATGTCTGAGAATCAAACATAAAATTGTGTATTTTTCAATCATTTTTCTGTGTATAGCAGTGAATGTACTAGTGTGAGCTATGTTTTCTCTAACATCTTGAGAATATCTAAGAACACTTGTGTCCCAATTTCTGTTTACATGGCTGCACAAAGCTCTATGACCAATCTTAAGAGTTGGAGACAGAAAACTAAAACCCAAAAACTAGTGGCATACAGTGAGAAAAAAAAAGTATTTAAACATCACAGTCTGGAGACTGCCTAGGGCAATCCAGAACCTTGACATGCTTCTTATGGAGCCACTCCTTGGTTATCCTGGCTGTGTACTTTGGGTCAATGTCATGTGGAAAGATCCAGCCACGACCCATCTTCAATGCTCTAACTGAGGTAAGGAGGTTGTTCCCCAAAATCTCGCAATACATGACACGGGTCATCCTCTCCTCAATACGGTGCAGTCGTCCTGTCCCATGTGCATAAAAAACTCCCAAAGCATGATGCTTCCACCCGCATGCTTCACAGTGGGGATGGGGTTTTTGGGATGGTACTCATCATTCTTTGTTTTCCACACACTGCAAGTGGAATTAAGACCATAAAGTTAAATTTTGGTCTCAACTGATTACAGAACTTTCTCCAATGACTCCTCTGGATCATCAAAATATTCATGAAGAAACTTAAGATGGGCCTGGACATGTGCTGATTTAAGCAGGGGAAACTTCTCTGCCATGCTTGACTTTAAACTATGATGTTTTAGTGTACCAGAGTAACCTTGGAAACCGTGGTGACAGCTCTCTTGAGGCAATTGACAAGCTCCTCCTGGGTAATTCTGGGCTGATTCCTCACCTTTCTTAGGATCATAGATACACCACAGGGCGGGATCTTGCATGAAGCCCCAGTGCAATGGAGTTGTTGTTTAGCTTCTTCCTTTTTCTAATAATTGCTTTAACAGTTGAACGTTTTTCACCAAGCTACCTGGCAATTGCTTTATAGTCCTTTCCAGCCTTGTGGAGTTTTTACAATTTTGTCTCTGGTGTCTTTGGTGGTCTTTGGTCTCAGCCATGTTATTAGTTAGAGTCTTACTCATTGTGTGGTTTAGACAGGTGTCTTTATGCAGCTAGCAACCTTAAACAGGTGCCTCTAATTTCAAATATTAATAACTGGAGGTGGACTTTTT
The DNA here is from genome assembly GCA_907169785.1 of Menidia menidia. Taxonomy (NCBI): domain Eukaryota; kingdom Metazoa; phylum Chordata; class Actinopteri; order Atheriniformes; family Atherinopsidae; genus Menidia; species Menidia menidia. The sequence goes on along the minus strand of CAJRST010011113.1, from coordinate 4,969,481 downwards.
TTCAGAGGTGGACTAACAGGTCTATGAGGCCCAGAATTTTTTGCTGATTTTCAGGTGTCAAATACTTATTTTCAGCAGTAACACAGAAACATATTATTAAATAAAAATCATACATTGTGATTTCCGTTTTTTTTGTTTATGTTTAGATCCATCCATAATTTCGAAGTGGAAAAACTTGCAAAGTCGCAGGGTGTAAATAGTTATTTTCCTCACTGTAAGTGCACCAGATTGGTTAAAAAGAGAATTCATGTGTGTACACTTTGAATGATATTATGACTATACAGGAAATCTGTTAGTTGAAGACAAAGGCCTGTAATGCAATGAAATCCTCTTTGACCTACTGATAAAGATCAAGCACCACAATCAACAACAGTATGCAGGTTACAAGTCATAAAACACACAGGGCAGTCCCTGAAAACGGGACAAAAACAAGCAGAATGAACCCAAAAATTTCACAATAACTTTTTTTTTTAAGATTCAAAACGTTGATATCTTAGGAATTTAGCAGATGACCTAAGTCAGTGGGTCCGAGTTCAGCGTCCTGTTTGTAGATACTTTAACACAGAAACTGGTTTCCCTAGAACGTGACGACATAAAATAGTGAGTTCTGTATTTATTGAGTTCAGTCTATTGTTACTTCTTCGTGAGAAAAAAACACACACACACACACACATATATACATATATGTATACACATATGCATATATATATACATATATATATATATATATAGTGTATGATAGAGAAAAAAAGCAGGTACATTGGTCGTTCACACACTCTGTGGTGTATGAAAGAACCATTATGTTGTGTTTACTGGTAGATTGCAATTTTCTACTCTTATATTTCAGAAAATGAATTATGTGTGGCCCTTAAATGTGACTGGATTGTTCAAAGGTCTACGATACTATTCAAAAGTTTACGATATTATTAGTTGAATAAAATAATCTTCTACCTTGCAGATCAAGTGTAATAGATATTTCATTTAAAATTTAAATTCACTGTTGGGTTAATGCTATTCAGGTCTCATTTAATTTATAAATACTGAATACTATATAGGAAAAATTTAAACTGGATATTATGTAATATATCAATATGTGTAACAGATGATAGGAAATACCTGGATATGAACATAGATTAACAAACAGCCTAAATAGAAGACTCCAGCTATCACGCACAGTATTATAAAACATTTGCTGGTTGGTATAGCTATATAAAAATGTTTCTCACATGTAGTTTTTTGCTAGCTTTTAATGCACCAATGTGCGCCACGAAAAATTCAGGTTGGAATTGGAGAACACCTTATAGTCATTTGGTTTAAAGTTATGTAGAGGATGTATTTTTGTGTGGTCTGTACACTTTAGTATTCAATGTTTATTCGTGTATTCCAAAACTCTTAAATAAATAAAAATTAAGCGTATTTAAAAAAAATCTCAACATGAATTTCAATAAATACTGAGGGAGTCCATGGGAAAATCTGGACTTTCACAACACCAAATACAAATCTGAGTTGAGAATGCAAACTTCAGCTTCTCCCAAATAAACATATCCTACCCTGTGCCTCAGTAAAATAGTGACAGCTAAAAAAAATCCATCCTTCACAAGACAGAGAGGGAAAACTGTTTGACTTTCTCCAAGTTTGTTAATATTTTATAGGCTCTTTTTTTATTTGCACAAAGACAACAATCACGTTAAGTTAATCATCACATTTGACATGTGACTGCAATCACAACCCAAGTAAACGAAAACTACTTTAGAGGCGAACACTAAACTATAAACTATTCCCCACAACTAACCAAGTGGAATTATTGGGAAATTAGTGAATTTCAACAGAATTTTTCTAATCCGGTGGCCCACTCCAAATGCCATAATAGTAATATAGTAGAGGTATAATTGTAGATATACAATAAAAAAAAGAATTAGGCATATATTTTTCATAAGACTTCCTATTAGAAAACAAAGTGAAACAACTAAATAGTTTGTCCTCCTTTGCTCCTGATAAAAGCTTACATTAGATCAGCAGTATTGCTCCGATACTTAAAATCTTGAAGTGTCTGACATCTGCTTATGTTAACATTTGTTACATAAGGGTTATATTATGGCATAAACCTTGTGTTGGGTGGTAGTCTAATAAATTTATTAAACACTCTACAATAAAGTCAAATAATAAATAAATGTGGGTTTTATTTATTGGCAGAACTTTTGTATGCCAAAAAATGTGATTAAACGCAACAATGTGAAACTTTTTAATGTCTCTGCTACAATCTGAAACATCTAGATTAAAAAAGTAATTCTCACACAAAAATGGCCAGAGAGATCCATTTTAATCACTGAAAAGTCATATACTGTGTAAGCATCATTTCATCCATCTTTTTGTCTTATGCTGAAACATACTATTCTTATGCGAAGTAAACAGAATCAAACTGAGAAAGAGCAGAATTCTGGCAGTGTGCAATTTTGGTCTTAATGTTTTTGGTGTTATTGGTGCTAAAAATCAATTCATCTGCTTCTCAACGTTGGAACAACACCAAGGATGTTATAACGGTGTGATTATGTTTATGACTGGTATATGATTCTATAAAAAGTCCTTAATGTTAGTCAAAAGTTACACCCTTAAGAGTTTGCCCAGTACTCTGTTTACACAAGTGTGCAACACATAAGCTGGGAGAGTGGAATGCAAATTACCTTTTAGGCGTGTAGAGTGAATAATCAAGCAAACGTGACCGATGTCTAGACCTCTCTGTAACTTTACAGTTTGTTTTTACACATGACAGAGATCATAAAGCACTAAGTAGCGTAGTAGATCTGGGAAATTTGTGACAAATTGGCATCTACTTCCCGCTACACTTCACTTTATATTGCACATACCTGAAATACTTGTTAGGAAACAGCACTGTTATGAAATAGAAGCACAGTATACAGTGCCAGCCATTCTTAAGATATCGAGAGAATAAGGAAATTATTTGGTTATGTACTCAGGTGATAAAAACATTTCTCAGAAGAGGATGAAACAGAGAGGGAGTTCACTAAGGCGTTTGATGATATATGATAATAACAAAGCTCTGCATGAAAAGAACCGCATAAAAAAACAAAACAACTTAAAGTTTGATAATGACAGGATCATAAAGTCAAACGAAATGTCAGTAACAGCTCACATAGAAGAAACTTTCAAACGGATACAAAACACTACAAACCTTAATCGATTTATTTTGTTCGTTTGAACAAGTTAAAAGTTATACAAAATATTCACTTGCTAGAAAAGGCAAAAACAAAATGTCTTAAATCTTAAGAGCTTGATTAAAGATAACTGACTTTCTTGTATCTTGAAGACCTGCCAATAGGCCTCTTCTCTTCCAAACTAGCAAATATTTCCCATCTTGTAGTTAAGAAATCAAGAAGCTTTTTAGTTTAGAGTTGAAAGGTGTTCAATATCCCTAAAAAGTGCAGTGGCCTTTAATTAAGGTCTTACAACTACCATGACCTGAATGACTGAGAATGTAAACCAACAACATGTCTTAAACCGAACGACTCAATTTGAAGATGTAAAAGGAAAATTGATATATTAAGATCTTTCTTGTTTATTGGAAACCACTTACAACAAGATGAGATTGTTAGAGGTGTGTGTAAGCAATCTGGGTCTGTGTGGCTCTTACCATGGAGAGTGCTGTCTGGGTCTGCTGGAGTACAGGTTCAGGCAGCAAGGATATGTGGACACATTCAGGGATGGTAACGGTGCCTCCGTCCAGGTCAGCAATAATTACATCCAACTAAAAAAAAAGGAATACACATATATATCTTCTTCTGGGATTGATTACAAATAAAGTTGTCTTTCACCAAATGCTCATTACACAATGCAATAACCATACATTCATAAAGTTTTAGACGGGGGAGAGACCAAATGGCTGCCCAGATGATAGACTCTGACCCTGTTGCTGCTCATACATTGCTAATGCAGGGGATGGGTGGGGCTGATGGACAAAACACAGATTCTTGTGGTAAAAACAGGTAATGCCTCAATCAGAGTGGCTGTTCAGTGCAATGCAGTCACGTTAAACACATTTGCATAAACACATTAAACAAGAACACTCATTAGACTATTAACAGGCTTTAATAAGCCACTTGCTTAAAAATTTTTCTTGATCGTGACATTCAGACCTAGATTGTTCAAAATTTGACTGACATGATTTATCTGGGGAAGATTTACAAAGAACATTGTGTTAGTATCTTACGGATCTCAAAAGGTTAGCGGCAGTTTAGCAGCAGTTTATTAAAAAAAGATGAAAAGCTGCTTTACGGGTCACTGCAACTTTCCATAAAAGCTCTTGTAATGAAAACATATGTTAGCACATACTTATTAGGGTCTGATTCAGGTCAAACTAAAAATTCACCTTTCAGACTGAGTCTTTGCACATGGATTGGATTTCTATCATCGTTCACACAGAACCTGTGAGTGAAGACTCTATGGAGTTATTAAATTATCTCTTAACTTCAAAAGAGAGTATCAACAATCTCATGGGAAGAATGAATGAGGTGCAATGTCGTTTAAACAACTTAAAAAAGTTGTTTTCAGGAAAAAAGTATGAATTTCATGTGCTTCTCATACATACAGATACTGTTCTAAATCACTGAAAAAGCTTATTCTTTCTATCCCTATATAAAATGGTCCCTTCCCGCTGCCATGTAAGTTCTTCAGTCAAAAAGCTTTGAGGTAAAAACAAAAACAAACTAAACCTTAGTTGTTAAAAAACAGCCTTGTAAAACTACAGTTTGCTCCAAAAAATAAACCAAAGACAACATTCCCCAGCCGAAAAAAAAATAAAATGTTATTGTGAAATAAAAATCTTAACATGTCCAGTCATATGGATTGTTTCTATATATAAAATCGATTCTTTCTGTCCCTTGTTAGTATCACGTTTGCTTATTTGTACCAAAATAACTTTTTTGCATGGAACATTAAGAATTCTTTCTAAAACTATATATGTAAAGGATATTTTTGACAACTGGCTGGACTAATTACAATGTAGGAAAAAAAGTTGTTGCACCAGAGCTATTTTAAAACCAAATAAACATTAGTTTAATGTAAAAAGATAAAACTGGACTCCAGCCATTTCTTCTTTCCTCTACAATAAAACAGGAAAACAGGACAAACAATACTGAGGAAGAGCCTATAGTTACTGTTCATAAACTGTTGTTCTCTGAGTATAACTATAACAACCCACTATGAATTGAACAGCAAAAAACAATGACCACAAGCCTCTGGTCGATGACAGACAACGGAGTAAAGTCGCCTTTTTCATCTGTACTGTTGTACGCAAATGTCTGGGCACACCCAAAGAAAAAATAGCAAATCTTTTTAATTTAAACAGATTTTTGTAATGTCTGTCAGCCACAGGGACTGTGCTTACTTTGAACCAAAAGTATCTCTGCATACAACTGTACAATGAGAAGACCGACCGCCCTTTTGTTCCTTAATTCTTTCCTCAATCACTTGAGGAGAATTTTTTTCTTATGACAAACACAGAATGTGTGAGTTTAGTTTTCCTTGTGAATCATAGTGTCATCTTTTTTCCAACTTGAATTAAAACCCACCAGTTCTTGTGTCTCCGAGCGGAAAAATGAGTTGACACCAATGATGAAGGGGGTGGGAGTGCTCAGGACCTCTAGTAGTTTTCCCGGCAGGATGGGAACATAAGTAAAACTGGGAAGACACAAATAAACTGCTGTCAGATACAAAAAAAAAAAAGCTTTACTTCAGTGTAAAAAATATATAAACAGACTACTTTTAAGGGGGACGTCTATACCTGTATTTGAGGGGAAACATTATGGCCAGCAGCCCTCGACAGGCATCAGTTAGTCTCTGATAGCTGCTTGACAGGAACAGGATCTTATGCTCCGTAAGGGCAGCACAAAACAAATACAGCACGTTGATAATGCCTGAAGAAGGAATGAAAAGAAAACCTGCAATCACTGGCTGTTACTGAGGAAAAACACTGAAACTTTAAGCGATCAACCAGTCAAACAAAGTACTTAATTTAACACAGTGTAATAAAGATAATTCATTTTAAAAAATAGTGTAAAAAATTAAATACATTAATATAAATAAATAAATAGATAAATAGATAAATAAATAAATAAATAAATAAATAAATAAATAAATAAATAAATAAATAAATAAAATTAAAATATGTAAAATATATATATATAATTAAATAAGGCCCATTCGAAACAGATTAAAAAAATTGTTTTCTATACTTTTCTAATTTTTTTTGCAAATATGGAAACGCATGGTAAATAAATGCTCGTACCAAGCTGTCTGAAGAGCTGGGCCACACTGCTGCCGCTTACAGGTAAGGCGTCGTTAATTGGGGTCTGGATAACTTGCCGGTCGCCTGCACCTAATGTTATTGTCCTCTGCAGAGTGGGAAAAAATAATAATTGAAAACTGGGTAAGACAAAAAATCCAGAGGGATGCGTTACTCGGAGAATAAACAGATTGAAAGCATGGTTTAATCAGTTTTGTGCATATCCAGACAGCAGCGTGAGTCAGAGACAGAGAGTGATGTAGATCCCAGAAGCTTAGCAGGTACAGGACAAATCAACCCAAGCCATTCCAGCTTATCAGGATTCTGCAAAGGATTCCATGCCAATGACCTTTTCACAAATCACCAGCAACACCAGAAAAAAAGCATTGACGGGCGAATAAGACATGGCAGGTGTCATGCGTTGAGAATTTTCCACTGCAGTTCCAGCGGGGGGGAGGGGGTTTATCTAAGGTACTCTGTTTGCATCATTCAATCTGAAACATGCTCTGGGACAAAATTTACAATCTTCAAAATGTAACTGTTTATGCACTCATCATTGCCAATGTTTTGAAATCTCTGATTGTGTTTAATATCCACTTCCTCTTTTAACGAGTGTCAATCCTAACATCTTAAATAAGGGCAATTAGATGTTGTTTTTTCTAGTTTTTTTTTTCTTGACGATGTTTCACTTCTTACTCCAAGTTTGTTCTTAGTTCCCAACTAGTAAGAATGGATTATTGGCTTATATTTATTTGAAAGGTCTTTCACACTAGGACCCTGATGATTTCACAGAGAAATCTGTCTATGGTAAACTGCAAAAAACAGCCTGGCTTTTAGGAAAAAGGGTTGTCTAAGGTAGAAGGCTATTTAAACCTATAGTGAAGTCTTTAATCTCCTCACAACCATTCACATGTTAGATTTTCCGACTGAAACATGCTTGTTCAGGCAGGTAAACAACCCACGGGTAAGAATGACTTTTACTTACAAAAGTGACCCAAATCACACATGAGGTTTACACTCCCAACTAAAAGGTTTGAAATAACAAAGCCTTTAGGGTGAGGGATGAAACATCTTTAAAAGTCAAGACAAGTCCTGTTTCCTTCATTGAAGCTATTAGCCACCGTGTCTCTGAATAGAAGGTAGATTCAATATTTCTATTGAACACACCAATTCAAGGGGGCATACTTTTGTGTTTGAGCAATTGTTTAGCTCCCAGGACTTCAATAAAATTCCCATAGAAAATAAACTGAGCCCGGCACGTATTTATTCCTTGTAGCTGTGGATGCAAGAAAAAGGTGTTTTATTGTCTCTTGCCCTCTACAGCAGCGGCAAGACTGCAGGCAGCCACAGACAGGCGAGCAAATGGCATTTCAATGCTGTGATCCAACATCTGATCATGAGGTTTGTTTCATTCAGTCTGCAGTTGTGGTCCCAATTCTATCTCCAACAAAAACGTGTTGGATTTCATAAGGTTGTTAAATTAGCACTAAGAAAATTACTATGCTTGACCACTGGCAAAATGCACAGCAGCACACATGCATTTTATTGTGCAAGGAAATCTGAGCTTCTTTCACATTCCTGTTGCTCGCTGTAATAAGGAATTACCCAGTATGCAATGCACTATGCTCATCTGAGCTATTGGTGTTACACTAAAGAAACACACTATGATGAGCAAAATGCCAAGAGTTTGTATTCGTGGGAGACCTAAGCTACGGGTAAGATCAGTTGTTGGTCACATATTGAGTCTATACAAAAGCATTTTGATTAGTTTTCCTGCAAAGGAGGTGTGTGTAGACTGACAGAAGGAAATGGGTGGAGAAAAGGAAGCTGAGAAAGCTGCAAGCCGATTGGCAGCAAAGGGGGTGTTGAAGTAAAGCTGGCGTACCAAACTCTCTTCTCTCTCCTCCAGGTTCGGCTACACAAGCAACCATCAGAGACACACACAAACACACAGACGTGCAAATACACAAGACACAGTTTTAGAAACAATAGGAGTAAGGGCTCAGAATGCAACAAATGGACAAGACTGTGACCGAAACATATAAGCATGACAAAAACAAAGAAACCACTCAAACGTTAATATTACAAACGTGAACAAGACCATGACTAAAGATAAAAGATAATGAAACATCAGATATGAGACACAAATGCAAAACAAACAATAGCTGTCATTTGGCAATACAGTAAAAGGACAACTCGTGGGGCATTCAGTTACCAAATTATGAACAAAGCAACATAGGAGAAAAGAAGCAGATTCCTTTACTTGCACAAATAAAAGTTTCTAAAGAAGCTCTTTCATGTAATAGGAGGGATTTGGAATCAGTGTAACTGCAGCACAGGGCTGGTATGGGAATTTAAAAAGCCTGGGTGTATTAAGTGCCAAAACTGAAAGCATCTGGCCACAAAAGAACATTTTGTAAACCGTAACAGATACAAGAAGCGATACTGGTTGCAGCAGAGTTCCTGCGCTGGAATCATCTTCCAGCCTGAAACTCATTGACAGACGTGAGAAACCAAGTTAAGACGAAAATTGCGCATCCACTTGTGATCGGTACCAATGACCTCCTGCAGAAAGACGTGCAACTTTCATTTTGACGTTGAGTTTTTGACGTTGCTTTGTTTATCTAAGATCTAACACCCAGTGTGAGCAACTGGCAGAGTGACAGGCCAGAGTTAAAAATCTGGGACTGGAAACACAGTTTATTTTAGATATGAGTTTTATAATTTCCTGTAACAGCTCAGTTTCTCATTATGACGAGCACTTCCGAAAAAGTGCTTTGAAAGTGACGAGTCTTAGCACTGACATTTGTCAACACCAGAAAAAAAACTCTTACACTTGCACATAGAAAAGGATTAAAAGGATAACATGCAGATGTGGGAATACAATTTGTATATACAAATGACAGGGAATGTAAATATTAATGTAGCAGCTACCAAAAATGAATATGATTTTAAGTTTATCAAATGGGTAATACACTAGTGTGTAAAAGCTTTTAAGCCCAAATTACATTTAACATAAATATATTAAATATTAAAATATGATTATTACAGGCATTTAATTTTTAAACATATAAATGTATATAGTCTTTAATTGTAAATAAATTAATCAATTACGTTTTTATGCCTGTTCAAGATTACATTTTTGTACTTCCATTCCGAACAAAAAGTATTTAGATTGCATTTCTGACTTCTCAGAGAAGCCCAGTGAGTTACCTGAAACGCGGGATATAAGGGAGAACTTGGGTTGAAATCCTAATTAATTCAAAGTGTTAAAACGCAGAACTCCCTGCAAATGAAAGAGGCTATAGGAATGAATGCAATGACACTGGATAGTCTATAAGTCAAGAGGAAAAACAAAGTGTGATCAAGTGTGCTTTGTTTCATGTCTGTGAAGGTTTGGTGTTGTTTTTCCCCTAGTCTCAGTCTCAGCCAGGTCTAAGCCAAAAGTCTGAGTTTCCCCTGCAGGTACACCTGTTATCCATCTGCCTTCATTAAAACATGGCAATAAAATGATCTGCAGGAGTACCATCCTCCACTAGATTGTATCACTTGTATCACTTTGCCAAGAGTTCATTTTCTCTGCGTGAATACAGTGGTTTGTCCCCAAGTTGTTCCTTGGTTCATGGGTTCCAAAGGAAAAACAGCCCTATTCTTGTTGGATTCCAAAATCTCCTCAGCATGTTCTCTGTCGTTGCCACCTTCCTGACAGCATCACCAGTTTCCAGATCCAACACACCAGCCCGCAATTAACGACCGATCTCGCCCTGTTAGATTATATCTAGACACACCGTAAATCCAAGACCATCCAGAATTCGACCACTTCTGCCATCCCAACATTCCGCAATGTTGTTTTCCCAAAAAATTCCAATCCATGACGTTAACAAGTGTGGGTTTTTTCTTATTGAAATGTTTGTAGCTGTTCTAACTCCCTTTAATAGTTTGATACCGACCTGGCAAAAATCTCCTATGTTAAAGCTTTTTTGACTGGTCAAGAGATGGAATGGGCTTTAGTTTATTTCCGATTTGACCCTCGAGTCCAACCCATTCACCAAATTTATTGGGGAAATATATGGTTTTGGATCACGGGATCAGCGGCAGCAATAGATTTGAGATAAATTGTGCATCTAATGTGGGTCTTTTACTCATTTCAGAAATTTGTGTCCTCTGCGCCCAAAAGACGAAGTCCATCAGTAAGAACTGTGTTACTGGTGGGTGGTTCCCTGTGGCAGATTCCATCTGGTCTCATATAACCGGTTACACTGTTCTTCGGAAAGTACGCACATAATTCCCATGTTTTAAGGGATTCCGGTGCTTAACCAAATTTGGTTGATCCCAACCTGGTTAAACAACTTAGGTTACCATCATGGCCTGAGCAGCTGTCTTGAAATGGGTTCATGCTTCTACATTGTCCTGTCATCCAAGTGCAATTTGAACCTTTACCGTTGTTGTGGCGTTTTTCTGATGGCCCTCAGTTAAAGCAAATTCCTGAAAATACATCACTGTCCTTCAGATTTGTGCCCGCAATAAAAGTAGCAACTGTCCGCCCTCCGGCCCTCTGCAGTGTCTGGAGTCCCTGGTCGGCCCTGGTCCCATGGTCCGGTAAAATTGTCATCCTCACAGTCAGATCGTTTTTCGAAAGCAGCACGTTTCATTCCCCTAAATAAGTGACATACCTTAAGCACCACTGCTTACAGAACATCTGACTACAAGAACTTCCATCTGAGAAAGTTTCCGACCGGGGACCAAAGTTTGTGTCCCATATCTTGAGGTCTTTTTGTCCTGCCCTTTGGGATAAGGTTTCATCACGTTCTGGATACCATCAACAGACCAACAACTAAAGAGAGAAACTTATTTAGAGTTGGATGTCACCCTCCACCGCGTTCCCTTCAACAGCCCTTTGTCACAGAGTTAACATCTGCTATGGGCAGAATATGTCTACAACCTCTTAGTCCCATCAGCCACAGGAATCCCCCCTTTCGAGGCTTCTTTTGGTTATCAACCGCTTCTGTTTGCCGATAAAGAAAGGGAATCTGGACCCATCCCTTATTTGGAAGTTCAACCACTCCACAAAGGGTGAGTCCTGTGGAATTCCTGGGGGAAAACATTAATGTCATCATTGTGTTGGTTTCTTCTCCATTTGGAGTTTCAGGTGGGGCTCAGCAGGCCTTTACAGGTCCTGCAGGCACACTCGTTATCCATCTGCCTTCATTAAAAACCGGCTACAAAAGGTCCTTCAGGAGTACTAATCTTTGCCATATTACAGTACTGTACAGTATAAAAGACGGTCAATCTGCTCCTTCTCGGAGGTGCTGATTTTGCCAAGACTTATTGCTCTCTCTGTGAGTACAGTCCTTTTTCCCTATGTCGCTCCTTTGTTCACAAGTTTCCAAGGAGAACCAGCCCTATGCCGTTTGGATTCCACAATCTCCGAACCATGTTCTCCTCTGGTTGCCATCTGCCTGCTCGCCTACCTGCATCTTCTCTGAGCTGCCCAAACACTCACATTTTGGTTCAGACTTACCCTAATTTAGTATATACATGTTTTCTCTCTCGCTGTGACGCCTAAGCAAGAAACTGAAGTTAACTGAAGCTTTAAGTACCAGAGACAGAAGGAAGACCACTGCTGATCTTCAGACAGAGATGACTGCTTCCTCAATCACAGTCTGAGAAAGCATCCAGAAAAGCTACTAAGAATTAATGCTGAGGCCTGCAAACATCCAGAAACAACCTTAATACTGAAACTGATGGAGGAGCCAAGCCAAAGTCCAAGAGGGATTTAGGAGATCCAAAGTCTGATCACACAAGTGTTTATTCCAAGGCAAATCTGTGGGAACGGCTCAAACTATTTGGAATTCAATTTGGAAAATATCATAAAGAAGATTAAAACTGTAAAAATAATAATTTAAGGTGTTATCAAGGTCACAAGAGGTTGAACAAAATACATAAGATTAGATTATTATGTGTGCTGTTTCATTTTTTTATTTATATTTTTTAAATATAAAAAAAGTATTTCTTGTTTTTTAAAAGGTGGTCCAATGAAGTTCTTAAGGACCGTAAATGTATTAGGTATCCGAAAAATAGTTTTATGTTTGTGTGTTTAAGATGTGTGTTTGAGCAAAGTACAATGTAAAACAAACATGTGATATTAAATAATATGTAGTGATGGAAGGCCTTTGTGATTAAATGCTCACAGGAACGTGTGTAAGTGTCTGTTACTGTTCATTGGTGTCTGTCTTTTGAAAGACCAACCTGTGACATTTTTTTTCTTGATAAGTCAGACTCATAAACACTTTCATATGGAACTAAACATAGGTTTGGCATTTGAACTAAAAACTAATGGTGTTGTCACATATAAGTGAAGTCTGCAAGGAAGCGAGCACTGGCTTTGCTGTATGTGCTAATGCTGATTAAATCTGATTCTCTCATTCAGATGCCACACTGCCTAGCAGGAAGCCATCTGCTGCCCCATATGTTCACCAAGCAACTGAACTACGACCTGCACAGCAACCAGATCCACGGCTTCAATTTTAAAAAGGGGATTAACCAAAACAAAACGGTGAAAAACACAACAGAGAGACTAAGAAACTTAAATATCTGAAATGATTGACATGAGCCTAAGGAAAATGTTTGATGACAGAATACATATAAAAAACAAAAAAAAAGCAGATCAAACATAGCTGAAGCCCATTAATCATGAATTAAAGTCAATGGAGGATCACATTCCTTATAGCAAGAAAAAAAAACATAAACAGTGCCTGTCTGTTTGATTGACAGAATCAATAACATCAAACTGGTTGTTGATTGGTTAAGCTTACAGAACAGGACGGTTACCTGGAGACAGGCCAGGAGCCAGTCACAGGCCAGGGCCTGGGGAACTTTGTCTAAACTACAAACTGGGGACTCATCTATCTGTAACACAAAGGAGCCAGTGTACAGTAGGGTGCACATAAATCACACACATGGGTTACAACATCTGGATACCAAAGAAGAAGGGTTCGCCTGGCGTTTATAGAACATTTAGAGACATTTTCTACTGTATGTGCACCATGAGAAAGTAATAGGAAAGCTTAGTTCACCCTATCAGAAAACAATAATTATGAATCAACATCGAACTTCCTATGTAATGATAAAATAAATTAATAAATAAACAGAATTCTTCAAATGTGAATGAGGAAAAAAGGAAAATTAATAAAATTGTTACATTTTATTAGGATGGAGTTAAAGCTGTTAGAAAGGAGAATATTTTCACAAAAGTTAAGACCGTTTTTAATATACTAAAGTATCTTTATTGTATATAATGACATTACCTGAAGTTTTAAGTGTGAACAACCCAAATGTCAGATGACCAAGCATGGAAAAACATGTACCATTTGCCTGATTTGAAATGGAAGAAATGCTCTTTTTTAGTGTTTGGGAAAGTTGATATGATTTTGTTGTGATTTAGTCAGCATCTTTCTCACAAAACTTTGAAAAACCCACATTGCTAAAACAGAAGTCGACAACAAGGATCAAATGAGCAAGGACAGTGAACTCGGCTCTCGATGGCACTGCTACTCGTAGTTAGGAGATCTAAAACACTACACAAGAACGCTGGCATAATTTCTGCCCCAATAATTGGAGACTGTAATCCATAAAATAAATGCATTTTTGAAAAATAAAGGGACACATATCAAAACCTTTTAAGCAAAGCTATTGCCTTTTTGCTGTATTAAGCTCATACATATTAAAAGCTGGCTGTTCATGATGAACACAGATTATGCTGACAGGCTGTGACATGCTTTGCTCTTATTTACTGCTTGCTGCCTGCACAAAGCTGCACAAATGACAAATGCGGGAGGTGACATAAGTAGCAGTTACAGTACAAAATATGACAGGAATGGTAGGAAAGATTCTTTTCTGCATGTGCGTGAGGTTTCCAACTCTTGCTTATGGGTGAAATAAACAAATAGAACATTTCAGGAAAATGTCCAGTGTCTTTGATGTTCAAACCTATGCCAATACAAGACCATTTCACGTTGATGTTAAGGTGTTACTGGCAGAAGAAAATGCTTTTTGGTTTTACCTGAGAGCCTCCAGCAATAGGGATGATACAAGTCAGGAGATTTCCAATCACTGTTTCCAAAGGGACAGTCAGGCCATCTACATGGATGGTGTGAATCAAACCCAGACAGTTCTGTTCAAATGAAGAGGAAGCACAGAAATCAAAGATCAACTAAACTATTTAAGGGGTCCACATATAACTCATTTAATGGACAAAAACTCTACAGTATCAAAAAACATATAGCATCTCTATTTCTGTTATATAATATACTTTACATAAAACCCATACCCTGACATATTGTTAATTTTTCAAAAAAGCTTGTGGTGTCGTACCCTAAACATCTCAGTGTAATCGAGCCGAGATACCAGCACCAGGCTTTTGGGGGCAAAGACTTTAGCTGATTGGACAACAGAGGGTTCCTCGTCTGCCTCATCGGCCTCACTGGCCTCAGACTTCTGCAGGTTAGAGGGGCACAGGAAAAATAACAAATTAGAAAACCACACTAAACAGAAACCTCTTCTTTAAAACATAACCCCTATGTACACTTAGAAATTATTAACAGGGTTTTGCATGATATCCAGTGGCATGATGAAGTGTTGTAGGTCATATGAGACTCACCTGTGGATTGTCCAGGCCCTCCCAGAAGGTAAAGCAGGCACAGTAGTGACGGTCTGAGTTGATGTCAGTCAAAACCGCAACGAAGAAGGAAGCTGGCTGCCACTCGGGAGCCAGTTGCCAACCGCTGGGCTGACAGAACTAGAAAAGAGTGGAACAGGATATGCTATGATTGGTTTTAAAGCAGAAGAATGTGAATGCGAATAGCATTGCAGGTTATAAAAACATCAGTGGCTCACATTGCCTCAGGGTGATTCACACGAAGTTTAGCAACATCCATGCTGCAAAGCAGGTTCTGACTCCATAATATGTACAACTGAGCAGCATCAATAAGAAATATAATACATGAGAACCTTTACATACGAATTTAATTGGTTCTGGGACCTACTTCGTATGTTAAAATATTCGTAAGTTAGTGCAAATATTCCCATAAGAATATACTATAACTCGTTCCACAGCCCAAAAACCTACGATAACTCCTCAATAAATACTGCAGATAATTATACATTGAAATAAAACAAATGCATTATATAAGACATATGTAAAAAGAAATAAATGATAAAGAAATAATCAATAAAAAAGGGATTTCATTGGCACTTATTGGTGAACGGAGGTGTAGGCTTGGCAATGCAGGAGATGGTTGGTGTGGAGTTAAAGTTGGTGACTGAGATACAGTAAGCACCGTAACTTACTCCAACTTTCACTACATGAACTTTAAACTAACTTATCTTATTTATTTTTATAAAATTTTTGTATAGATATTTTTCCAATGACTTCGACGTGTGTTGGAAATTTACTTTGGGTGTTGAGTCGAATATTTGATTGAATTTAATTTGTTTAGGCAATCGTAAGTAGAGGTTCTGCTGTAATGACTAATCACAATCAAGCTTGCTATCATATGTTCCTGTAAATTATTTGTTCATTAAAAAGTGCACTGTTGTACATACAAATGAAAAGTCAACATTAACTGTTTTTATAAGGATGTGATTTATAGCGCCATTAAGCTCTTTGTCTTATACGATGACTTGACCTGTGGTTTGATATGTTACGTTTTTTTGCTATTTTCTGGCAGCATTCATCAAAAGTCAGATATAATCACTCAAAGCACTCTTTTAGTCAAACATTTACAGGAAACGGGTCCCAAAGGCTTAACTTAATTGAAAATGCTACAACCAGAGTTCTGAGAGACTGTATTTCTCAAGTTCTGCATTGGTTCCCTATTAAATTTAGAAGCTAATTTAAAATTATGCTCCTCACATAAAACCGTTAATGGTCAAGCACCATCATATCTTTAAAGACCTCATAAAATATTTCTATAACTGAGAACTTTGCTCTGAGATTGCAGGTGTACTTGTGGTGTGTGGAGTTTTTAAAAGTAGAATGAGAGGTAGAGCCTTCAGTTATCAGGCTCCTCTCTTGTGAAGCCAACAGCCAGCATACATTAAGGAGGCAGACACTTTCTACCTTAAAGAGTCGGCTTCACATGCTTGTAGTTAAGGATGACTCAGGTGACCCCGAAATCACAAAGTTATACTGCTTTAGGCCTAGACTGATTGTATTGTGGCTGTATTATAATTAATTGGATTCTAATTGGCTTGAGTTGGACTGAATATTTGAAATATTTTCAATTTGCATATTTGTAAATTGATCAGTTTACTTTGAACCAATATGGGTTGGCCAAGTAGGTTCAAGTTGATCTGCATAATTGTGGGAGTTCACTCTCAGTTTTCCTCCTTATATCCCACACTTTTCAACAATATGATATAATTTGGCTTCTTGTTTAGAATCAAACGAACCAAACAAAATTGTATAATCTCTTAAGACTCCTTTCGTCCTCTGCGGCCAAATTAACCTGGTCACTTTGGAAAATAAAAAGGGGAAGAAGATGGGATACTGCTAACTTGTATAAGTTTAGACTGATTTGAAACCATTTCTGTATCTTTTAAGGGAAACAATTTTGTAATAAACATATACATGTTTATTAGAACATTTATAAAATTATACACTTTAAAATGACACTTTTTCAATAACTTGTTCTTCTACACATTACATTTAGAAGTATTATACAATAGACATAATTCAATCATAGCCTCTTTTTATTCATAATTAAAAGGAATTATGTATTATTTTGACTACTCTTAGCTGGAAAGGGACATTTGATGTAATAACTAAATGTATATGTCAAAGTTAAGTCAGGAATTTTTTTCCAAACCAAGTCCAATTTTTATGGCTGCAAAAATCCATCTATGTATATTTAGGACATTATAAAGAAGAATACAAACGTTATAATAACTTTTGAATGACCCCAAAGTGACCCAAAGACAATTAAATAAAAAATGGGGACCTCGGTTATTCTTTGTCTAGCCTAGTTTGTGCATAGTTGTTTATACTTTCAAAATAGAAAACAAAAGAATTCAATGCAATGTAAAAAAAAAAAAAATTTTAAAGAAAAAATTCCAAAAGCCTTTCTAAGTTTATTAAGGCTTTATTTCTCTTGTTTTTTTAAGATACTAAAAATTGAGTATTATTCCTTTTTTCTAAATGCATTTTTCACAGAGTTAGCAGTGACAAAAAGATGTGCTTTATTCCTCCGCTTACAAATGTTCAACGGCAAGCTGCTTCCATAAATCTATAAAATGCAGTCAAACGAGATCTGAACGCATTCAAAACCAGCCATCCACGGGCTTTAAGGACAGATCAACAACATACTGTTATACTAAGCAACATAATTATCCTTGAACAGTCACTGAGGCCAAGAGTGTTGCATTATTAAAGGATTCTTTCCTGGTCAGACAACATGCGTTTTATAAAGTCAAGTAAAGCTGATTTTACAATCATCTATTGGACATGAGTGAAATACAGCAAGGTTGACTACATGGCAATATCAATGACCTGAGGAAAGCAGCAGTTTTTACAAGTATAGAAGTTGATTGTTATAACTAACATCTAAACCATCTCTAGTAACTAGTAGCTTTAATTAAATGGAAACAAATTGATCATCAACTTTTCTGTTTGAAAAATGGGAATCCAAAATCTTCAGTCCAATTTGGATTCCCATACCCTCAAATTGTGCATGTGACATTAGCATACAAATGTTTACAGACCTCAATGAAAATACTGTAACCCTGGTGACTTATGTAAACCATCTTGGTGCCAGCAGATGTGAACCCCTAACCGTGACAGGGTTGGGTGTCTTGTTCTGGCCCCTGAGGTGCGCAAGAATATGACTGTTAGTGTTGACTCACCAGCTCAACGCCTTGTGGGAACGGACTGTCCTCCCAGTCTTTCTCAGGGAATCGCTGGATTATGCGGCCTTGACCTTCACCATCCACTGCGGGAAGACAGACAGAGGGACAAAGGTAGAGGTCAGTCTGTGTTCTCTGTGTTGTTTGTTGCCCGTTTGTTTACATAAATAAGCAAAAATAAGCTCCTCTGCGTTTTAGGAGGATTTAAAAAACTATGTAAGTTATTTGGTTCGTATGTTGTAAATGACTGTCTGTCAATCTAATAAAACAGGAATATCACTGAAAATTCCCCATTTGGAACTATAATTCAGGAAAATGACAGGGTATGCCAAACGTTATGCATTTACTCTAATTCAATTCCCATTTCATCCCACCCTTTGTTTCTCAGAAAACCTTGATATTACAAGTATAACACACACTATTTAAAACAATCTCATTGAAAGTTGAACGAACATAGAAAATATGCATTTTGTCTAACATTTCAATATAAGTGCTTTGATTCCATCAGTTCAATTAAATAAACGTTGGGTTCTATATTGATGTCTATACTAAGAAGAGTTCATTTCTATATTTTTCAAAACAATCCCCAGGGAACAGGGATTCCACTGTCAGCCAAGTGTTAAAAAAAGTTTTTTAAAAAAGTATCCAGGATATAGAGGTGGTTTTATAAACAAAAAATACTTTTTAATTCATGCAAATGTAGTTTGTTTTCCCTTTTTATTTTCTAACAGGTCCGGTATGCTACACAAAACGAGATTTAAAAGTTGGAAATTTCATCATCTTTGGAAAATGTCTCAACATCCAGACTACATAAGCTGCTCTTTGTAGCTTGATCTGGAGCCACTTGTCCCTGATAACTTTGCAAAAGCCCAGTTGTTCAAAAGTCACAAAAATGCTATCAAATAAAACACGCTCCTCCCCAACTTCCCTTCACAAATGAGCTGTTCAGTAAAAAAGCAATAGAAATTAATTGGCTCTTTTTATGGCTGCCATTTTAAGGTACTTCACCAACATGTAACTTGACCCAAAAATTTCAAGTACATCTTAGGATCTAATTCGTTCATTAATTAAGAGTTTGTTAATGTGTGATAAATTTGCTGGATTCCCTATAAAGAAGCAGCAAAAGTAGCTCAGGCCAGAAACTACTGCTCAGCCGATAAATCAACCAATACAACTACAACATGTTTGGGGACCATGAAAATTATATGATATGGCAAATGTCTGTTATGGCCGGTGTGGAGCATTATGGTGTGAATTACCCCAACACAAGGAGGCAGGACTTCAGCAATAATCTCGAAAATGCAAACGTAACTGCCCATAAATCTTGTACGGGTCATATGGACATTTTCAAACCATTTGGAGTCCATCATTCTCCGTTGAGAACAATTCTTTACATGCTGTGAGCCTTCCCACATCTCAGAGTGCAGGCCTCAGTTAGCCTGATGAATGTTAAATTTAATGACAGTAAAAAAAAAAAAAAGGAAAATACTGAACATGGCTTGTTAGGAATGCTTGTGTTTAAAAGAACATAGCAATACAACTTATTTTTGCAACGCTGCGTCTTCTAACACAAACCTTCTAAAAAACAATGTTCTTTGGTCAGACAGGACAAAGTATCGAAATTGACATTGAATCATACCATGTTCAGCAAAACGCAAAAAACTGTATACAAGTTGTCAAGTATTGTGTTAAAGGGATGATGATATGACTGGATCCTTGTATTGACTCTGAAAAGACTCCTCTGTGTACCGAACAGAGTCATGGTTTAGCCCAAATTTGGTCAAATAAAGGGATGACTTTCTCAAACCTAGCGGGAAATATACAACACAATATCTAAAAAAAACAACTCATTAGTTTTACTACAGCCTGGTAAAATTTTAGAAACTCCTTGACCGTAACAGGGCTGGGGATTGACAAATACCCACAAACCTCCAAAAACTACAAGAGCAGTGGGAAAAAAACATGGTTAAGGATTGCTTCATACAGTGACTGATAACTTCACAATAAAAACAATTACTTTATGTTATTTTTGGCACTGTGTCTTCAAGCTACTGAATCAGAAACTGTGTTCATCTATCCAAAGTCTTTTTTTTAAAACAAAATAAACGTGCAATGTAACTTTGTAATGTCTTAATATTTACATGCCACAGAACTGAAAGAGGGTGTGCATTCTATTTCAAATAAATGAGAAATGCCAGCCTGCATGTGATTGTTGACTATCACTAAAATGTTCATTGATCAAGTTAAAAATCTTATTTTGCAACTGGTTAATGAAGCAGTTTTCCGTGTGAGAAAAGCTTTTTGGTGGGCATACCCTGGCTGATCACAACGGCACAGTGACACAACAAAGCGCAACTTATGTAACCACCAAAAGCCTGTCTGTCAGCTCAGTTCCAGCCAAAACCCTGCAGTCTTCTTAAAGACACCATTCATCAACATAGAAAACACACTTAGTTTCCCTACACAATTGGAAATACATCAAGAGCAAAATTATACAAACCTAAATACTACTCTATGCTATAAAGTTTTCAAAAGCATTCAGGGTAGCCCTTAACATTTATGAAATAGTCTAAGAGAAAAAAACTGAAATAGACTGCCTTTACAAAGGAAACTATGGTGAAGCAGAAACAATACACTAACAGAAAGTAGGCCAGCTCCCAAAACACACATGGTAAGAAAGAGTCTTGCTAACAACAGAGAGGCAGTTATGAGTGAGGTGTTCGTAAATGAGTAAATCTAAGAAATGTATCTTTTTTTTTTCATCTAAAAGGACTTTGTTCAAGACTAACCCCCATATTTTTTGGGCTTAAATCTTCAAATAACTAAAAAACCAATACCACTTTTTATTTTTGCAATCGTGGTAAACTGAAACATGTCTGCAAAGGATCAAGATGTAGACAATAAATGTGATGGTAGCGATACACAGACATCACAAACATACATTAGAACAAAGGAAAACTATCTTAATTCTAATCTTAAAGTGTAAAAAAATACAAACAATATAAAGGACTCTATGGTTCAGATACATAGTGAGATTTGAACCCAGGACTGAGAACGGACCGTTTTACCAGTAGACTAGGCTCCCTGACTACCACATTACCAGCATAGTTTTTTTTCTCATCACGAGTGACACTCTTTCCACTGCTACCGCTGGTCAATCTATAGTGCTAAGGAGAGCAGGGAATACAAGGCTGCTACAACAACCTATAGTGGTAGAGATGCAGAAATACACCAACCTCGCACACAAAATGCATGAACCAAAATTCCCTCGCCGAAGGCCCATCAAAAGACTGCAATGACTCCTGTGCAACAGCAAGACTGCTCATTTGTTGCTCTCTGTTTGATATAAATAAGTCCGAGCTAACAGCCCAAACCAAACTGTCCGACCAATTGTGTGTATTTTCCGCCAACAAATTCTCAATCTCAGCCTATTTTCTCCTGTCCTTGTGCCTATAACCCTCAGTAAAAACTCAATGTTTGGTAAATAAAGCTGTATCCTGTATCAAAGAGGCCCAAAATTTCATCATCTTACCAGAGAAAGAGTCATGGAAAATATGCTTTTTTTCCCAGCTTTATTTCTTTGACTTTGCTGGCACAATGCAAACTCATCACCACTGTTAGGAAGAGATAACTTGTATAACATTATACCAGAAAAAAAAAGTTTAAAAAATCAGCTGTTATCGTGCTGCATTTTCACTCTATTCTTTTATCCCAGAAAAATCCCAGACCTTGAGCAGAAAGTGATATATACTGTATGTCGTTATGGTGGACGCCTGCCAGGTCTGCTGCTGGCAGGTCTAGACTGAAGACTTGCCACAACAGACAGATAGCAATGCTTACACTAGCCTATTTACCAATCTTTAGCCTCAGACTAGTGACTTCAATGCCACAAGAAAGGGAAAGAAAAGTTCTAATAGCTTCAGAACAAAGCTGTAAGATGGTATGGAAAAATTAGGGACTAAACAAAAGACAGGTCTGTCCCTGTCCCTGTCGCTAAGCTCTGTCAAGAAGCACTTGTAACATTTCCAGATCACATGCCTGCTCTATGAGGGGTAAAACTTCTCACAAAATAAATGTATGCCATCCAGAATGATGTAAGATTTAAAAGAAGAACTACAGAATAATGTGAGAGCTACTCTTAAGTTGCATGATACAGCCACTCGTTATTAATTACTATTATTAAAATAGAGCAAGCTACTAACATGAAGTCAGCTCAGTTTAATGAACAGCTTAGTCAATGTGCGCCATTCAACTGGACATTCTTTGTCCCAGCGTGTATGCAGAAGTGACTGATAACGCCTGATACTGCTTTGATGTGGATTGTGCGAGAAATCGTTCAACCGATTTCTGTGTGACACCATCACTCACGTAACAATAGCCCAAGTCACTGTACAGACATCACAGAAGTCACATAAGTAGAGACTATGACAGATGAAGGCTGCATTATTTTTTCTCTATTAGAGCACAGAGGTAATCAGGAAATATGCTTTTAACAGTACATACCACTTGGTTAAATTGCCTGATTTTCAGTCCTATTTCTAGTGTGTTAAACTGTCTAGAAAATACAAGAAAGAAAGCACCTTTATTAGGATTTCAGTTGTTTGACACTTGTGTTTTACAGTATTTACAAAAAACTAACAACTAAAACGTATTTTTCTATCGTGTACACCACTATACCACTAACAAGTGAGTTCAGGTGAAAAACGTGTAACATGAAACACATTTCTTTTTTTTGGTGTACGTCGTGCTTCTTTCTTAACAGCATACTAACTTAGTTGACCTTTGTTTAAATGTAGCATATGTTGTATCATGATAATGATCTCCTCATTTGGCGCTTCATTTAAAGAGTGTAGCTTAAAATACTTTGTTCAGAACCTCCACACTCGTGTCTCCAAATGTGTGACAGTACAAGTCGTGACAAAAACCTAAAAAAACAGAGTAATCACAAACGACCCATACAGAAGTCACTTCAAATATTCAAAGAATGTACGGTCTTAAAAAGGACCTCATTTAACACATCTGATCAATCGGACCATGGTAAATATCTGACAGGTGGTCCGTGTGTTTTTGTCTTCTCATTGGAAAGGGGGAAACAAAATAAATCTTTCAAATAAATCTTTAAATCCTAGGTCTGCTATGTGTATGACCGAGAGACAGGGCTCTGTCTTGGACAGCCCTCTGGACTCCATTGAGCAGGCAAGCAAGGAGAGGATGTTAACTAAGCTAATATTCATCAAGAACAATACATCTCAACCCTGGAATGCAGCCTACTTGATGTAGGAAGGAATGCTACTGCAGGTCATTGGACTCGATAGCACCGTTCAAGCTCACTATTATTTTCTATCTAATCTTTTATCCTTTTATTTGGCAATATGCATCATTTAACATCTGCACATATTTTATTGCATTTGTTTACATATTTTTGTGGCCATTCTTGCGTCACAGAGCTCTTAAGCATTCTATTTTCTCAGCCGTTTCATAATAAAGGTTGTTTTATTCTATTCTATATGAGCAATGTAAAAAAAAATTATCTGATTTTATTTGATGCAGACTGCTCCTGAATTACAACAAATATGAAGAAAAACTGTTTTATAAAAGTTTATAAAAGTAGGTAATTAAAAGGAGATGTAGAAAGATGGAGCAAGGCAGGGCCAAGGAAATGTGGTTTGTGTGAAGCCAAAGCTTGTAATGACTCCTCACACAGATGACTGCCACCAGTAATACTTAATGAAAGAAACTTAAAGCTCATGTGCTCACTGAGTGATGAAAGATGGCGATCAGAGTTTCAATGAGCATGTATCAAAGTGTGTGGATGTCTGTGTGTGTTGTGTTCTCGTTGCTAAACCTGACCGCAGTTTCTCGTTGCAAGCTTCCAAACCTCAATGACACGACAAAACGGGCCGTTGCCGTGGTGACGGCAGCAGCGCAAACACAAGAGCTCGGATTCAGATTTGTGCAGATTCGTAACCATCAACAAAATGAGGCATGTAGGCACTCCAGTTAAGAGGAAGTTTGACTTAACTGATGATTTATTTCTTGCAATTTTTCAAAATATACCAGGTCAACAAGTTGATGCCTCTGTTTAATACATCCCATGATGTAAATAAATGCAGGCTCTACAAACCCTCTGACTCTGTTCTTTCTGCTATCCACCGAGCAAAATTCTTAGAAATAGGAACAACATTACGCTAAGACCAAGAGCATGCACATTTTTTTTCTTGAGTAATAAGCGGAATTGTGAGTTACTCTGGATACAAAACAGTTACAGACCAACAGCCCTTGCTGACCTGATGCTTAAGAGTTCTCCTGCATTTCAGAAAGAAATATCTATCATTTAATAGATGATGTGGAAGATGCTAGTGTTACATAAATTAATGAGTCAGTTCATTTTCAAACCCAACAGGCTGAGCAAAGCTGCTGTTAAGAAACCAAACAGAGGGTGAAAAAAGCTCCATCTGGCAACTGCCGTCACCCTGGAGACAATGTGGGACATTTTCTTTGTACAAAGGCTCTTCAGCAAACTCACATCCTTCCTACTAAGCTAATACCCCCACCAACTGCACCATTATAAACCAAAACAAAAAGGAACAGCTTTCCAGGAGAGGAAATGGCCTCAGAGAGGTGCAGAATAGGGTTCAAGCTTATTTAGTTTTAGGTGATTCTTTTCAGGTCTTTCGGATTACAACACACGAGAAAATTCTGAAAACTTTTCTCTTTCTACAGGTGGCTTTTCGTGAGTGTCCCTCGCTTTTACTAGCAAATAGATTTGACTGCCAAACTCAAACACAGGTTGAAATCTCTTTGCTCCAAGCATTTTTTTGTCTTCATACTAACACCAACAGACCTCAGCTTTTTTCGCCTTTTAAACTGCTCATAAATAAATTGTATGATCATATCATGTGGAACTATTTCTGATGTAGTAAATGAAAAACATGGCAGTGTTTCACTACATTTTTAAAAGATGTGTCACAATTCATTTTTAATGACAAGAACCTGTATATAACCCCAATCCCTTTCAGCACACAATTTTTACAATTCATGAATGTAAAATCCTATTTAACAGAAAAGATTTGTTTAAAGGCTCATATGGGATAGGAAGTATAAAGGAATTTACATTTATGAACATTCTTTATTCCAAAAAATTAGACAACAAAAGGGGGATTTTTTCCTCCCTTCAGCAATCGGTCACATAAAGGTTTCAAAAGCACCCTGTCTTAAAGGCCAACAACAAAAATACCTTCATCTACTTGTATTTTAGACTTAATCCCAAATAAACCTTTCAAGTATGTTTTCCGCTTAATTAAAAATTCCTCTGTGGATTTGATCAATCTGGCTTAGTATAGTGCGATATTTATCGGCATAGATAATATCCTAAAAGTTGCTTTGACAATGTGAAATTATCGATTATACAGTCTCAAAATACCCGATATAGGAGAGGTGCATTCGCAGTGAAGCCAATCATTGGACAGGATTCAGTCTTGTCACTCGTCTGTGGCAACTAAGCCAATCAGTGGATTCAATCTTGTGACTGGCAGCAACCAAAACACAACATTCTTCACACATTGGGGAAATATGCAGATAGGTTCTGCCTCAGTGGACGATATGATAGTGGGACGTGGGTCCACGTCAATAGCCTGGAAATATTTGATTAGACTGATGGCAGTCAAAATAAGGTTTTTACAAATGTCTAGCCAATACTTGGTATTGTTTGTTTATTTCATGTGAAACATTTAATTTAATTTCCATTTTGATATAACCTTATTCTAATAATAT
This sequence comes from Menidia menidia, assembly GCA_907169785.1. Classification (NCBI taxonomy): domain Eukaryota; kingdom Metazoa; phylum Chordata; class Actinopteri; order Atheriniformes; family Atherinopsidae; genus Menidia; species Menidia menidia. Next base: position 4,943,509 of record CAJRST010011113.1, on the reverse strand, counting down.
TTGTTTACATTTTTTATATTTCTTTTGTACAATGCTTAGTATACTATTAAGCAAACCTTATTTCGTATATTTCCTGTGTGATTCATGTACAACTAACAACTAACTAACTTGAAGTTAGTCATTGTCAAATATGCCTATAGAATATTGATGGGCAAGGTGTTCATGTTTTGCAGAAGACGTATGTAGCACTTTAGAAATAAACAATAGTGATTGACATTGATGTAATTGGTAAGCAAGTAGAGTTTGACAACACTTTTTGTTAAAAGAAAGAAAAAAAAGGGGGGGGATTTTGTGAGATTTTCATTATTGAATCATTTTTAAATGTGACATAGATAGTTTCGTACTTTATTCTTTAGCCAGCAATTATACAATTGAAATAGTTTGTTAAAGAGGCTAGAAAAAACTTCGGATTAAAAAAGCATAGAGTTAAATGGAGCTAAAACGTTAAAAACGACTATATCAATTAATCATGAGCTCCAGTATGTTGAGAATACTAAATTAAAAGGTATTCTTGAGTTTTTTCATTGTATGTACTTAACACTGGACTTTGACAGACATCATCCCCTGCCAGTTTACTGTCCAACCACTGGTATAGACAGGAATGAAAAAAGAACATTATATGCATTAAGGTTTTTCCATTACATTGTAAGATACAATATAGTACAGCTTGCTTATTTTGGGGGGTGGTTTTAATTCCTCAATCAAGGTTTAAAAAAAAAAGAGCCAATCTTTGCCAAAATATGGAAACATAGGAGAACACATGTTTTGGTAAGAAAAAAATTATTACCTGTGGGCCTAACTACAGTATGTCTCTCCAGCAACACACACACACAATGCAGAACCGGAAAAAAATTTAAGTCAAGCTTTCTCTTTTTTCAAAGTGGGTTATAGACACGTTATAGCTAGTTGTACGATGATAAAAACTTTGATCAGAGTAGAGAAAAGCCATCTCAGGCTGTCCCAGAAAATCAATACAAAAACAAAACAAAAAAAAACTTCTGTGGACTACATCAGAATACTTCATTAGAATACTTTAACAAGAAGCTTAAACACTTGGACAGAGCTGAAACCCAGATCTTTATCTTTACCCACCCATCACTCATGCAGTCAGCCACCAATTTTTTTACTTCCTCAAGTTGCGCTTCTTTTTCTTGAGAAACTGAAAGTTGCAAATTACCTTCCTCCGACACAATTATGCAAAAAATTACATTTACCAAAGCAAGTAATCGGATGTATTATTTACATTTATTTATCACATACAGCAAATGTATTACTTTGTCATTACTTTGGGAGGTCAATAGCAAAGAAAAACGGTGTCAAACTAAAAGGTGTGAACCAAACTAAATGACAAAACCTGGAGGCAGACACCTTGGTTTGAGTATAATCCCACAGATATACAGGGGTTGGACAATTAAACTGAAACACCTCTCATTTTAGTGTGGGAAATTTCATGGCTAAATTTGACCAGCCTGGTGGCCAATCTTCATTAATTGCACATTGAACCAATAAGAGCAGACTGTGAAGGTCCAATTAGTAGGGTAAAAGCACAGTTTTGCTCAAAATATTGCAATGCACACAACATTATGGGTGACATAGCAGAGTTCAAGAGGACCAATTGTTGGTGCACGTCTTGCTGGAGCATCTGTAACCCAGACAGCAAGTCTTTGTGATGTATCAAGAGCCACGGTATACAGGGTAATGTCAGCATACCACCAAGAAGGATGAACCACATCCTACAGGATTAACGGTGGACGCAAGAGGAAGCTGTCTGAAAGGGATGTTCGGGTGCTAACGTGGATTGTATCCAAAAAACATAAAACCACGGCTGCCCAAATCAAGGCAGCATTAAATGTGCACCTCAACTCTCCTGTTTCCACCAAAACTGTCCGTCGGGAGCTCCACAGGGTCAGTATACACGGCCGGGCTGCTATAGCCAAAACTTTGGTCACTCGTGCCGATGCCAAACGTCGGTTTCAATGGTGCAAGGAGCACAAATCTTGGGATGTGGACAATGTGAAACATGTATTGTTTTCTGATGAGTCCGTCTTTACTGTTTTCCCTACATCCAGGAGAGTTACGGTGTGGGGAAGCCCCAAAGAAGCATACCACCCAGACTGTTGCATGCCCACAGTGAAGCATGGGGGTGGATCAGTGATGGTTTGGGCTGCCATATCATGGCATTCCCTTGGCCCCATACTTGTGCTAGATGGGCGCGTCACTGCCAAGGACTACCGAACCATTCTGGAGGACCATGTGCATCCAATGGATCAAATACTGTATCCTGAAGGAGGTGCCGTGTATCAGGATGACAATGCACCAATACACACAGCAAGACTGGTGAAAGATTGGTTTGATGAACATGAAAGTGAAGTTGAACACCTCCCATGGCCTGTACAGTCACCAGATCTAAATATTATTGAGCCACTTTGGGGTGTTTTGGAGGAGCGAGTCAGGAAACATTTTCCTCCACCAGCATCACGTCGTGACCTGGCCACTATCCTGCAAGAAGAATGGCTTAAAATCTCTCTGACCACTGTGCAGGACTTGTATATGTAATTCCCAAGACGAATTGGCACTGTATTGGCCGCAAAAGGAGGCCCTACATCATACTAATAAAGTATTGTGGTCTAAAACCAGGTGTTTCAGTTTCAGTTTCATTGCCTGTAGGTTACCTATTTTCCATCAGAATTCTAAAAGTGAAACATGGCAATTAAACACAAGGTAAACGTTTGAAAGAGCACAGAAAATGCACTACTGTTCATTATTTATAGCTAAAACTGTTTTATGTCTCTGCCTCATGAGGAAATCTGAAAATAAAGACTCAGCATGTCAATGTAGAACCAGATCAATCTCCTGCCATAGCTTTTTCTCACAACAAATGCACACTGTATATACATACAATGTTTAACACACACACACAAACGTGTGTATATATATATATACACACAATGCATATATATATATATGCATTAAGATAGGACCAGTGTCTCTTAATCTGCATACCAAACCACTCACAGGCAAAAAAACAGATTAGACAGGGGGGAGGGGGGCATTGGCTCACTATGGGTATATGGGTGGCAGCTGTTTCTTGATGATGATACTTCATTTTATACCCTTAGTCTACATTCTATTCTTTCTTTTACATGTATTGCCAAGGACCTGACATTCAGCTTTCCAAAATTTGAGTAAAATGCCCCTTTACTTAACTGGTGTAAAATGAGGTCAGAGGTTGGGGGAGGGAAATACCACCTGTGACCTCAATTCCAGGTTGTGAGTAACCCTAACCTTTCCAAATAGATTTGGTCAACTTTCGGGTGTGAACTTCACACAATCGTCTAACTCGTTATCTTCTATTGAGGTGTTCTCACATCTTCCATATGTGTCCTGGTAGACTTTGTCATCTTAAACTGCTGTGCGCTTAAACAGATGCCAAATAAAAGACATAAGCACAGGGTAGCATCCCAGTAAGACACTAGCAAGTTTGTGTTTTGCATATATTGTGATGTGGTCACAGCAGCCAGCCACCCTCAAACAGCCAACTCCACTAATCCCAAGAACCTCACTATCTGCAAATCAAAACTGCGCCTGACATGTTGGAATCACCCCCTCGGGGATTGGAGAGATTGCTCCCCTGAGCTCCAACAGACTGACAGCGGCACAGCACTGAGTCAGCCTTTGTCCTTAGATGGGACAGCCACATTCTCTGAATTCCAGGGTCCCCATCAAAGCAAAAAGAAAAGTGGGCATCCCCAACCACTCCACACTCAAACAAACAAACTGTTAAACTGTTGGGATCATTTCATTATTTCAACCTACAACACAGTGTGTTCTTGAATTCGATCAAAAAGATGCAATCTACAAACATTACTTCTTTTTTTTTTTTGTTTAAGCTCGCGCTTAACAATTAGCATCCTCTTGCCTCTTGTGGTGCAGATAAAATGTATTTATAGGATGATGAACTACCACATCACAAAAAGCCATCCTCCAAATTCCTTGGATCTTAGATTAAGTTATCTGGGGAAAAAGTTGACGAAAGAATATGTCTTTAAACGTGGTTTTTCTAAAGATGCAAGTGTGTAGAAGGATGCATCTGTGTCTATCCAACCCCGAACATACAGACACCCTCTTCTCTGTATCTGGGGAGTAGGAATGAGGGCAGGGTTGGGGCCCTGGGGCCATCGTCTCCCTTGTTAATAACAAGCATCTAGCACAGCAGACAGTGTTATACAGTATGCACTTACACACACTTACTAAGCAATGTAATATCAGCAATGAGCTACCTGTCAGCAAATACTACTAATACACCTTTCTGGCTTTTGCCATTTCTCTCTGTGGTTGACATTAAGGCTGGAATCTTGAATCTGTAGATGATGCTTTTTGGACCAAAAAGTGTTACTGCTAGGTCCTTCACAAAAAAATCAAAGTAATATCCTTGGTCTAAAGAAGCTGGCTAGTTAAGTGGTTAGTATGCTGCTAATGTTCATCACAACCTGCAGGCCATGTGAGGATACGTGTTACCAAGGTAATACAGCAAATATACATGAACCATGTGCTCTTGCCAGCAGTGCCCAAGCAGGCAGGCCATCTGAGTAGCAGACAATAGAACAGATCACCCCTGTGTGCTTACACACAAACACACACACACATACACACAAGAGGCATCCATGCACCACGACCAGGGCTGCGACCCAACGTCACTCTGTCCCCTTATGAAAGGCTGATTGTGAGGGCTATTTCTGGCGGGCCTGAAAGGCTGCAGGCTTGCTCTGGTAAGGCGGAGGAAGTGGCTGCCCACAGGCAGGCACTGCTGGCGGCAGCACAACCTCTGTTCTCTGCCCCATTCATCCCCACGCTGCGCCCTGCCTCATGTCTGGGACATTTCTTTTTCCCCTTTGAGCTCTATGCACGTTCATGCAAATCTTTGCTCACAGTCACGAGCTACATAAAGATTTGACAATTTAACAATAAAAAAAAAGCTTCCCCTACATCAGACACTGAGACATTAAGAGTTAAATGTGGGACGACAATGGAAAGGACAGCAAAAAGTGACTTTTGACTCACTTTTTGCGTTCTTCGTCCCACACAAATACTGTGAGATTATCTGATTATTAGGGAGTCTAAATGCAAGTAAGACAACAGCATCAGATTAAAAAATGCTTACAACAAAGTTAAAATAATTTGCTTAATGCTGAGCATTTGGAAACATCCCCTCAATGCATGATGATTTTCAGCTATGAACCTTATGCAAACACCATCTAAACACCATTTATTGCATCTGGAGATGCAATAAATGCATCTCCAGTCATTTCTCTCTCTGTCTTAAGTGGACACTGCTAATTTCCCAAAAGCATTAGTAGGTTTATGAGCAACTGTTTTTTCTGCTATCAAAAAATATTCATCACTATCTTGAAGGGAGGCTGTGAAACCTACTTGCAGATAAAAAGATAGAGAAAACGTAAGAAAAATAACTTAAATAACTACAAATAACAGAATGGGTCGATTCTACAAGGTTTGTCATTGACTTCACACCCTCATTCTCTCTGTGCTGTTCATTATCAGACAATATATAACCAACATTGTAGCTCCATGTCGTAAGGCAGATTAACATTATGATGCCATTGAAAACAGAATGTATAGCAAGGCTGTAATGAGGGCATGAATCATGAATAGAACTGTTTTCCAAGTAAGGAGTTGCAGCTCAATGACGGAGCATTTTTACGTTAACTAACTATGTTTTAATATCCCTTTAAGCCTGATTAGCACTGTGATAAAAACACCTATTGAAGCACTACCTGATGGTGACAACTAACAAATCAAGCCTGTATGCATTGACCAAAAGGTACCATGGGTCTGCTCTGTGTGTATAACAATGCTTCCTCTCTAGTACCTGATGGTGTTAGTGTTTCCACCAACACTTTAACTGATGAAGCTCATGTGTGTTTTAAGAAGTATTTGGCTTCCAGGGTCACACCAGCCTGAAAACAACCCCTCTTGCATTCTCTTAAAGTCACCACTGCTATGACCAACACCCTCAAAATGCAGCAGTCAGATGGAGCTACAAAAGCCAGCGTGTTAGCTGTGTGTGTGTGTGTTTGTGTGTGTGTGTGTGTGTGTGTGTGTGTGTGTGTGTGTCCGTGTGTGTGTGTGTGTGTGTGTGTGTGTGTGTGTGTGTGTGTGTGTGTGTGTGTGTGTGTGTGTGTGTGTGTGCATGGGCCAACACGCCCCACTCCTCGGTTCCAAACCCACACAGGGGGACAATCTGGATTCTCACTCTAAACATAAGTCTCCCTTGAGTCCTCTTCCAGCTTCCTGTTTAGGGCCTCAGACAGTAAATCCAATTGGCTGCTGGATCGTTGACATAGCGTAGGAACCGCTGTCAAAACATGGTGACGTGCTTTGGAGTTTCTTCACGGATTCTTGCTTTGAGAACCACACCCCAGCGGCTGTGGACGATTCAATGGCTGCCATGTTGGTTCTAGGAACTCCTAATGATCTTGCACATCACCCTATCTGCACACAATCTAAGCAACATGACACTTTAAAGACACAAAGCGGATGAACAGAATGGAAGACAATCCATCAGAAGTTATATTAAAGTGGTCAAAAGAAATAAGCCCCACTTTGAAACCAAATGAAAACAGGTGCAAAGAAGCTCTGTTGGTAAAGACGATCTGAGGCAAACGAACTGCTGTGACGTCAGGTCTGATAAGCCATTGGTGCAATCACTTGTGAAACAACCCATCAAGAACTAACCACACACACACACAAACACGTCGACAGGATGTATGAAATATTCTGAGACAAAAGGAAACTCGACTGTGCTGTACAATTCCTTGTACTCCTAGGATCAAGGCGAGGTCATTCCTGATGAGCAGGCTTTTCGATCCAGTGATCTTGGGATGAAAGGAAAATATAAACCAGCTACAAAATACTGCATCCAAACACGCTGGGGTTTGTGGTACATCTAAATTCAACTCCACCTCTTCCCCACTATATTTGAACAACAATACATATCTATGCAGGAATGTGTCTTGACAATAGTGAGGCACAAGACAAAAGAATCTAATATTTTTTACATCTGAGGATAGCTTTGATATATTGCATCTAAATGATGACAGCAATATCAATAGGAATGGAAAGAACCTTAAGGCAGCTGGAAATGTTTCCCACAAAAAAAACACCCCCACTTGGAAACATAGCATCTGACTACACTAACCAGCGAGGCAACAGTAAAAAGGGTGATAACAACAACCATCATCATCCTTGAGTGTTTGTTTTTAACAAGATATGGGAGCTTTGATCCATTAAAGCCATTGTGGCTTTATTGTCTGGCTCCAGATGCTTTTTACAGGCTTCCACCACTTGCAATGCATTCAAGTACACCCGAACAGGAAGCAAAGTTTCTGCAGCGTTTGCAGGGTCCACCTTAGAACATCCTGTATTCAATGCCTTCAGGAAAAAAAAAAGGACAACATACTACAGCATGCAATTTTGCCACTCTTGCCATCAGAAATATTATGTAGGTTGCTCCAGCATCATCAGGTAAAAGCTTCTTTTTTGCCTGCTTTTAGGCACTCTCTCGCAGGAAAGAACTTGTCATCTTACTATTTGCCACTTATGAATAAATCATAAGTGAAATTCCACTCCAAATAAAAGACTGTACCACGTTGCATGCTTCCATGGGATAGGCGAGTTGAATATTTCATGATTAAACGGGCCATTATACTGCTAAGATCTAGGCCAAGGCTCAGACTGAAAGGAGGGAGGAGGGGGCTCAGATAACGGTCCAAACCCCGTCCCAACAACGCAAAGGAACTGAGCTCCGATGCTAGGGGGCTCAGGGAGGGGCAAAGCCATCTAGGCTAATCCATGCAAAATACACTCAAGGAAAACAACAAGCGATTCTGACCAAAAGAACCATAAATCTCTAGTTTGCAGATTTAAATTTAAATCGTTACCGGCTAGAAATTGTGGCGTGACGGTCCACATTTAAAGATCTGGACTCTGCAGAAATAACACTGACAACTCGCCATAACATTCTGTGCAACTTTTGGCTTGAAGAAAACAATTATCTAATGTCCCCGTGACGCTTGTAATTTAGGGAAAGAGTGAAGAAACAGTTTAAACCCTGAAACGACTGAATTAAATCCGTCTTAGATCACGCTCAACCAAACAAGCCACCCCCCTTTCAGCTAACCGGGCTAATGTTAGCTCTAGCAAATTAAGTTAGCCTAACTTTGCTGTCAACAGAGTAGGACCGTTTGTTTTGTTAAAAGTGAAACATGTTTTGAGGTTCGGAGATGTAATGGAGATATGCACTTAGTGTACTCTCTGTTCAGAAAGCGTGACATCACCTGTCAGTTTAGCATTCAATTACACTAATCCCATGAGGCCCGCGCGTCCTCGGCCTAAATTTGACGACTCGCCTAATTGACAGCGCTCAATATCGGTCAGCTGTGAATGGTGTCCCGGCCGGTACCCGCCTACCTCCCCGCCTTATGTTTACTGACGGCTAATACTTTGCTGCAAATGCTAATGGGACGGCTAAACCGAGCACCCACCTCGCTTGTCGAGGTCGTAACCGACCACAACAAAGTAGTCGGCGAGCCTGGCCATCTTGGGAGCTCACGGCGACAGGCGTGTAAATCCTCTTCTCTTTTTCCCGTCAATAGTCCATTTACGTGCTGCCGGCGATAGAAACATCACGGAAGACAGTAGCATCCTTCCAGCTGCACTCCGCCGCCATACTGTCAATTTGCCTTGCCCTGACAGCCAAGACCCGCGAGCCTGCGCACTGTGTGACTTCGAGGGAGAGGCTGCTCGGCAAGAATGTCCCATGTGGGGAGCCAAACCAGTTCAGGGGGCCACATGTCTGACCAAAACCTATAATTAACCCAGTCAAATTAAAAAAAAAATGCTAGTGTAACGGAGGTGAAAGGTAACATTGAATTGAGGAGCATTAAAACGAAAATGATCTAAGTGAAACTAAAGGGAATATTATACTTATTCTTGCTTGAATCTCGGTGCTTTAACATGGCTGAGGAGCCCAAAATAGTTATCTTACAGATTACTATAAACGTTATAATAACTGTATTTATAACTGCTATAAGATCACTTTATGGCATTGGGTTTAATGCTTAAATTTGGGATGTTCTTTTATCAGTAAATCTCAGATATTCAATTTTCAATTCAATTTTATTTATATAGCGCCACATCACAGCGACAGTTGTCTCACAGCGCTTTCCAAACAGAGCAGGTCAGACCCTACTCTGAAGTTAATTACAGAAACCCAACAATTCCCACACAAGATATATCACAAGAAAAAAAAACTTGGTTTAATCTGCTAATTGCCAAAGACAGAAAGTAGTGAATTCCTTAACTGCAATCCTTGATCTATTTAAGCAACCTATGCTGTGACCACTTGGATTTATCTAACTGCATAGATCTTTACACTTTCAAACACTAATTGGGTTTTTGCACATTTTTGTGGTCCAATTCAAACTTTTTCTGTTCCGAAGTTTTCAGAAAGGCAACATGATAGAAAAGTTCAGTGTAAAGGGCCAAACCACCTATGAGAGTAATATTGCAAAGGCTTGTTTGCTCTGTAGTTAACTTCTGACTTGAGGTTAAATACTCAAAGAAAGACATTTGCATTAAATAAGCTGTCTTTGGTTTCTTTACAGTATGTGTCATGCAAAAATGTCTGTTTTAAAAATGTGTTTGAATGAGCAAATAACATGCCAAAGGGATGTGTGGAGGGCCTAATAGTATGGTTTGTCCTTGGCCGTCAGCACTGTATCAACCTCAAGAGAATTCCAACACTTCCTGCACTTTGACCTGAAGTACTTATCACTCTAGCAGCAAAAATCTCAAGTATTATGTGTCCCATTTTTTATGAAGAGCCCTTGTTTTCCCAACACTTAGTAAAAACGCTGTCTCCCACTCTTCCCAAACTTTTATCTGTCAGCTGGAGCTTGGTGAAAAGTGGACAGAGCACTCTTTGATAAAAAACATAGCTTCTGACAACCAAAGCCATGTCAGCAGGAGATAACCTGCACCTCAAGAGTGAGTGTGAGTGCCAATTTCAAATTGACAAGTCAAACTGAGATTGTAGCCATAGAACTAATTCTTAAAAGTTGACGCCAACTGTACCTTACCCTTGGACCTCAGTTGGCAAATTGCCAGAAATGTGACGACATAGTGATAAAGAGGGGAAGAAAAGAGCAGTGCAGTCTGTTTCCCTCAGGACAAGGACAAACACAGTAATGAAGTTGGTTTGCTGAACAAACATGGATTCTGCAAATGTTCAAGTGTTAGGGGGCCACCACTGTCACCTTTGACTTAGATAAACACAATGCACACATAAGTGCTCTCAGCTGGAAATATTCACCACCAAAAATAAGAAAGACATATCTGCATTTCTGTTGCAAGTCATATTGAGCTAAAGATGTTAAGCAATATAAAGTTGAAAACCTGTATAAAAAGAACATACTTACTAAAGCACACGTTGGCCATGGAAAATTACTAAGGAAATTGATCAGACCTAAACACAAGCCAAATTCTGCAAGACATTTATTCAGTATCCTTATTACAGTACCTTAATTAGACATCTATTATTAGGCTTTGGTTACGGAAATCCTGAAAACACATGATGAATTACCCCTGGAAGTTCATTCGGCTGTTTTATTTTGTGGAAAAACTGTGCGACACCAAAACATTGCATTTAACAGATAAAGATCCTGGCTATGCTAAGAAGCTTAAAAGGAAATAAAAACTGCTCTGCTCTGGAATAATTCAATATTGAAAAAATAATTGAATCCCCAAAGCAACAGTTAGTTGTTTTACGACACCCACAAACTCTATCACCTAAGCCAGGGGTGTCTAGCAAACATTCCTCGAGAGTTGCTGGCCTGCAGGTTTTAGAAGTTTCCCTGCCTTGGAACACCTGATTCTGGTGAAAGGAATGACGTGAATGTGGTGTGTTGGAGTAGGGAAACTTCTAAACCCTGCAGGACAGCGACCCTCGAGGACCAACTTTAGACATCCTGGACCTAAGCTATCTTCCAACTGACAGAGTAAGAAAAATGTCCAGGAAATGTTAATCTTCTCTGTTCTTTTACCTTACGTCAACTCGCCAGTAACAGGAAAACAATGTTTTATTTGGCATGAATCAAACTAAATTTCCTAAATATAGTCATCAACGACTGCTTCTCTTACACCAACAAACATTTTTATCTAAATCCTTTTAGACATTATTGATGGTTAACATAACTCTTTTATTAATATGAATAACATTTCTATGAGCTGTTTTTAAAGGTTTACCCAAAGCAGATAAGAATCAAGAAAATTATTTTGTTGCACTGGGTATTGAATCAGCTTTTTGAGAAGTTTTATTACCTTTTCGAAAGTTTCTACTGATAGCTCTCTTGTTGGGTCCATGCCTCCAGTCAGTTAGTCGGTCAGTCATTAATGTTAACACGCAAGGTGGTCTATCCCGTTGTTTTTAAAGAGCAAGGTAAATTAGTAGTTCCTTTTGCTTTATGGGTGTTTGTTAGGCTACATAAATGTGTTGTTGCAGTCTCCTACATATTTACAAGACATGATATTGTGTGTGAAAATGGATAAATGGATAAAAAGGATGCACCACAAATAACTAGTGTCAAGACAAACGATCATTGTCCATATCAACTATGTTTTCTTTAATCATTATTCAAATAACCAAGAAACGTTACATTCTTATCTAATCTATCACAATCCTGTATACCACATACTATATTTTTACACAATTATTTCTAGGAATTTAAATCAAGCATTAACATTGCCATAGTTGCACATATGCTACCCAATCAAAGCCCAGAGCCACTTTCTGCAGGATGCAGCAACCATGTGACTTCCTGCAGACGAACCAGCAGACAGGAAGTGGTTTGAAGGCCTCATGCACACCACTGCTCTTCAGAGGACTGTTCCAGCAGTCAGTTTCCCCTCAGCTCAGGTGAAGCAGAACACTTGAAAATGCTTCACTGATTAGGTGTTGCAGCCATTAAAGTAATTTCCCCCAACCGTGATGAATTGGAGTTTTTAATTTGACTCTTCCTTTCCATTTATTAACACATGTGAACTTTTGCACCATAGCTTGTGTTGTGTGATGTATCATGTGATGACACAAAGACTGCATGATGTATATGAATACAGTAATTTGAGCTCTTTATCTTCGGCCCGCAGTAAAGTGTGCTTGTTAAATTATGTTTGTAGAGTAAACTCCTGCAAACCCTGAATTGCAACAAATCTATTTTGACATATAACACTAATGGAAGATGGCTACAGACAGAAAATAGAAAACATATGCTTTGTTAAGATTACATGTAAATCATATATTATACCGTTCTTATCATTCAAATGAGAAATAAATTAAATGTTGAGACTGCATTGAGAAAAAAATTAAATAAGAATGTACTTTGGTATTCATTTAATCAGACATCTCACAAACAGCAGCTATATCATGTTTTGCACTGTTGACTCCTTATAAATGTGTATATTTCTGCACCGTATGCCAAAAAACATTTGTACTGGAGCATTTAAGGCCAAGTTGTGAAGTTTAAAAAAACATTCTTGTATGCAAATAGGTAATCTTAACATGTCATTTTGATAGTTGTTTAGTTCAAAAGTACAGTCTACGTAAAGTTCAGTATGAGTAAAGTTGAACACTTCGTGACATGTGTACCGTGAGAATGTGAAGAAATAACACCCAAAAGTCTTCATTATTTGGGGTGCCAATACAAAGAGTTAAAAACTTTAACTTCACAGTTTTTGTCCTAACTGTGCTGGGGGTTGAAATAAAGAAAAATGCATATTAAGAAATTATGTTGATCAGATAAGAGAACACATGATATATCCTGGGTAACTGTAGTAATTATGAGTGTGTTTGCTTGTTCTTTGTGACCTTTTTTCAGAGGCATATTCTGCACCAGCCTTCTTTTTGGGTTTCAATTTGTGTTGTGTAACTATCTGGTTCTGGCAGGTGTGTTATGCCCAACCCCTGTAACTGAATTGGATTAAGTGGGTATAGACAATGGATAGAAGGGTTTCATAATCCACCCAAGACAAGGTATACAAAGTTAATTCAGAACTAGTTATTTTTATGTCATGAATGTCTTGGAACCTTAGAAAGGGGGATGTCTAATAATCTCATTCCAGCTAATAAATCAAATGTATTCAGAAGACCATTGTTTGCATATAATATCCCCAGTATAAGATTTGGCCAGTCCCGCAGTGTCACGGTTTGCCTGTGGTGTGGCGAGGGAATGGATCCAAACGCAAGGGCCAGGGAAGGAACACAGGAGGAAACCAGGAATTTAAGAAAAACTAAGTTTTATTTTCAAAGGATAACAAAAGGTGCAGCCGAAGCTGGATACAAAAATACCTAAACCTAGAAATAACAAACCAAGGAACGCACCTGAAAAGACAAGGAAAACACACTGGAGGAAGACAGGGGAAACAGCTGCAGAGACATATGGTCTCTGCAACACAAGCGAAAAGAGTTGAGTTGATCACACTGAAGAGCTCAGGAAGTAACAAACAGAAGTCAAGTGAAAGAGAAGAACACAGGAAGTCAAGACAGATACTAGAATAAAACACAGGAACCTAAGCATCGGAAAATAGAAATAAGAAACAAAAAGATTACTCGTATTTATTTGCATACTTTAATTTATAACTTTCCAAATGAACACTGATACATACAAAAGACACCAGTATCGGCCTTAGTTTAAAAGAGTTTTAGACTTAAATATGCTGTCACATATTGTTGATTTGCATCTTTTGTAAAATTGACCCAAATGTTCAGGACAAAGGTCTTGTTTGTCATTATAACTTTTACCTAAAGGTGCTGGATAAAGCTGAGGTCTGGGATCTGAGTAACACTAAAGGAAGGCTGTTGGTTCTTTACCGTTGTTGTTTTGTTTTTGTTTTTTTCCCCGGGCTTTGAGCAAACAAAGTTCTTTTCTTTCTCTCTACATGAATTCATTCCAAGTCTTGCCAAATACATGCAATCTCAGTTATTGTTGTTGGGCACCGGCCCTTCTCATCTTTCCCACAATGAAACTCAAACACTCATTTGTCCACATCGTTGTCCCTGTTCGTGTCCTCCTCCCACACTACTGCCCTGGTAAGCAGCCATCCCAAACAAACTTGTCTACGAGGGCTTAGACAGAGACATCAGGCTTTTCAAACTTGCCCTGCTGTACATCATCATAAACAAACCATTCAAATAAAGTTCAAGTTAATGCTGACAGCGGGACAGTGGGAAAATAAATCTTCACAAAGAATTAATAGGGACTTGTGCATCAGTTATTTTCAAATCCAAGACAAAGCCTGAGATTAAGAAGTTGTTCAAATATACTTATAAATGATGTTTGCTTTTATTGATTCATTTTGTCTACAGTATTCCTAAAAGAAAGCAGTGTCTGTCTTCTGCCATTGCAACATGGGGTTCACTAGGGGGCAGCAATTGTTAGACTACCACAACATGGCCATTTATAAAACAAATCTGTGAGAAAATAGTGGATTGAACTATATTTTATATGTACAAAAGATAATTCAGTTGCAATATCAATTATAAAGCCAGGATATCAATGATCAGTTAGAGGTGGGTGTGGTACTCCTTCAAAAAGACAGCATGAGGAAGTAAAAGGCTGGGTCACTGGGGCGGAATCTACTCTAACGCATTTACAAATCAATAACCAAAAGAAAAATAAACGCTTGAACTGAAATATTAATGTAAACATTAATTCACCACACACAAATAAAGCATACATCAATACAAAAAGCAAATACCTAAGTGGTGACTTGGAAAATTTATGTTTTTAAAAAGTTAAGTGCTGAAAGAAGAAAAATATTAGTAAATTAACAAACGGTTTCAAGCGGGGAAAACACAATGCCTTCACGAGCAGCCACAAGTGGCAGGTTTGACGTGTTTATATATGATGACCATCAGAACAGGTGCTTCACTTTGGCTCAGGTGGGAAGTTTTTCTTTGTGTTCCATCATATCTCATTTAAGAGCTGGCATGCTACCAAGGTACTGTTTATGGAACATTTCACTTGGTAGTGTAATCCTATTTTCTGTCCAAGCTATTCTGTAAATTAAAACAAAGAAACATTAACTTCATGGCTTTGTGTTTCATACCACCTGTTCAGTTATCTTTGAAGAAGATCATAAGTTGCTCTATAAAACTATAGAAAAAGCTGCTAAATGGTTGTTGGAGATGGCAATTTTTTTTTAACTACCAATAAATTAAATGGCCAAAAATAGTATTATAAAATAACATAAAAGATAATGTTGTTCTCTGATTGACGGTTGCAGAGAAGAGACCGCATACGAATAAACACCTTCATGTATGTTCATTCTGGTTATAAACTGATTGATTTTTCCCTTCAACTGATGTTTTCCTTTATCGCACTAACTCAGGCATACTTATTTGCTCTGTTCAGCCAGCCTCCAAGCAGACTGTGTACTAACAGTCATTCAAAAACTCACATGATCAAACCCTTAAAAGAGCACAGTACAACATCAAAGAAAAATCCCTTTGATCATCTAACCTCATCCTCACCATTTCTCTCCTTTTCATACAAGTTCGGAAGCCACTGATGGAGTTTTCAATGCCATTCTTGTTAGCATCACACAGCGTGTACTCATGTTCACTAATTGCCGCTTAAAACAAAAGTAAAGGCCGGGAGTGTGACTGAGAGATCAAACCAAGGGGGTGGGACGCCTGTGATCAGAACCCAGTGGGTTTCTATTTTTTGGCTGCCATAACAGGCCAGAGACCTCTTACATAAACAAGTAAGAACCAATGAAGAAGCAACCTACTTTCTTAGCCAAGTCCAACCGATAAATGAGTTACTACTGGCTATCTGCATTGGGAAATCTTTGTTTTTTCCCCTAAAATCGATAGGTGCTGTGCAAACTGTGGATTGGCTATTGAGTGAGGGATCCAAATTACCAATATTTAGTACCTAAGTTTCAACACCAACCCTGACTCGTATAAGAAGGTCAGAGGTCAAACCCCACTTGAAAGCACAACTGATTTTTACCACAACACAAATGACTGATGTATTTTCTTGCATAAAAACACACACATACTATAACTTGCAAATGATGAAGATTTCCTATGCTCTGTGAAATGCTCAAAACTGATTTCCAAGACAATTAAGTAAGAACCTGAGTTTTTATGAACATCACTCTTGATACAGCACAAACAATACAAAAATCCACATGCTTTATTATTGTTTTCTTTCTTTCTTTCTTTCTTTCTTTCTTTCTTTCTTTCTTTCTTTCTTTCTTTCTTTCTTTCTTTCTTTCTTTCTTTCTTT
>CAJRST010011113.1:4899451-4927132 GCA_907169785.1 Menidia menidia | reverse complement strand
TTTCTTTCTTTCTTTCTTTCTTTCTTTCTTTCTTTCTTTCTTTCTTTAAGCTTAATAAGACAAGGTAATACAACATTTTGACCTGTGGTTAAATTGATGTTCATAACTGTGAAATGCAAGATATTATTTATCTGCTCATCTTCAACTGAAAGACATAGGCCACATACTTAAGTAGACTTCAAATAAAGAAAGTGAAATAAAAACCTATGAGCTGGAGTTGTTCTCTGCATCAGCAAAAGGAGAAAATAAACATTACATCCCTAAATTCTTTGCAAAGCATCTGTTTGCTCTATCTGACTTTATCACTGCTTCTACATGGATGCACAGCTTTCTTCTACTACCCAAAAAACCAGCAACCAAACTCTCTACAACATCATTGTCATTCTTCCTTGGAAACATATGTTGCATAACTGCCCCTGTGTCGAAATTTGGTGTATTTCACTAATACTGTACTGTATGACATCAGTAAGTTCAGAGAGAAATTAAGAATTTTATACGACGCAGTGCAAAGCTCCTCCCCACAACAAAAAAGTTTGTGAAGTTAAACTGAGGCATTAAACAGGGTTTTAGAATGCATGTTTAGACCTTTCTCAACACAACTGGTGTTGTGTGGAGAAATTCAAAACCTAACTCGAAGTGATAAGGCTAAGGCTGCAAAAGAATGCAAACAACTTTATTCTCATTTAACAGCACTTGCTGAATCACCCAAAGTATAATTGACTTCCCAGCAGGAACTACTATGTAAAATTCCCTAAAGTAATAAACTGTGCAAAGAAAAAAGTCCATGTCAGGAAACTGATCAGTGATACTTCATGATAGGAGAGTGTGCATGACTGAAAACTAAAACCGGGGTGGAAGATTCCTGCATCACTTCCTATCTGTTTTACACACTTGGCTGAGGGTAATGATAAGAGATAGGTGGAGGGTACGACTTCTGGATAATTTCTTGAAAATGTGGGGCATATTCCTATGTATATGCATGGTGGATTATGATAGCATGAAGTACTTCGGAGGTGATTAAAGTTATCATAATGGCGCGTTTCTTTCTTTAGATTTGAAAAAAAAAAGTTGCCTGATACTTTAAAGTGAGTTTGTGACACAATTGTTCAGTCTATAGGTAATATAACCAAAACCTATAGGCATGTAGTACATATAAATGCAATATACATGTGTAGTAAAAGTATATGTGTTGCTTTCAAAGTTGCATATTATGTTGATAAGCATCTTTGAAAACAACAGTAAGTTTTTTTTTATTCCAATTTGGATACATTTTTTGTGAGAAATATCACATACACAGACTAATTAGTCATTCTTCATTGGTGTGTTGAATATTGCTCAAACCTGAGGTGGTGGACTCCGCCCACTCACTATTTAAATCCTCTGCATCACCCGGCTCTCAGCTTCACACTGGAACTTGATCTTGAAGGACAGGATTGGATTCGTGGGAAAAAAAAATTTAAGGCTAAATCCACTCTCTGAATCGACATTTAATAAGAAGGTGAGACGAGACTTTAATTAGCCAGTAGCCTAATCCGTACATGTAAATGTCCACACAATTATATTTAGCCTGTACTTAATTAGGTTTGACTATTTTTTCGGCTTTGTCATTAGAACGTTGTAAAGGCAGCACCTGGTCCATAATTAAAAGACTATTGAAAGTTGCAGTTACAGTTAAAAGCAGGCACTGGAGCTTGTGAGAGTTTTAAAGTTGCTTATCGAAAGGGACATTTTCAAGAATTCTGCCCCAGTCAAAGGCGGTTAAACCTCTTGTAATACCTGTTTGTTTTTTTCCCCCTCTCAAAGGTTTCATCTGCCGTATCCAAATTGCAGACCTTGGACATCTGAACCGACTATCAAACTTTTTTTTTTTTTTGGTCTTATTTATTTTAAACCCCCACTCCCATTCTTGGGATTTGGCTGTCCGAGAGGTCGCCTCCTCCTCAGAGAGAGGGTGTAAAGTTGAAACAGTCCCGGAGATGCGGTCCCTTCTCCCGCTAACTGTGTATTGCATCAGCCTGGTTTCCCTCCAGCAGCTGTTGGCTTTGCCAGCTGGGGAGCGTCCAGACTCAGACAGGTAAGAAAAACGACTTTTCCCGGCGACGCTAAACGTCTCATTACTGTTACAAGTTTATTCAGAGGAGGATTTCTCGCACCTTAATGTCTGACAGCACGTGAATGCACCTGTCTGATCTACGTATTGGCCGTTTAATTTGAATAGGAGCCAAATTGCGCCAACAAGTTGACAACTTTGAGCTATTTTAACCTGTAGCGTTCATGTCAGTTACCGTTGGGGCCATTTTTAAATTCTGATTTAACATGAACCGTTTCCTGAGCTCTTTCGTTATTACATTTGATACACTTAGCGGTGTTACTTTTAAGCTAACCTAGGTAACTTGTTAATTGCTTGAGAAAATAATTCACTTTGTCGATATTAAATGGAATGTACACCTTTTCCCACCTAGTCTGATCAGTTCAGGAAGGCTGGCTCATTAGACCTCATGTCTGCTTGTGTAGCAAGTCATGTGAGAGTTAGCGTTTGGAGACGTCAGTTGTTATGTCGTATAGATAATAGATAAAAAAAAAACACTTCAAGGTCAAAGGCAATGTCATTGATAAAATAAAACTTTCACTTTGATGTCATTGGAAATATTTAGATTTTTTAAAAGCGTTCAAAAATACAAAAAAGAGACTAAAATAACACATTAATAGCTTATGAGAATCATTAGCCTAAATCTATCTCTAAGAAGTTCATGGTGAGCTTATGTTTTATGGTAATATCTCTTCTGGTAAGATGTAACACATTTTCCTGTTTAAAAAAAATACAGCTTTTGAAGTCTTTTTACAGATATAGTCACCACTAAGTTTCATCCCTGGTCGAAATATGTACTTCTTAAATTTCGTAATTTATAGAAGAACCACTGTATTGTAACATAAACTTTGCTTTTACAGTGAATGTGCAACTTTTGAACATCTTGTGTGTTTTCATGTTTATAATCCATTAACCTTTTCACAACCATTTTGTTTTTACTCTTCCTTCCATTTTGTCTTAAAAGCCACCGCATGGGAAACTATTCATTAGCTTTGTTTGGTTTGACAACTCTGTCATTATTTGTGGTGTGTATCATTTACTAGGTGGGGAAACCAGTTTATCCTTATGAATGAACCAGCTGGAAATATCCTTGCGGAGTATTGCTAATGAACTTATGAGGAAAAGACTGTCACCTGTACTTTTCCACTTTAACTTGCGGAGCTCTTAGTCACAAAGTCCTACAGTGAGACATAAGGCAAGAGCACTGAAAACACTGGGAAACTTTTTGGTCTACCCATTCTTATGTTTGAGGGAGGACTCCCAGTTCTGCCGTTTGTGGTGGTGTGTGGTTGAATTGAAGTATAAAGGATGCCCTCTTCTGGTTGATGTTGGGATCCACAGCTGATGACACCTCAATTAACACGTACTGTATGTATCTCAGAGACTGAAGATAGAGGCCCATGGATGGCAGTTATTAGATTTTCAGGGTTCAACCTAAACATTATCTTTCTCTCCCTTTTTAAAAAAACATTCTCATCAAGTTTGGGCTGAAAATGTTGCCTTGTGTTTACATCCCTGCGTAATTTTCCGGATATTGTGGATTAGCTTAGTTGTTTGGGGAGAAAGGATAAAAGTTTTTCGCAACTTGGAGAAATTACTAGCTTAAATTAATCAAGAAAGAAAAAACAGGGTATTCAAAAATTTTATCCCAAATTCTGGCTGAAAATTGAATTAACAACATTTTCAAATACATTTTCAAATGATTAAGAATCATATCTGATACTCATATTTCATATTTGAGGTAATTGGGAATCCAGATGCCATATATCCAGACAGAGTCGCTCCTAACTAAGTGGTGATCAAATGAGAATAAATAAATGCATTTCATTTTCTACTTGGTGAGCAAGGATGCATATGAAAATCTCTTGCCTTTCAGAGTGTGTTACTGCCTGTTGAACACCTGCTGATGAAACATAAACCTGCCTAGTAACCAGCCAACAGTCTTACTTTAGTTGAGCTTGTGCCTCTCAGTTTTCAAGAAACAAAGGCTGCAGCCTATTCATATTTATTTCCACAATCATTTAAATAGTTTAATTCCTTATCTTGTTCACTTACACAGTCGAAAACCTGCAGTTATCGAGCATCTTATACATTTTTATGATTTATTACAGTGTATCCAATTAAACTCTTTACATTTATAGTTGACTCTGATATTGCACATCTTACTCAAGATGCACAATTCTTACTTGAATAAACTCACAAATGTCTTACCACATTTTTAAGAACATATTAGATTCTCTGTCTTCTCTTAAGCCCACAAAGCACATCATGTTCTGTTACCATCACACACTGACAGTAAGATAATCACAGACATCATTACTCCATTTTTTTTGGCCTTTTAGATGCTGAGTGGGACTGTGCTTGGATGTCTCTCATTCTTTCCCTGTTCGGTATTTGTGTTCGCGTTGTCTCTTCATATCCTGATAAGGACATGGCAGAATCCCACAAAGATACTAGACCAATGCCAAACAAATGCTTTCCAAACGAGGATAAATTACATGTTCTTTTCTGCCACATGTTGCACATACCCATCTTTGTCTTTTTGCATGACATGCTTTTTTTCCTGATTGAAAATAATCAGGATCCGCCTCGAAAGAAGTTAAATATGGCTGTGGCTGTGAAGCTGCTGTACACTAGAGATTATAGAAGAGGGAATCGGCTCACTGTTTCAAGATGAGTGGATATCCAAAGCTGATTTGCAGTTAGGCTTTCGCTACACATGGCTCTTAGCATCTGGATAAGATTGCAATTACAGGACAAGTCTGTCTCTGTGTATATATTGTCTAAGTGTGTTCAAGCATAAAACCATATATTCCTCCTTTAAATCATCAACCTATCCTTGGATTTTAGCAGAGAGAGGCTGAGATATCCAACATGTATTATCTTAAAATAGTATTTGCCTGAGAAACAGACTGGATTAATCTTGCTCAGGGTAATTTTTTTGGCTATAAACAGGTGGTAGAGGGACCTCTTCTCATATACAATATCTCCTTTACTTATATATGTTGTAAACAAGGATTTTGGCTCTGACTGCTTTGAAGTATATGTATTGCAGTCAATATAGCTTAAATCGGGTGAATGGATGAAGGTGTGGAGGGTTAAAGCTGAAACAAAGTAGAGAGAAAATTCCACTGTGGATTAATGTCTAAGACCTAAATTCCAACCTTCACATCCATAAAGAGCAGGTTTCCACTCCCCACTGAAAGCCTAACTGTTTGTACATTTATGCTGTAAATGCACGTGAGAGAGGAGCAGCTTGTGGTGGGAGTGCCGGTCAGACAGCATCTTGGGAAAGGACACCTACTGTGTGTGATGATCTGGTTTTGAATGTTTTAACTTCTTGTCTGGCAGTCTTGGGGTTTCAGAGCTAAAAACTGCGTAGTCTGTAACCTGATCATTTGGTTTTCATGTGTAATCAAAGTCTGTTCAGTTACTCTTGAGAAAGAGTAACGGAAGTAAAGTGTAAGTTGCATCCCACAGAGGAGGTTATGAAAGCAAAACTGCCCCTGAACACGATACAACATAGGTGATCTTGACAGCTAAATGTCAAAGCTTTGCCCTCTTAATGGGTAGGGTTTAGATTTTATGTTAAACATTATTTGATCTCTGAAGAGAGGGAATTCTAGCTGACACTTCATCATATGTGGTTGCAGATTTGATTCCACGCCTTGATAGGAGAAGAGGAGACAGCTTTTGGATAATACAATGGGGAAAAAGGATTGTCCTTGCCTTTTACTGTACTGTAAAATTCCCTTGACATAATTTGAAAAAGTCAGATGTTTTACCAAAAGCCAGCTAAGATCATGCAAAGAATAAAAAACTTAAAGATGAAATACCAGAAATACCTTAAATCCTTTGACATCCGTGATGGGAGAAAAGATCTCCATTACTGTTAAAGTGTTGGATTAGGCTCCTATTGCCAAATTAGCTTCTCATTAGAGATAAAATGTCAAATCTTCACGGAAAATGTCTTTGGTTTGGCCAAATGAGCATTTTAAGATACAGATTCTTTAAGTCTATTTAATGTTTTTATTTGAGGGGATTTATTTTTAAAGCATTTCTATGTGAATTTAAGTTTAGTTTACATGATCTTACCAAGAGCACCACATTTATCAAGAAAATGGAGAGCCAAATTGATGGAGAAGTCAAAATACAATTTAAAAATAATCAAAGAACCAATTATTTTATAGAATGATTGCAAAGACTTATGCAACACTTCTTATAACATATATGATAATTGCAGGATGTAGCACTTCCCAAATGATGAGCACATTGAGGATGTGGGATGCAGTGCCTTTGTCAAAAATACCTTACACGTGGAGGAACTAGCACTTTAAACTTTTGACCTCCTGGATCACTGTTGTAGTCTGTGATACCGCAGATTACAGTTCTTTCTTGTATAAAAGAATAAACTGAGGATATCAATTACATAAATGATCACGTCATGTTAAATCCAGTCTAAAAATACTGCAAAATGGCATGATATAACAGTAATTAAAGTAGTAGAAATACACAAAATATGCTCCAACTGTCTGGACAGAGTAGAATGATTTATCGTAAGCGTGTTAAATACAGTCTTGACAATAAGAAATAAAGTGTTTTTCATGGCAAACATCAATGTTACAGTGTGAATAAATTTCCCTCACTCTCAAATAGAACTTAAACTGTAAACCAGTTGGGTGTAACTTGGTGATGTGGCACCATGGCACACAAGCCTGTGTTGGAAATAGTGCTCGACTGTGTTCCCACTATGGCATTGCGCAACTATTTATTCAACTGCCCCAGCTGAACAGCAGGTCTTCTACAGGTTTCCATACCTGTTGGTGGTCAGCCAGCGGCTGAAGTTGTTGACTAGATGGAAGCTTTCGCATTTCTGAGTGGAATCCCGAACCCACCACAGCACAAGCAATCTGCTGTTATGTCTCACATCTCAAGCTCACAGTACAGTCTGAGAGTTGGTGGCGAAAAAGCACACGTCAGCATTTCTAATGGAGACTTTTTATGCTCTCATCAGCGGTGGTGTCTGGCTCTCAGAACAAGGGGGAAAATTGCGCTAAAACTGCTGCAGTGGAAAAATCCCTCAGCTTGAGTCAGAAAATCAAATACAGTTGTATTTGTCCAGGTGGAGTGTATGCATTTAACAGAAAAGTAGAAACGTATGCTAACATTTTACATTCTCAGCCCATTTACAGTTTCCCACCTGCCAGGTGCACCAATCCTTTTTCCCCCATTCACGTCTCCTTTGTGAGCACTTGAGCCATGCTCTGTTGCATAAATTCAGATAGCACTAACAGTTCAGAGATGAGCTGCAGGCTCAAGTTGTGAGCGGCAACTGTCCTTACCAAACAGTGAACAGATGGCGAGTCAGTTGTTGCTGTTTGCTGAGCGACCATTACATGCTGGTCTTCTACGCTGAGGAACACGACTATCTTAACAGGTTATTTATACTGACCCGCAGTCTCGGAAGCCTGTTTTGTGTAACCAATTTAAAAACAACAAAGTACTTTGCATGATTAATTACTGTTATGGATTAGCCAAATAACAATGATTTTGTTCGTAATTTGTACTAATGTGTACATGTTACCACATTTTCACTTAACTTCAGCATCTCAAAAATTGATCTACCAGTTTGTATCGTATTTTCATTTATAGGCTTTTGCTATTTTGGTATCCAAGGAATAAATGGTCTGTTGGTTGAAGGACTCCATAGCTACTGTTTGCTGAAACCCACCTGGCTTTTAAAAACGGGACACGAACACTTAGCCAATACAACAAGTGAAGCACACTCTGAGTGTGTGTGTTTGTTTAAATAAACAAAAATCCATTAACTTTTATTTCCCGAATTGTGAGATGAGCATGCTGATTGTGCTTGACAAAGCAGACAAAAATAATTTGTTGATCAAAGCACTCAGAAGTTGTGGGTAAATGTAACTAAAGAACTTTAAAACACTTTTTATCTCTCTATGACCACCGCATGGCTCAGAATTGGTTGAACTTGAATTTTCTTTGTCATTGTATATGCTTCCATTCTATATGCTTCTAACAAAATTGCTTATCATGTGTTCATTAGAAATCCCATATTTTCTGTTAATCCTGAAGAAACACACTGTCCTTAATTTCAGCAGTCAGATGTACATTTGAATTAATAAACTTCTTCTCTGTCCTCAGTCTGGATCTCCGCAAACAACTTAACAGCCCAGAAGAAGATTCTTCCTCTGCTTCTGGACGCCAGACAAAGAGCATTATTGCATCTCCAGCACCCAGCCAGTCCCCAAAATGGCTTTCACGTTTACTGCGACACCCGGGAGTGAAAGTCGTCCACTCAGAACTGGCGTGGGCGCAGCCCTCTAAGGCTCGGCAGAGCAATCAGAGGGCATCGAGAACCCGACGCCACGCTCACCTGAGGGGACGTCACCATTACCCCCACAATGCCCAGCTGATGAGAGTGGGTTGCGTTCTAGGGACCTGTCAAGTACAGAACCTCAGCCATCGTCTGTATCAACTCATCGGCCAAAATGGGAGAGAGGACTCATCCCCCATTAACCCTAAGAGCCCTCATAGTTACGGATGAGTGTGTCAACACCTCAGAACACCCACAGCAAGTCTGGCTATATCTCTATTTATTTATCTGTTAATGTATTTCTTGTAGTTGTATCATTTGCCTTTTTAAAAAATACAATGATGGTCTTTTGGTTATCCCTGCTAAATGCTCAAAAGAAACCAAGAGACCTTGAGCTGGCATTTTAATCCTGTTAATGGAGGACTTAAGTCTTGTCTTCAACACCATCCAGTGATCTGTTCTTATCTGCCAGCTGACCTCTCCAGTGGTGGTTACCCTGCTTCTCAGTGATCAAACACTTAAGCTCTTAATGTGGATTTCAAGCTGTACCATGAGCTAGAGCTCTGTCAAAACTAATGTATTCCCAAAGACCTTTTGAATGACACAATGAACCCTTTTACCTTGCCTTCTTAGCTCTGAAGTTATTATGCATTTAAACATGAATTATAACATTCCTGGAACAATCTACAAGGTTTTGTTCAAACTAGGAATACACACCTATGATGGACTTCATGTTTCATGCTTGGATTTAGATGGTTTAGATTTTTAAAAATCCCCAGCCTTGAGTTATTTGCTATGATAAAGAGCATTCTCAGAACATAAAATCCATACTCAAAGAGAAAAGAAGACAGTCAGCCTGCAGTGCACTTAAAGGAATGCAAGCAGAAGCTGAGTCCAGCTAAGACCAGTTTCAATTTCATGTTAGAGTGGCTGGTTGGCTGACACAGTTGGTGGTAAAGTGAACCTTGGAGCCACTGATCTGCGCTCAGTTGCTTCGCAGCATTCGCCCTGTCAGAATCTGAAATATTAGCCTTTTCACGTGATTAACAAAGTTTATCCCGCAACTCAGGACTTTGTGCTGACAACAGTTTAATAAACTTTGACCTAATCACAGTCATGTGCTTCGACACAGCAGGACATGTAGGGAGGGTGACCAAAACTAATGTTGCTAGTAATGTTTCTAGCTTATCTTAACACTTTAAGGGGTTGGTTCATTGGAGGGTCTGCAAGTAAAATAAGGCCACCTTACATAGAAATATGGAATACATATATTATAAGCAAAATATGTTCAGTGAGTCATAAACTTTCTTGCATTTTTCAATAATGAGAGCACTACTAAAGTTTCCTTCAGCTACATAGTACTAAGATATTCACATATAGATGGAAAAACCTTAGCAGTTAATAATTACAAATTCTATGTAGCTTTCATTTGTTCAAATGTGTATGTTTATGCAAATGAATATATGCTTGTTCGCTAGACTTTGGTACTCAAAATGTGTTTGGGGTACAATTAACTGTGGCTCAGACACTGAATTCTCTTTCCTCCTATGTCATACAAGAGGTTGGCATAAAGAGCCAATAAAAGTTGGCAAATATAAGAATACATTTTCAAAAAGTCAAATGAAACACATTTGACTTCAGATTTGTTTTTCCAGTGCAATTATCTGTTACAATGTGGGTTCGAAATGAGAGACCACAGTGACCAAAATGTTCGGTGTAACTGTGCCCAGTTTCAAATATGAGCACACAATAGCACAGCACCAACAAAAACACATTCACCAATAGTTACTGTATTCTATTTAAGTATGTCTCTGAAATGGTGGGTGGATGGTGGAATAAGAGTAACCGGGGCCAAGCTTTACTCGTCAAACATGCTGGAACTTGAATTTTCCTCACCACACAGACATAAGCAAACTCTGAAAGTCAAAACCTTTTGAAAAATAGCATACCTTTAGATACTTTTTATGCTTCAACTTGAAGCATTAATTAGCAGTGTTTTATTGGTCCACAAGAGGAACACGAATTAGTTTAAGATTTTTTGTATTTAATTGGAGGTGCTTTTGCTTTTGAGTTCATAACTAAAAGGTTTGGTCATCCTTAGAGATAATTTGTTTTAATTAACAAAATACCTGGAAATACTTGACAAATGAAGTGACATAGCAGGTGACCCATATATTAATTTATATATTGATGTATATTTTTGAGCAATCTTTACTCTCTTTTTCAGTTCTATCTGTAATCATCAGAGACAGAAGTCACAGGATAATAATATTAATCAGTGGTTCCTTGGTCTTAACTTTAATCTTCTCAAAGGCTTGCTGAGGTGAATCACGTTTTTCTCTCTGTAATGGATTTAATCAATGTCGTCTGACAAATCATTAAAACGCAAAAAAAAAAAAAAAAAAAAGCTGGTGGATCCGTCTACTTACATTTTTTCTTTACTTTAAAAAAATCCTTCACATATAAAAAGCATGTGCGCATGTATTTGTGGTACTAGCCTTCTATGTTTGATCTGCTGTCTGGATTATTGTGTGACTATTTATTTTATTTTTCACTTTTGTTTTGTCTTGTGTAGTATGATTTTGAGATGTCAGACACTGCGTCATTTGGAGCTGTGCAAGCAAACTGCGCAATATCCAACCTGCCATCTATAGAAACCATTGAGAATGTTTGAAAGCCCTCTATCGCTAACACAAACAGGAATGAGTCCAAAAATGTGCTTCTGTTAGATTTGTCGGATACATCTTTGTAGTTTTTTAAAGATTATTTTAGTCACATGATCTCTTTTAGGATCACAGGAAAGCACTTTAATGCAAGCATGTTTATAGTTTGTCACAACTTGAATTTCAGTCATTGTGAAGAACGTCCTTCTTGTAAAATGTTGCTTTTGATATTGTCTGCAAATGCATTTAAAGATGTCATGGCACTCCTTGTGGCATCAGGATAGATATTTTATGCACCAGTGAATATATATATAAGCCAAAGTATTTAAAGAAAATAATGTATTTAAGTATTTAAGTTTTCTTTGTACGTTGATACCTGAAGACTATTTATCTCCTCCACCATTTATCTTTTCAACTGCGCCTTAATGATGGTAGGAAACCAAGTTTTTACTGTAGATGAAATGTTACTGTCTGACTATGTTCTTCAGTGTGTAAAATAAAGAAATATGCTGTAGTGTGATGGAATTTAGAGAATAATTTAAAAGTTGTTGTATATATCTTAAGTACATGAATGCAAACTGTACATAACTACTGCACACTACGCTCTGGAATTTTAAAAATGGCCAATTAGAATTGTTTTAATATGATTTTTAGTTACATGTAAGTTATAATGCCCTTGACCAGTTATACTGCCCCAACAGTCTTCAGTGAAGTAAATCATTATCCAAAATCTAATGCGAGACAGGGGACAATGTGAATGGAAATCAGGACATGATCTAATGGCAGCCAAAGTCAGCCGCCTAGGTCACATGACTAGACAGGGTTAATGAGTATTGGAGGGGCTTTACTAAAACCTAGACATGTCATTGGTTTATCTTTGATTGAAGAGAACAGATTAAGGGTGAAAAATGACTTGACTGGTTTACTGAACAAAACCAACAGAAAAATATTATTTTGAACTAATTTTTTTAACAAGAAGCTGCTACATTGGCAGTAACGTGGCAGTCTCACCATTTGACCAGATTATCCCACACCATTAATCTTATCTTCACAGTTTAGGAAGTCAAAACTGGCTTGAACGTGTCAAAAGGATACTCTTCTTCTCGCCCAGCTTGGATTGCCTTCAGACTTTCTGCAATCCTACTTGGACTGGTTTCAGA
This sequence comes from Menidia menidia, assembly GCA_907169785.1. Classification (NCBI taxonomy): domain Eukaryota; kingdom Metazoa; phylum Chordata; class Actinopteri; order Atheriniformes; family Atherinopsidae; genus Menidia; species Menidia menidia. The sequence continues at coordinate 4,914,880 of CAJRST010011113.1, read as the reverse complement.
AAATTGATGGATGACAAAATGTTTCCAGACTGATCAGTATATAATATTTTGTTAATTACAGTAAATATGTACATTTAAGAAGACATGCCATTAAACTTTCAACTGATATCTAAATTATAGCACATTTGACCATGCAAGCCATCAGTACTACTTGAAATGTTCTTTTTTAAACTGGTAGAGTATGACCAGTAATCTCAGTCAGTGTGCAGTAGAATCTTCCACATAAAAAACAGGATTAACCAATCATCCAAGTAATCAAAAGGTTCTTAAAAGATAAATCCAATTCAGTTAATGATTCTGACTGGCTACTTAAAATACAAATTAGTCAAGTTTGCATCATGCAAATTCTTAACATTTGTCAAAAAGTCTACCTGTTTAAACCACTTTTCATCATATCTGCTGTCCAGTTTTATTCTGTTCTGTTAAGAAAGATCCCTTTCATCGACAATAAACCTCCAGCAGAACCAGACATCCTGATATCCTGAGAGGTTGGAGAAAAAAGAAAAGAGCACCAAAAGACCAGTCCTGGAAGACCTTCCTTAAAATAGATACAGAGCTTGAACACAAAAATATAGTTTAAAAGAAATTTATGCCATCTTTTAACCCTATTTTTTGTTGGAAGTCTTTATTTAGATCAATATCATGACACATTAAGTCAAAAAAATTATTGCTGTGCTGTCTTCTGCCTGTTGTTATAAGGTATATCTGAATGTGTACAACAGGGTTCTAAGTTTTTACCATTAACTGATTCAAAAGGTCTCAGATGTCAAACATTTCAGAAACCATATGCATCAACTAATACTGGGAGCTGGTTCCATAAAAAAGGGGCCTCATACTGATGGGTCTGTCTCCCATTCTACTTTTATAAAGGGGCCCTTCAGAATTTACTAAATATCTTTAGGAGATCAATTCAAATAAGTAAGGTTTATGTATATGCATTGAGCAGTTGCATTCAGCAAGTTTGAGAGGGGATGGGAGGGTACAGGGGAGAATATTCTCTATGAAGAGTTGGATCTGAGCGACAATCCATTGGTGATGGGCTAAGGAGGTAGCCAGTGAAAATCAATGAACAGATGGGTGACCTGGGGCTTTTTGGGCTGAATGAAGACTGCCATGTTCTTAATCATTTGTAGAGGTTTAACAATACAAGCTACAATACACATACACATGGTTTCATGGTGTGTTGTTATTGCTTTAGTTGTCAAGTTTTTATCACTGTGTAAATATCAGAAGGTAAAGGGTACGCCACCATAAGTTATGTCACATTGCCCTAACTTCAGTCAGTGAATGTCAACCAGTGAAAGTATGTCACGTGCAAGCACACGAAAAAATCATCAAACATATTTCATTCATGATTTAAGCCTATAGTTATGTTTTACGGAAACAAAAACACAATTAACAGCTGAGGGAAGAACTCATGCGGACCAGAGGAATTACTACAAGTCTCAAAAGAGGTTTTAAAAAATGAGCAAAAACCTGATTCAATGAGTGGTGATGACTGTCAACTTGAATGTCGGTCAAGTGACTCCAGATAGCTGACTTATTTCTCAGATTTTGGAGTCAGTGGAAACTTACAGGAAGTCTGATAACGTTCACCAATGCCCAACGGAAAAAAGGAAACATTTCATCACCTTTCACACCTGGGATTTTTTCCATGGAACACCACAGGCAATACTAAAGTATTTTCCTCTTGGGGTAGATGCTTTATTAATTATTTGACATGTTCATGAAATAGAAAAATAGAAAAAGTGAAAGAAAAGGAAAAAACAAAATATGAATTACTAAAAGTAGAAATAATATTTTCAACTCATACTTTGTTCACCACTACTCTAGATTAGATTATTTTGTGTTTTAATAGAGATGGAAAATGTACATTGATAAACATTTTTAAAATTAGAATGCTTTCCATTTGCAGTCCCCTGTCAGAAGGAGCATGGCAAGATGACATAGTTGTAAAAGCGACAAATTAAAAAGGTAAAAAATTATCTCTATTTTTTTCCTTGATCAATCTTTAAAGGGCAAAACAACCAATACAAAATTAATGAAAAAAGGATAGTAATATATTGAATACAAAAACACAATCATTGTCAATAAATTCAGTAATAATCATGATGACACATATAGAGCAAATACAGTCATTTATATTACTGTTTTTTTTTTTGTCTTGTTAGTCTTTTCAAATCTGACCTCTAAGAATTGTAATTTAGAAAGTATCATAATACCATATACAGTGGGGGAAATAAGTATTTGACCCCTTGCTGATTTTGCAGGTTTGCCCACTTACAAAGAAGGCTTATTTTTCCTCATCAGAAGGTTATCAATTTTTATAAATTCATATGATGTGATTTTCTGGAATTTTCTTTGGGATTCTGTCTTTCACTGTTAGAATGTACATATGATTAAAGTTATAGATCGTTGCATTCTTTGTAAGTGGGCAAACCTGCAAAATCAGCAAGGGGTCAAATACTTATTTCCCCCACTGTATCTATAGGTACAATACAAAATTATGTGGTGTTCACACACAATGTATATTGAGCAGAAATACAGTGTTGCTGTCTAGTCAGGTTTAAGCAAAATCATTTTTTCTTCTGCTGCCACTCAAACTGGCATTTAAGCAATCAGTGATTCTTTGGAATCTCTCTATGCAATGAGTCTTGAGTGTGTAAGAATGACCTCAACATTGTAACATCTCCAGCCAACCTCTATCACGGTACACCAGCCAAAAAAAAAGTAAAATGGAGCCTTCTGGAGGATGTCACATATTTAACCAACCCCACCTCAAACCCAAGGGGAACGAAGCACTCTTCATTATAGTGTGAATTATATTTCATCTCAAACCACAAAATTAGATGGATTACTGGGGAAGGGCAAGGCCAGTCAGTCATCCCCTTTTGGCTGAAAGTGGTTTCGCTGGAGCTGACATGGGCAAATCAACAAGGCAAACTGAAGATAGTCGCAAGTGGTTCGTTGGGATGGCACAGCCTGCATTCCTTCTTGTCAGTTATTCAAAGCCATCATTGTAGCTACGGAGTCAAAATAGTTAGTGCCAATTATCACTGGGTAAAAGTAAATAGCACTACCATTACCACAGAAGAAGCTCAAATCCGTCTGTCTATTGGTCTTCCTAAATTTCACAAACAAGATCACTTCATACTTAACATCCTCAGCTTCTGACCAGGACTCATCTCCTATCCAGAAATAGCATGCTACCTTTTTTTCTGGTTGAGAACAGAAGAAGAAGAAGAAGAAGAAGAAGAAGAAGAAGAAGATTTTTTTTTTTTTGATTTTTAGAAAATCATTTATTACTCAATAATTTAAACATAGAAAACGGTACATAATCAGTTCAGAGAACGCTAAACAACGCAATAAATATTTACACTAGTAGCTTATTATATCTTAGGTCTCCCTGATCACGAACGGTGCACAATACATTATTAAAACCCCACAGTTCTAAAAAAGCCTTCAGATTCCCGGTGGCTCTGTGGAAACAAAACTCCAGTCTCAACCTGGCCTTGATATTGACCTTCCACAGAGCCACCGCGTCGAGTTGAGGTCCAGCCTCCATTTTGTCCCTTCGACTTATGTAAATAGCCATTTTGGCCTCAGCTATTAGATAATTTAAAAGGCGGGATTTAAAACTAGTGGTTCGACTGTGATGAACACCGTTGATAAAAACAGAATTGGTAAAAACCATGCCAAAAAGGTTAAAAAAGTTGGCCAAAAATTTAACAAAACTAGCTAACCGTACACAGTCTGTAAACATATGAAAGACAGTCTCGGGCAACCCGCAAAAAGGACATTCGTTCAAAACCCCGGGACTGATGATCGATAAAAACGAGTTTGTGGCGATGGCACCGTGGAGAATCCGCCACTGTAGGTCGCCAGTCCGTTTTTTTATTGGAGGCTTGTATAATGTCCTCCACTGCGGTTCCTGTCCTCTCCATCTGTCGCTCCAAATGCTGACAGCTCTATTGTGCAGTGTTCTCTTGTTTAAAACTTTTGCAGCGTATGCGTACAATACTTTCGGGTTTGTCCTGCCCAAGTCCATCCCTGAGACTGGGCTTTGCAGCAGGGGGCCACTGTCTTTCTCAAATCCCGGGCTCAGCAACACGTCCGGGAACGGGTCGTTTGGGTCGGGCAGGCACTCCTTTGTGGCGTGTGAGTTCAGGAGTCGCCTCTCCCCAGCCGTCAGTCTTTCTTTCACCCGCTCCAGGAAGCGCTGCACCAGCCTGGCGGACCGGACCCCAAGCTGCAAGCCAACTTCCTGGACGTGAGAAAAATCAGGTCCAGCCACCTCCACCAGCCGCCTCAGGGTTACCGTCCCAGACTTAGACAGCACGCCGTAAAGGCCTGGCACGGTTCCGTCATGGACGTCTAGTCTCGCCCCACAAACCAACGGTTCCTCTAAAAGCCAGTGCAGAGAATTATGTGTTTTTGATCTGTGCAGTTTAAAAAAGGCACAGGACCTAAAAACACTCTGGTAGAAACGAGGCAAACCTTTTAACTTTAAAAGACTCAAGTCAGTAAAAAACAGAGCAGCATCCAGCCCCAGAAAGTTGACACGCCTGAGGATGCAGCTAGCCACATCCCTCCACACCGGAGATCCAGTCAGAAACTTTTGAAGAAATTGTAGTCTAAAAGTAGCTGTTCTACTGGCCAGGTGGACAAGGCCCTGACCCCCCTCCTCTCTCGCTAAAAACAAAACAGACTGTGGCACCCAGTGTAGACCGTTCCAGAAAAAATTAACCATCTCTGACTGAATCTTGACCAGCAAACCAGATGGTGGGTCCAAAACACATAGCTTGTGCCACAGCTGTGAAGCGACCAGGTTATTTAAAACCAAAATCCTGCCCCGGTACGACATTTGTGGGTGCAGCCACTTCCATTTGGACAATTTGTTCTGTATTTTTTGTTCAATGTCCTCCCAGTTCTTGTCTACAATATGTTGACTGCCTAAAAACACACCAAGATATCCAAAACCATCCCTCTTCCATAAAAGACCCTGAGGGAGATCTGGGAGCCCAGCAGACCACTCGCCGACGGCCAGGGCTTCGCTCTTACCCCAGTTCACCCTCGCAGCGGACAGAGTCGAAAATTTTTCGGCGATACTGGTTAAGACGGTGACGTCCTGTTGGTCTCTAATGAAAACTACTACGTCGTCAGCGTAGGCAGATAGAACTATATTGCTCTTAAAACCAGGTAAAACCAGACCATGAACACACGAGCGTACCTTCCGGAGGAGGGGTTCCAGGGAGAGTGCGTAGAGCATCCCTGAGAGCGCGCAGCCCTGTCGAACGCCTCTATGCACCCTAAAAGGAGCACACAGGCTGCCGTTGATCTTCAGCACACTCTCGATGCCACTGTACAGAACCTGGATCTTGGCGATGAGACCCTCGCTGAACCCGAACCCCCTCATGGTTTTCCAGAGGAAGCCGTGTTCAACGCGGTCAAATGCCTTTTCTTGATCCAGTGAAATCAAACCAAGTTGCAAACCCAATGAACCGGAGATTTCCAAAACGTCCCGAATTAGGTAGACGTTATCTACCATGGACCTGCTGGGGACGCAATAGGTCTGGTCCCGGTGGATGACCTGCTCCATAGCCTTCCCCAGCCTCGTGGCCAGGACCTTGGAGAGGATCTTATAGTCGGTGCAGAGGAGGGACACGGGGCGCCAATTCTTAATCTCCTGCAGGTTGCCCTTTTTGGGCAGCAGGGTGATGACTGCCCTACGGCAGGACAAGGGGAGCGAACCAGTTAACAGACTCTCATTGTATACGTCAAGCAAGTCTCGGGCCAGAAGATCCCAGTAGGCCTTGTAGAACTCTACTGTGAGCCCGTCAATGCCCGGGGACCTCTGGCCCTGCATGCTGAAGAGGGCTGTGTGGAGCTCCTGAAGCCCCAGGGGGCGCTCCAGGTCGGCACTGGTCCCCTCAGAGACTTGAGGCAGTTCACTGCAGAACTCCTCAAACAGTTCCTCGTTCTCCACGTATTCGCTGTTGAACAGAGAATGGTAAAAACCCACAGCCCTCCTGCTGATCTGCCCTGGTTCGCTCAGTTGCTGCCCCGTGTCCGACAGCAGAGAGTGGATCTGCTTCCTCTGCCCGTGCTTCCTCTCCAAGCTGAAGAAAAAGCTAGAGGGAGCATCCATCTCCGTGATGTTCTGGATCCGGGACCTGACCAATGCGCCTTGGACTTTATTCTCCAGCAGGTTTGCTAAAACTAGCCTTTTTGATTGGAGAGCTTCAATGTGCTCTCGATTTCCTGTGGATCCACTAAGACGTTCTAATTCCACGATGTTCATCTCCAGATCTCTGACAGATCCGGTAATGTCACGGGTAGCATTGAGAGTGTGCTGCTGACTCAGCAGCTTTAATTGAACTTTCCCATGGTCCCACCACTGCCTCAGACAAGTGAACTCAGACTTTCTTTGTCTGAAACCAGTCCAAAAATAACCTAAACTCTCCCCAAAAACCTGATCGTAAGTTAAAGCCGTGTTAAAATGCCAGTAAGCGCTTCTAGGTAAAATGTTTCTGATAAAAACACTACCTAAAAGCAACGAGTGGTCAGTGAAAGCCACCGGTAAAATCTGGCATGTTTTAAACACGTTAAAATGGTGTTTCAGACAATAAATACGATCAAGTCGTGCCAAAGAGATCCGGTTTTCTTTTACGTGGGACCATGTGTACTGCCTGGAGCCTGCGTGCATCCTCCTCCATACGTCCACCAGGCCGTGAGACGAGACCAGCTGCCGCAGAGCATGTTGGGCTGCTGGATGTGGCTCTGCATGATTTCGATCCAGCAACTCATTTTCCGTACAGTTAAAATCCCCAGCTACAAAAACATAATCTTCCGACCCACAATCACCCAACCTTTCCCCAATTTTTTCGAAAAAAAGCTTTTTCTCTGCATTGGTGGTAGGGGCATATATGTTAATAAAAACCAGGCTATAATGGTCAAACGTTGTTTTCACCAAAAGACACCTCCCTTGAACGACATGTTCAACATCTATTGAGTTTGGGGTGAAAGCTTTTGAAAAAAGGAAGCCCACCCCAGCACTCTGGGAGGTGCCGTGGCTTAAAATGACCTCCCCCCTCCACTCTCTGCCCCAGTCTGGTTCAATCAGAGGATCGCTATGGGTTTCCTGTAAAAAAATCACGTCAATTCTTTTCCGGTTCAGTGTTTGGTAGATTAACGCACGTTTCTCAGCTTCCCTCGCCCCGTTGAGGTTCAATGATGCCATTTTTAAGGAATCCATATTGGGTGAGAAGTTATAAATCAAAACACCAAAAAAAACTACAAAAAATAGTAATACTGTTAATAATAAAAAGTTACTGTGCATCATTTTACTTAAACTGTTTTCTTGCTTTCGACATTGCTTTCTTTAATCTAAACATTTCTGTTTTTTCAAAACCTGATACGTCATTGTTCCTAATATGATATCTTGCAGATGTATAAAATGTTCTCAAGTCAGGAAAGTAACTTTCAATCTTTACTCCCTTCAAACCTTTAGCTTGTTTCAAGTATGTTCTGTAGGCTTCAACAGGGTATCTAGGTTCATTAGTGGTTGTTTTGGTCACTGATGCCTCACTGGTGTCAGAAAAGCAGCTCTCATCGTCGCTGCTGTCTGACACCTCCCTCCTCTCTGCAGCCAGCTTGCTGACCTGCCTGCTGGCCTGCACAGCAGCCACCACGTTCCTCCTTTTGCTTCGCCTCTTTACCGGGGCAGAAGCCTCCATTTCCATCACCTGCTCCGTCTCACCTGTCCCTCTCTCCACTCCAGCTCCACAAACCGACTCTACACTGTTCCTCCATTCACTCTGTCCACCTACCTCCACCTCTCCTTCCCCTCCCTTATCTCCACACACTAAATGCTCCTCACTGTCCCTCACCACCTCCTGCTCTTCCTGCACACCGTTTCTCGCCCCCTCTCCACTCTCACCCTCGCCATTCACCCCTTCACCACACGCCACCGTGCACCCATCCTTTCCCACGCACACACTCATCTCACTGTCCACTACTGACACCTCAACAGTACCTTCAGCGGGCTCCCCCGCAGCCACGGCGGGCTCCCCCGCAGCCACGGCGGGCTCCCCCGCCCCCTTAGCCCCGCTAGGCGGGTCCCCTACCTGCTGAGCAGCAGCGGGCTGCTGCTTCGCCAGATCCGGCGGGGCCGGCCCGGCCCTGTCTGGACACATTTTTATGATGTGGCCCTCCTGGCCGCACCCAAAACACTTCATGCTAGACGATGTTGCAAAAAGAGCGTAATCGAAATCATCGAGTCTAACGTGAAACCTCAGGTTGAGTTCTTCGTCTCGCTTATTCAGTAACATGAACAGTTGTCTCCTGTGAGAGACGACATGCTTCAGTAAAGGCGATTTACACCCGGATGGAACTTTCTTAATCGGTGAGACCACTTTACCGTGCCTAGACAGTTCTCGGATTAGGAACTCGTCACTGATAAACGGCGGCACATTTGACAGTGTCACTTTTGTTGCCGGTAGCGTTAACGGTGAAACCTGCAGAAAGACGCCGTTCACGGACACGCCCACCTCCACCAGCTGTTGAGCCTGCTCAACTTTCTCCACAAACAACACCAGTGCCCCATTCATCCGTGCAGCGGACCTGATATTCCCGTGCCCTATCACCTCACCCACAGCCAAACAAACCTCCTCCACGCTGCACGGAGAACCGGCACCCACCTTGATGCCGTTCTTCCGTGTCAGCGTGGAGAGAGAGCCCCCACCAACCACCATGGCGTCCTCAGACGCCGGCCTGACGGCCACACCCGAACCCGAATAAACCCCTTAAAACGTGACAAAATTTAACCAAAGTAACAATTAAACAGGTTACACAAACACCCAGTGCAAAACAGTAAGAAAAAACTATAAATAGAAAAGATACTCAATCGCTCTTTCACTCTCTTCCTCTGCTCTCTCACACACACCCTCCTCTCACAAGAAGAAGAAGAAGAAGAAGAAGAAGAAGAAGTAGAAGAAGAAGGCTGCCTTCAGGACAGGGGACAGGGAAGAGACGAAGAGTGTGAAGACTGAGTTGAGGGACAAGATCAAGGGGCGGTACATTGACACCTGGGGAGAAAAGTGGCCCATAACAATACCAAGGAGATGGTCTGATCTGGTGCACAAAGACCGCAGCAATGATGGGAGGAGATCGATGGGAGGCCAGTAAGCAGAAAGGCAACTTAACAGAGGGGAGTTTGGTTAATGGTAGTGCTATCTCTTTTCTAACTTCTCCACCTTAACAGAAAGACAATGTCTGCAGGACCTTTCTCACAGGCTATTTGTGCTCCACCTCAAATCTGGCAGAAATGTATAATTGTATGGATATGTTACAGGAAATTTCAAAGAGGATCACTTACTAGGTGGTGAAACACAGAGGGAGCATTGGTGAGACTGAACAGAATGTTCAGAAATTCAAAGTGATCATAAGTAGTACTGAAGGTGGACTTCCACTTGCCAACATCCCAAAATCTTAGAGGGTGATAAGCATTCCTGACGGCTAATTTTGACAAGATAGTATCACCTTGTATGTTTCACAGATTAGGAACCAAGCCCCAACTGGAGAGGAAGACAGAATAATTGTGGCAGCAGTCAGTGAGCCTTGAATATAGTTTTCCTTGGCTACTCTCTCAGGACATGAGAGATTGGGGATGAGATCCCAGTTGACAACGAGCATGAGATGGGGTAAACCTTGACGGGTCGCCGCTGCATCGCAGGGTAGGAAACGACTGTAATATATTTGCCATCGGCCTTTAGATGGCAAAGTCTCTCCTCCTCCTGTAGCCGACCTGTGTGAATTCTGTAGACTCTATGATGGCTGACCTGACTGGGGTTATGTGTAAACTGGCTGCTGTCTCATGAGACAGGCAAAAAGGAGACAATTGCTGGGACTTGTAGTTTATTGTAGTGAGAATAGCTCCTCTGAAGAGAACTGTTTGCTTCTCTAGAGAATGACGTATCCTTCAATTGATACCTCAGAAGATCCTGGGAGGCCAGCTGTCTCAGCATGTAATAACTGTAACAAACTTACAAATTTCTCGGCAGCATGGTTTCTCTTGTGAAAATTTAACAACTTTTTCGCAGTATTCCCCTTTCTGAGAGGACGATCAAACATGATTTTCAATGAAAATATAAAGGAATCACAAACGTTTGAATCCATAGCCTGATATTTACAAAAGGCTAATGCTAAGGCTAAAGCTTTCCCTTTTATAAACCCAAGAATATAGAAATCTTTTGACGAGTCACTTGGGAAGATGGGTTCAGGGGAATGCATCATGGCAGGTGGACATGAAGCATTGTTGGATAACTGCTGATCTGTAGGAGGAAAATAACCAGAAAGATATTCATGAATGATCTTAAATTGATTCAAAGGAGTCAAACAACAACAAAAGTCCTTCCGAAATTCCGATGATAAACCAAAACCTCACAACACCTCCCTTGTGGGAGTTTATGTGTTCTCCCCGCGTAAGCACTGGCTTTCTGGGTAGTCTGACTTCCTCTTCCTTAACTGACATGCTGATGTGTTTGGATGATAAATCATTACATGCATGTCAGTTGAGAAGTTATTTGAAGACTAAGGGTGTGTCTGACTGATTAAAAGACTTTAAAAAAATGTAATTAATACTATTTTGCTTATCCAGCACTCTATAATCCTAACAGTTTTCATACCCTTTGCTAAGAATGACTGGGAAGTTAGTAAGAACCTGATTGTGGGGATGTTTCAAATTATTACCAACTGTAGCTTATAAATAGCTTTTCTGATAAAGTGTTAAAACCAAATATCAATGACCCACTTGTTTGATTTATAAGCAGCCTACGTAGCACTGGTCTGAAAACTGAGTACAGCTTATGTTCCAACAACAAGATATCAAAAGTAACACTAAATTGTTTTCAAGGTTTTCAGACCAACTGCCCCTCCACAGTTTCCTGTTTGTAATTATATGTTGCAACCTTACATTTGATTAGTCACATTTATAGGGAACAGGCAGTATTAGGGATGTCCTGAATTAACCTTGGCATGATACCGCATTTCTATTGTCAACTGTACTTCCAAATCTACTACCTTTCCTCATTCTACAATTCTGGCTAAAGGCTAAGAATACAAATTTTTCATAGTCGGATCACCTAAAATAGACTCATTTATTTTTTAGTCTAGCAGTAGTAGTGGGATTATTTTTATTTTATCTACACAAATAATCTTGGTTTTCTCATCTTGCTGCACAAAAGACTTTTATGTAACATGGTTTAAGTGGTAGTGAAATAAAATGCAAATAAAAGTTCAAAATGTCAAAAATAATACATTTGAAAATTAACTCCTGTAAGGAAATTATTTAGTAGATTAGTAGATTGCAGGGTGATTTACTACATGAAAAAGTGTTACTCAAGATCATTTGAATTATAGTTTAAAAATTTCTTACAATGGGGCAAGTTCTTTAGGTGCAAAACTGTACTCACACGGTAGCTGTGAAGTGTAAAAATGCTTAATCTTCTAAACCTATTTTTTCACAATAAAGTCTTTTTTTTGTCTATTGGCCCAGTTTTTTTTATTTTTTATAAATCACATTCAGTTCTTATCAAGTGTCAACCAGTTGTTGCTTAAGCAGAAATAAAACAGTAAGTTGCTGATATGAGCAAGAACCTATTGCTGTCCAGAGTAGAAGAAGTAGGACAGGAATTTAAAAAGTTGCCTACAATGGGTTAATCACTTTCTATAAACAAATTCATCCTAAATCTCAATTTCCAACTACATGAAAAATTACATATGGTTGGCAATTACAATTACAGAAAGGTGATACATTCTTTTTGTCATATAGAATTGATTTAGAATTTAAACAGAGGCTGTGCTTGAGACAGTAATATATCAATATACAGATGTAGGTCGGCAGCTTTATTTTTTTGAATACCTCAGAGGACCATGTTTCTTCAATTTAGATTTTTTTAATAGGGAACAGACATACAAGTCACACACCCACTTTAGCCAAAGGCTAGTCCCCATGACAGTCTGCATAGCCAAAGAGCTGAGTGGCTGCCATCTTAGAAAATCAACAGTGATTTACAGTAATGATGTGGTGTATAATTAACTATTCTGTTGATCTGTGGCTGGACATTTTCTATGGTTAAACATTAAGTACTAGAAATATTGTAATATATAACAGACCAAAGACAGGGTATGTGTGAATGTATATGTAAATGTAAATGTGGATATTCTTGTAGAACACAGCAGAATTTGTGTCTGCATGCAGCTGTTTCACAGTAGCCTGGCGCCCAGTGTGTGTGAGAGTGTGTATAGACAAAGCCAGTGTTGCTGACCCAACCTTAACTCCATTCATTCCAGCTGACATCATAAATCTTTTTGAAGAAAAATGAAAAGAAATGCCATATATAAAAGAAGACAATGTCATTTTATTTCTACTTTGTACAAAGATTCATTTACTAATCTATCATTCTAGATATTTTTTAGTGATTAAATTTAAGTACCAAATAATCAGGGTGATCAGTGAAACATGTGTTTATTTACAAAGACATCTCTGGAGGTCTGGGACACTGACAGTAAAGCCTTTAACCTGGCCCAAACATTCATCCATACATGGTCCATGCCACTTACTCCTAGTAAGGTCACGGGGGCTGGAACCTATCACAGCTAAAATTGGGTAAAAACACGGCACATATTGGACAGGTTGTGTAGTCCATCCTCAGGACCACACATAGAAAAATGACCACAAACACTGCCTTCTTTGGAACAGGCTAGCCCTCCTATGCTACCCTAAGCCTACCTCGATACATGGGAGAGAGAGACATACAACTGAACCCAACTTGGATGTCGTCTGAATTGACATGATTCACATCAGTTGTGGAGGAACTGGAACATGACTGCTGAAGTCGACAAGGGATGATAAAAGATGGCTGGTCCTTTGGATTCTTAGATCCCAAGATCTGCACTAACAACAAAGCAATTAGTAACCCAGTGGTCCAACATCTGCAAGAAGCTCCCTTACTTATCGCAACTACAGACTGATGAAGTGCAACACGAATGCTAAAGCAAGGGGAAGCCAGGATGCCAGGTCAGCAGAGGGATTTCACCCAGATTGGGTACTAAGCCCCAAGTTCAACAGGTACACTGAACACAAAAGCAGCTGACCTGAGAGAACGATCATAGCTAAGCTGGAAACCTGGACTCGCCCTTCGCCGACCACCAAGAGTATGTAAGGTACCCTCTGAAGGTTCACTTCATAGGGTACCTGGTGTGGTTTCTTGGTTTTGTTTTTCTCAGATTTTGGTCTTTGTGTGTCATTTCAATAGTCTTGCATTTTGTTCTTGTTCTTCCCTGTTTTATGTTGAAATAGTAACTCTCCTCTTGTTTTACTTGCCTTTTTCATGTGCCAGTAGTCTGATTGTCTCCCTTGATTCCTAATTGTTTACACCTGTTCCTCATTTCCAATCATATGTATATATTGTCCGCGTGGCCATTTGTCTTGTACTACTGTGTTTCATTTGTTAAACCATTCTTGCGTTTTCACAGCTTTGATTTAATAGAAACCTTGATTCCACAGTATTTGCCTTGTTCTCCTTCTCTGTGTGAGATATTGTTTTTGGTTACTGAGGTCACAATAACGACAATCTTTATTGTGATCCAACATCTGCTCCAGCCTTCACCCTGGGTCGCGACACTTCTGAAAGATGTGAATGCGGCATTAATACAGACAATCCATACAGCGACACTCACTGAAACAAACCAGCTGTTGTACACCACTTGGCTACAGAATTCTGCTATCCCACCAGTATTGATGGGAAAGCAGTGATGTAACTCAAGCTTACTTTTATGAGGTAGGATATGAGAACAGCCCCACCAAGACTGGCGATGGAGCGACACTGGAAGAGCAAATGGGAGATGACACGTATGAAAACCATGTACAGTGGTGAGTGAACCTGAAGAAGGACCACAGAAACATCCCGGAATAGACTCATCACATTGGCAGACATCCAAGTCGGAGTCTTGAAGACTCAATTGAATGATAAGAACAAGATGAAACAACAAATGAGTACTTCAAAAAGTCACAACTGATGATCACAACTGATGAAGTTCTTAGTAAATACCCCAGGCAGAAGAAACTGGAGAAAGAACAGGAACAAGAACAGGATGCATCATGGCAGGACAGATCTCTGCAGGACATGTACAATCAGAAAAGAGAAGAGGCTGGTGTTAAGAAATCATATTAATGGCTTATCATAGCCCCAGGTGCAGGCTGTGCAAAGATTCCACTGAGACAATACGGCACAGGCTAGCAGGGTGCTGAATGCTAGTAGGCACAACATACGTGGAACACCATTACCAAGTGGCCAGCATAGTCAACAGGCACATCTGTGCTGGGTATGACCTGGAAGTTCCAAGATCAAAATGGGACGCACCCCCTTGGGTAGTTGTGAATGAGCAGGCTCCTTAGGGACCTCCAGATAAGACTAACTGGTACTAACGGGGCATTGTAGTGGTGGACAAGCAGAGGAAGAAGACTGTAGTGATGCATGTATACCAAGTGATAGCAACATCAGGAAGAAGGAACACGAAGAGCTCAAGATAAACCAAGGGCTGAGAGGAAAACTCGATAGGATGTGGAGGGTGAAGGTGACACAGGTTTCTGTGGTAATCAGAACACTAGGGGCAGATACTACTAAAATTGAGGAATGACTCCAAATATATATATATGAATAAGCACTTTGTTGTGAGTTTAAGAGTTGTGTAAAAATGTCATGCTACAAGAAAATAAAAGAAAGGAAATATGTCTGAAATTATTTATGATGAGGTGAACAAGAGATGTACAAAATGTCACTGACTTTGAAGTCCACTGACTTTCTGAAATGGATGGTAAGATCGAATCTGTGCCCACTGTGACTGAATATCTGAGAAGATTTCTGAGAAGAATTCCAGATGAACTTCTAAATCTTTTTTGGGGATCTGGAGTGCTGATAGAATTCAGCAAGAATAGCAACAAAAAAAAAGAAAGTACTGTTGTAGTAGGCTGAGGGTGTAGAGAAATTGTTGAGAAGAAAAATAAAAAAATAGCTGAAGTAGAAACATGGTGAATGAAAGAACCAGTCACTCTCATGGAGTTGAAGCACAGATCATGTGTATTTCAAATTCGATATAAAACAAGCTTTAGGGCAGGTGGAGGCAGAAGTTTTGAATTAAACTGACAAAAAACTGATATAAGAAATATATTTGTCAAGTAAAGTTTGAGTGATGGACTAATTCAGAATATTTCTTAGCATAATTTACTGTTATCTATCTATGTAGTATTGACACAGCATCCTCTCGAGTGGTTTTGTTGTTTTGCGAAGAATGAACATTTCAAACATTGTAACAATGTGGTTGTTATGGTTGTGTTTCCTGTTTTATTTTGTTATTTCCTCTGCAGGA
>CAJRST010011113.1:4842288-4899441 GCA_907169785.1 Menidia menidia | reverse complement strand
CTGATTCTGCACTTGGGTCCAGACTCCTTTCTACTCCACCGCAACAGTGGTTTACATATGTGGACTGCTGTTTTTGGACATGGAGCTGTGAAATTGTATTATATCAGAAGCTACTATAAAACCAGTTGAGAATTAAAAAACATTGATTTTTTAAAACTTTATTTTTATTAAATAATGTTAAAAAAGACTATTGCCATTCTTGTCCTTGAAGTAATCATCAGTGAATGAAACAGAGCCGAATTTTTTGCAAACCAGAGGAAACTTATTTGTGGAAAAGCTGTCAGGGCAAGCAGGGATGTCACACAATCTCTAGTCTGCATACTGAAAGTTAAACGTGACTCCTCTCACACACACATTGAAGCACACACACACACACCCCACACACAAAGCTCATAATCCTAAATCAGCTGTTATCTATGACCTCAAACATGCAACTATTGTAACACTTACACACAGTTGCACAATTACATGCACACTCCCATACACATGAATACACACGCACGCTCACACACACACAAAGCCCTTGCTCTTCCCTCCCTGGCTGCCAGCTGTGAACAGCATACGTGCCGCTCCTCACATAGCCTCCTCACAGGCCACAGCCCTTTTCCTCACACCACTTATTAGCACAAGATGACTTTCTGCTGCATCATTATGCTGACGGGTAGCCTATAAATCATACAATTATTGTCGGATTTATATCATCATCGGTTCAGTGAATTTCAATTTGTCACTGCCAGTCGGTGACCTATAACACACATCTTTCAGCTATCTCAAACTCATTGTCCACCTTACAAATCCTGGTTTCCATGTTTAATCCTGCCAAACATTTGTGAAAGAACCAACAACTCAACAACAGCCTGAACTTGAACTATGGCTCTTGATGACGAGAAACAACACGGACTACTATGTCTGACGCATCCTGTGAAAGCCCCCTACGTCAACATTATTGAGCAGATTAAACATTATTGAGCAGATTCCACGAGGAATGTAAGAGACAGGTTTAGTGTCTCTGTCTCGTCACAAACACACTTCAATTCAATGCTGACTGTTCAAACCAGTGTGACTTTGATGTTGTTCTTGAATACCATCATGCTTGCAATCATAAAATTAGTTGGAAAGACAATATTGATTACTAATTTGCGTCATTAGTCAGATTTCTTTCTGTACTACAAGCAAGTGTTTGCCAGCAAACAGATAATTTAGCAGAATTTTGCAAGAAATTTTATGCATTAGTTATGTGTGCATTTATGCTTAGAAAATTATTGGACTGATCATTGTTTGATTGAGCCATATGAACCAGTGCGGACTCTGAGAACCTCAGGTTCTGGTCTCTTGGTGGTGCCCAGAGTCAGAACTAAACAGTATGAAGCTTCATTTAAGTTCCATGCTTCTAAAATCTGAAACAGTCTTCCTGAAGACGTGAGACAAGCCTCAACTCTGACAATGTTTAAATCCAGGCTGATTACATAGATTGTATCTAATCTATGTCGTTGATTCATTTTCTTTAAATGTTTTTCTACTTTTAAATTCTTTATAAAGAACTTTGAATTGTCTTGTACACGAAATGTGCTATACAAATAAATTTGCCTTGCCTTGCATATAACTGCTATTCCTCACTATTATATTGGAGGTCAAAATATTGGTAGACTTTCATATTGAAGTTGCAAACAAACAAACAACAACAACAAAAACAGCAAAAAAATAGACCCTCCTCTGATGGACAAACAGTCCCACTTTTTAATGCTTTGCCCTCATTGACATCTTAACAAGCCAACTACTTTGTACTTGTGAGTTAGAAGACCTTTTACTTCCTGCCCTAAAACTTGAAGCCTAGGACCCATACAAGGTGTCATTAGGTTTTTGTGTTTCCTATTTACAGTATCTTTAATTACCTCAAAATCTGAACTAATAGAACTCAAAAAGATACTGTCCTGAAAATAAATCCTGTTCTAAGTGAGATTTCTTTTCAGGACGTTTTTACTTTGAGAAAGAAAATCTTTTTGGATTGTCTGGAAGATCCTGGTGTGTATCAGAATCTCACTTGTTTCCCATCAGACAGTATGAGAGCCAGGTGTATTGTTTTAGGATTTATGAGTCTAAGAGTTAAGAGTGCTTACAGCAGAACCCTTTTCAGCTTTAACACTTAACAGTGTCATCTGCACCAGCTTTGTTACAGTTCTCTCGCAGTTTCCTTATGGGACAAGCAATTTCTAAACTCATTTGTGGGTGCAGCAGGGATCGGGAATTAGACATTTTGAAGGAAGTACCTGTTCAATGCATTGCCACCGTTTACCTCAGAACATTTTTTCATTAACTCAGATATTTCTGCCTCCAATTATCTCATAATTCATTGTAATTAGCTGTCTCAGACTTTCCTAAAGCAGACCCAATCAGGGCATTGCAGGCTTCAAACTGCAGATGATGTCAGTTGATCCATGCCATTTTTGTTGACCTTCAGTGGTAACTAGACAAGTCTAGACAGATGAAGTCGTGAAGCTAATCTTTGTAGAGGATACTCCATGCTTCCAAATCTGATAACACACTTTAAATTTGAGATATAAATATTTTATTCCCATTGTCATTTTTCTTAAATTGACTCTAGCTTAAGTATACAAACTGGGACATTTTCTCACTTAGTCAAATGGTGACATTTTTGAGTGATTGTTTTAAAAGATTGAAATCAAATTCTAACAAAAAGCTACTCTTTTATAGTTTCTGTGATATTAAACTTTTGCGATTTTGGTTAGTTTGCAGTCTATCATGCCCTCTAGTGGACATTCTGGAGTCATTCAGCACAATTAAAGCAAGACCAATGATTGAAAAGTATTCATTTTATTTCAAATAATTTTCAAAATGCATTTTGACTAATAGCCTCAAACTCATTGGAAGCCTGCTCAGTGAAGACTTATGTCTGATCCAGTGGGACAAATTCAAACATTAAATTAAATTAAATTCAACTGTAGGGGCAGTTTGGAGTTACAATTAGCCTAACATCCATGTTTTTGGACAGTGGGAGGACATAAAACAAACAGAAATAAAATCTCAGTTATTTCAATTTTTCTTTCAAAAAAGGAATACAATACATGATAGGAAAAACAAGAACAGCAAAATAACAAAACAAAAAAGGAATGAGACCTTTGTGGCCATCTGTTGGGCCAGTAGTTAGAGTGATTAATATAAACTCAACTAATATTGACAAGCTGGAGATTGTAGTGAATAAGAATACGGCACAAGTTGATTAACTTAGCATTGGCACAGTGGGCTTGTTCATGAAAATAATTAAATGATTTGCCTTGTGATTTGTCTGCACACAAAACTGACTTTTGCTGAACAGCTCTAGAAGTTTCCTGGGTTCCTAACGGGATCAATATACCTGTGCTTTTTCAGACCTAGGATTTTTTAATGACTGCTTTAAGATCTGACACAATAGGCAGGACTTCAGAGCCCTATGCTTGGTTTTGTTACTGATGTCAAACTGAATTTCTTTTTGTTCTTTCTTTTTCTGTTTTGCTCCGAGGTGTCATTTCCACTCTGAAGTGACTGAATTGAGCAGAAGTTTCATAAATACAAGTGTTGATTAGAAGATCAGGCACCATTGAAGCTCTTTACGCAAGGATAATTTTTTCTTGGCATCATTATGCCCGTTTTGTGTGATGCATGTCTTGCAGAAGTTGGGTCCACCTAGTATGGAGACTGGATTAGCGCAGACATCCAAACAGATGGAGCACTGAAGCTGATCTTTAGAGGAGAGTGCTGGCAGTTGTCATGTCTGAGAGTTAAAAAATAAATAAACGTAAAGGCTTTTAATAAAAATATATAGCGTATCACTCTGTTTTACATAAAAAAAAACAATGTTAATGAATATTGCAGAATTGTGAAATATGATTGTGTCTAACACAATGCACATCTGAAATAGACAAAACGAGTTACAAGAGATATAGGACTTGAAATAGCCAATAAAAAATCAGACAAACTGAGCCAGGTGAGGGAGTTGAGCTAATGATGAGAACCAGAGGAGACTGAGGAACATGAAGAAGGCAGACACACAAAAGGCGGACACAGGCAATAGATCAAAGCAAAACACAGAAAGCTAACTAGAAATAGAAAGATATGTCAGAGTCTTAGGCCAGAATGACAAGTTTGATAAAGAGTTTTGTACAAAAAAAAGCACTTATCATGAGCTGGGAAATGGGAATTTATTGTCATTGCATTGTCATTGTAGTATCTCATGTGTTTTAGTTAAAACCTATGTTAGAATTCACAATAAATCAGCCATCTTTAACTTTTACTTATCAATTATTTGACCAATGAGTCAAAAGTAAAACACTACTGTACTGTTTTTGATAGTTTGCAATTAGCCAACATTTCTGTCGTATGGGAGTATATTTACACATCCTTTTGTGTTAGTGGTCCATTTACTTCTTCCCTTGTGTGTAAACACATGCCCTGCATCCACATGATTCATGTTGTGTCCAATTGCACTTCCTAATGACTGAGAATTTAAGCTTCACTTGATCGTTCCAAGGTGCATGATCAACCAATTTCTTTTTCTATTTTATCCATTTAAATAAATACTTGCTTTCATTATGTGTGGTTCTCCTGCAGGCTGGTTTCACTGTGAATTAATTGGGTTGTTTTTGTCCCAACACACAAGAATCAAATAAAATCCAAAACCAGTTTTAGCTAAACATGGCTTTGACATAGTTTTTTTTTAAATGAATTCACAGTAAAGACATAGCCACAACTTGTTTGCCATTTTGTTTTATTAACTTCCCTTAGCACATTAAAATCTCTACAATATCTACATGAAGACTTCACATTCCTATCTGACTTCAGACAAAATCAATAGAATAATTTACAAAAAAACAAACAAACATCCAAGTACATGGAGGTCACATTTGGGAGGAGGTGACTGCCTACTGAGAAACATGAGAAATATGTTGGAATGAAAAATGAGCATTACCTCTACTTTCAAAGAAGGATTTGACTTCACATGTTTTATATCTATAATAAAAGGGTCTTAAAAGAGTGTATTCTGCAGGTCTTAGATATCACTATCGGGTCGTTTCAAAGAGAATTTTCCGGAGGGATCCGGTATAAACCATTTTTCCCATAGATCCATGTGGACAGCAGGGTAATTCCATGGTTTGAATGGTCCGTTCCAGTGCAGCAGATGGGCATCTTGTAAAAAGGTCTCTGAATAGTGGGCATCTGGACTCCAACCTACAAAGAGGAAACAGTTCTGCAAATTGTCCTTAAGAAAAAAAAACAGTCTGTCCCGCTTGAAGGTAAAATAAATTTTAAAAAGCATATTACTGACTATTTTAGTTGTGGAGAAACTTTTTGTACATAGAGTATCCATTAATTGTCCCATCATGTGTATGTGTAACAAGATAATACATTAGGTCTTTAGTTCTGTATCCAAAACATGTAATTGTAAAGGCAGTTTTCTTTATTCTCACACTTATTCTCACACAATGCAAACCACTGAATTTTACAAGGGTCTTACCTAGGTGTCTGACATGCCACATAGGGTTCAGTGTTGTGTATTTGTCATGAAAAACTATGAGCATAGGTGGAGTCACCACACCGCCTGCCATGGCACTGCTGTATATATTATCCCTGGTGAGAGAGGGGGAGGGTTTGTCAGGTTTGTTCCTCCTACAAACAGTTATAGTTTTCAATCCTACAGTGAAGCACATACATCTATGTAGTGTTTATGAATAAAAACATGTGCTCTCGAGCAAACTTTCCTGGAATTAAGCAGTTTGTGTCTTCCACTAACAATTAAGCAAACTTTTAGGGTGGCTTAAGTGCATGCTAGTCGTCAGAAAAAGGGGTCTTGGTTTTGCCAAGTTCCAAATTGAATCTTGGGATGTGGAATGTTAGCCTCTCTGCCTGATAGCAACATTGATCATTTTATAACAAAAATTAATTTATCCTACTTTCATAGGTGAACATCCCATGGGAGACACAGGAGATGTGACCCCAAAATAATTGTAAACAAAATACAACTTTTGAATGATAAAACTGTGTGTCAGCAAATAACACTTTCACCTGATGATGAAACCCCACCAATGTGTAAAGGCCATTAAGTAATTTATCAAACTGCTTCTTCAAAAAGCACCAGGTTAGAACATTCAGTGACATTTGTCCTGCTTTGTTTTATCATGAAGCAACATTAATGGACAATGTGAAAATTAAAGCAAGGTAAAAATATCCTCTCTTAGATGTTATCGTAAAGGTGTACTATTTCCACCTAAAACCATTGTTGACATTGCTGACTGAGCATAGAAAAACCTGTATATAGGTAGAATATTGACTAATACTGAACAAAGCTATTTCTCACTCTTAATAACGTTATTTATTCCATCACATTTTTATTTATTGTTCCTTCCAATAATAAAATTAGATTTTCACTAGTGCCAATTTTAAACTGGAGTATAACTTTAATGGTTATAATATAGTGTGGTTTATTATTTTCAGTTATTGTTTGTTTTGCATTATGTTTTCGTTATTTATTAGTATTGCTTTCACTTTCAGTTAAGTCTTAATTTGAGATGGAAATGCGAAAACGAGTGTCATTCAATACAAAAGCTTCTGTATGTGTTTGACTGCACCTGCAATTCTCTTCCATCCATTTCTCCAGCTGTTTAGTGATCTTCTGTTCTTTCCACCTTTTCATATCTGCCACGAACACTCCGGGGTTGAAAGAGCAATCGTTAGGATGGATGCCTAAGTCTTTCACTTGCTGTTTTCTATAGTCTAGAAAGCCCATGTAGGTTGTCTAAGGAAAATATTAAGCAACAACATATTTCAGAAATTTAAAACCTATCAACTCGGACCCAATAGACTGGTGAAGGGCACTTCAATAGAAGATGCAGAAATCAACCTGCATGCCGATGCTTCGAACCATCTCATGTGTGGAGGGGAGATCACAGTCAGTGGCAAAAGCAGCAGCATGTTCTGCTTTCAGCTGAATATTGAACAGGCCTTTGATGTCACCTATAAAGAGAAGAGAGTGTTACTGTGCATGAAAATAAACTACAGTATCTTTCATCACTATTATCCCTCAAAGATGATGATAAAACTATACTATACTTGAATGCAATTGTTTTTAATAAGGGTACAATACAAAAATGAAAGTACTAGAAATAGTTATTTGAATAGTTGTTATTAGAAAAAGACTAAAATGCTACAAAAACGTATTGTGTGTACAGTACTTTAATTTACAACACTATTTACAGTAAATTGATCATTCTAATGGCACCCTATGGTAACAACAATCTATATACTGTAACTGAAACTTTAATATTGGTATAATTTACATCATCGTATTAATTTATATTTTGATATCTATTTTTACATTGGGATCAGCATATTTTCATATATACATCCAGTGACACAGATATGAGCAACCAAAAACACTTGCATCCACTTCTATGGGCAATTTAGTGTTTTCAATTGGCCTAAAAGGCATGATTTGGAACTGCTTTTGATTGGATTTAAACTAGGAAAACAAAATAAACCATATAGACACGTCATACACACGTACCTTGCAAAATAACATCGTCGTCTAAGTAGATAACTCTCTCATGCTTTAGGTTGAGCAAAGGAAGGTAAACTCGCACAAAGTTGAGCTGCAAAAAATATCCAGCATTATTTGGAAAATCACACTGCAGCACAAAAACTCATTATGTATTCATAGTACTTCTTATACCTGCACATATCACTCACAGGATGTAAGAGATCAGGTCGAGATGAGTCTGGCTTCACCTTTCCTTGTAGAACCATAGGGTTAAATTCCAATATTTTGTAGTGAATAGCTTTCAGTTTTGTTTTCTCAACATACTCCCTGCACAAAGGCAAATAAATAATTTCCGTTAGGCAAAATCTTTATGACACGCCAACATTTTCCACAGACCTCCAATATAGCTGGTACTGTTAAAGCTATGCATATAGTATATGAACACAAACAAATGAAATAATTTCTTAAATCATTTTTACTGTTATTCAGACTGATGAGGTCTGCAGTTAAAAACAGTTTAAAAAAAACCTTGTGAGTTTGACAGCATCACGAAGAGTAACAATATAGAAGAAAACACTGGCGTCTGTGTTGCTGATAATGCTGTTGATTGCTGCCATGGTTCCACCCATGCGTTCCTCTGAAGCACAAATAATTACAGGGATGGCATTGTCCTCCTCCGACCATCTCGGGTGAGGATGTCGAACTGCACTACCATGGCTCTTCCTGTTGTCTAAGAGAAGTCCAGAGCATAAAGTTGTCAGTTTAGATAGTTATCAGACTACTTATTTTGAGACCATGTGTTTTGAAAAGAAGATTGCTGCACTTGTGTAGGAGGTGTTTAAAGGAAAAACAAAAATTAGATAGAAACAAATGTATTATAACTGCACAAAAATACCTGGTCTGTGACGGGTGGAGGGTTTCAGCAGTGTATTATGAAGAAGCAAACACACCATCAGCACCAGCAGCGCTAGGAGGACCTGATTAACTGGAAGTCATGCAAATGCATTAGATTGATTGTGAATGAGTATGTACAAAAAGTAAACTATGAAAAAGATTTTGAAATAACAGTCACTACCCCCACTTTTTTTTTGTTTGTTTAAAACATCTCTATTAAAATAATCTAAAAACAATACAGCATTTTCACCTGCTGCTGCACAGGTTTTATTGTGAGTTTGGTTTGTGTGGCTGTTTCTCCGAAAAAGTAAACAAAATCTCATCCAAGCAGGGTCAACTTGGATGTGAAATCCAGTGTATCCTAAGAATGTTCTTGTCATTTCAGTAATGCCCTTGCTAATTTATTGTAAAAAACTTTTACACAAAAATTCTCCAGTGAACAGCAGAGATCAACTAATCATTTTAACACAAAATCTCAACTGAAACCATTCAATTTTCCCACACAATGCAGCAGTGTTAGCTCCACTGAGTAAACCCAGTTTCCATTCTCTGGAAGACAGGCCAGAGATAGTGAGGGGTTAGATAACCATCTGTATTTTCATCTTTGATCTTTGAACTATTTCTGGCCTTGATCTAAGGAAAAATTGTGCTGGAACATCTCCACTATCATAACTCATGGGTTATCATAGCTCTTGAGTTATGATATTGGGGATATTCCAGCACAACTTTTCTACCGTGCTACTTGAAGTGCAGACTTTATACTTGAGCATTCAGGACTTCAGGACCCAGCCCTGTGAATAATTATATATTTTCATTCTTTTTTTAAAGTTAAAAAAAATATATATAAATTGGTAGTCGGGAGGTGAAAGCAATCATTTCACACTTTGAAACGCTTTTATAAAGCTTAAGACAAATTTATATTTTTGGGGAAAAATTTACATTCCAGAAAAAATAAATCATATTTCACAAATCAAGTTAACAAGACAAGAACAACTGGAAAGTGAATGTACCTATCGTTATTATCACGACACCTATCACTATTATCAGTGCTTATGGTGATCCATGAAAGCAATCATGTTGCGTTTTATGGCACACATATAGTAGATATAGATAGAGTAGCGGTTTTCTTTTTGATGAGGTCGATCTTTAGAATTAGAAGTTCCCTTAATTTCATGTTCATATTGGGTTGACATGAGGAGAACTATATTGATCGTGCAGGAAATTATTTAAGGATTTTAAGTACAAATTAAATCAGTTTCTAAAAGAAATAAATTGGGGGACATGTCTGCAAAGATATAAAATAACATTGATACAAAGTTCATTTTTGAAAAAGTGTTAATCATATTATATAATATTTTGAGGACGGAGTTAAAAAAGATCTAATAAAGAAATCTACCTTTAATTTACACCTAACAAGAACTGCACAAAAGGAAAATATATAGTTGGCATCCTTATTATAATCTGCTCTTAGATTGTTAATTTCAGACTTATATTTTCCCTGAGTTTTCTGTTTTCTCTCTATTTCTTTCTGTTTCTGTGAGCACAGCCACCAATACAGTCGTAAATATGTCAGTTAGGAATGCTGTATTAGGTACACGTCTACTACAATGCTTATTCACTTTCCTTAGCACATTCAGTGAACACGTGAACAGGACGCTGGCGTGGTCACGTACTGACGTGACCACGCCAGCGTCCTGTTCACAGTGAAGTAGTTTCTGCCCAATGAGACTGCTGGGAAGTAGCGCTCTTTATATTTGGGGTTATTGGGAATTTCACATAGACCTCAGTTTAGAAACAGTATTCTTGTCAAATTTCTGTCATATATTATTTTCATTTTTCTGTCCAGCAAATAAACTTTTGGCAAAACATTTTCTAATAAAAGGGATGTTAAATTTTTTTATTCAAGTGAAGAATTGCTTGGCTTGACAGCAGGGCCAATTGAGGTTGAATAACTTGGTGCGTCATTATTTTTCTGGTTAGAAACACAAATTCTCGGGTAGGTGCATTACATAGTTTGCACCTCTTAATTCTGTAATGCTAAAGTGCTTTGAGAGCTCTTTCATGAGATTGTCTGAAGCGGGGGCTTTGTCATGACACAGTGGGCCACTTATGGGACTTGTTTGTTTGTTTTGTGAAACATTAATTATTTTTGTGAAATGCAAATTTGTTTCAGGACTTGTGGATCAGTTTGAAGTTTTGTTCATTTGTTTTCTGAAATTTTAAATTTTCTTTTTCAGAATTTGCAATGTTGGTTTGCACCTTTCGGTCACCATTATCTAAGCAAACACATTAAGTTTTGGCAGTGGATGCAAACCTGTCAGACTACCCAAACCCATTGGATGGAATCATGAAATGTAACTCTTCACAGCCTTTTGACATCTGCTTACCCCATCACACCCTCCCCCATCACCCAAACTTTTGATGCATGCACTGTTCCTGTTCCCATCCTCTGGAGAGAAATTTAGGATTTAACTTTATTGAAAACAGCTGCATGATCTTACCAGCTGATGTGAAAGAGAAGCCACATGGACACAGATTACTACCTAGCTATAAGGACACACTTTTCCAGCAAATGTACATATTGCAATCAAAATATGTTTATCATTATCATATGATATTTGATTTCAGATTAATTTTCACTTACTTTTTTTCAGAAGAGGCATTTTTCATATTGGTTTCTAGTGACATCTGTAGAACCATAAAGACAAAGTAAGAATCAAATCCAAAGGATGACATAAGCCTTAACTGTTGTTTCCTTAGCAAGGTGTTAATCTGCGTGAGTAACGCTGAAAGAGACTTGTGTTTCACAGTCATATGAAAGTTGACAGCTGTTACATTTATTTTAGCCTAAATAGAGGAGACTGGTTGCACCAAACAGGATTCTTACAGGTTCCATCACTAAAAGGTATGTTATTAGATAATAAAACTTGACATACATTTGGGTTAAGTTTTGAATGCTTTTCTGTGAAAACAGAAACACTTTCTAGTCATGAGGTTTGTCTGACAGACAGAGCAGACATAACCCATCCATACAAGAACCTAACAGCCCATTTCAAAGGACGTGGTAACCCATACTCCCAGAGTAACCCCCACAGGATTCCCCGAGGGACACAGTCGGACGCCTTCAGGAAGTCCACAGTGCACGTGGGCAGGCAAACTCCCATATATATATATATATATATATATATATATAGTTTATACATATGTATGCCCTGATAAATCCGCAGTAAGAAGCGTCTCATGTTAAAGCAAAACTATAAAAATCCATACATCTGTCTGCTGAGATTCAGAGGGCTGTTAACAAAAACTGATCATCAGTAGTCAGCTGAATAAAACTGCAACTGCAGCATGCCATGCATTTGTTTCAGGTTAGTTGCAGTCAGAAGAGTGTCTAAACATCTGGAAATGATTTTAGGTCGTTCCACTACAGAACAGGGCCGTTAAACAGTGTGTGAATTAGCAATTCACTTCAGATCTTCAGAGAGAAACTGTGTCAATCTTACACGATAAAGATGTCTATCAGTCTAAAATTATTTGTGATTGACATAGAAGAAGAAGCCATCTGGATTCTGTAGTTTGAGTTAAATTCAAACGATCTCTACTAAACATCTCTCTGATTTAGATTACTTTAGTTGTGATTATTAGGCAAAAGCTGGAACCTAGAAAATATATATGTCAACCTTAAAAGTTTAGGTGAATAGATAAGCCAGTTTATTGACCCCAAACCCAATTCTTTAATACATTTTCCTTAGTGTGTGTGTCTGGGAGTGGTGGATGTGGGTTGAGGATTTAAGCCAAGTCAAGATCCTATGTCATCACCAACAAAATAATAAATACAGTCATAACAGTTGTAGAAAAAGAACTGAGGAAACTTCTTCTGGAGAAAAAAAAAGTTGTGTAACATTTTTTGTTTGCCAAGGGCATTTCAAATGAGCAAATATCTAAAATGAAGCAAAAACAAAACTGAGGGAAATGACTTTCTAACTACTGAACTGGACATGAATAAATTAGCATCAGATAGCAATATTTCATCACATACATGTCATTGAAATATATTCTTTTTGCTGCATCATGCCCGGAAAATGCAGTTTAGAATACAGTCGAGAAATAAGCCGGAGGTAATCCTCTGCCGCTTTTTTTACTCACCAGTTCAATACGGTCTTGACAATGGTCAATCCCATGCCTACATTTCTAGTGCCATATTGTAAAACCACGGAGCACTGAGACAAAACCTCATAACCAACCCCAACTTTTTTTTTTAACCTCTCCTACTTTCCCCCCCTCCTGCTTCCCTCCAGATGTGACTCTTCTTCTGTCATTTAGCTTTCGCTGGTTTAACTCCTCTCTTCTAAGAAGTAAAGAATAGACGTTTCGACATCTCTTTCTGCTTGGACAGAATTTGCTGCAGTTACTTAAGCCATAATGTAAAAAAAAAAAAAAATGGTATTGAAAATGGCATTATTTTTGCTAACTTTTTATAAAGCTGTTACTAGAGACATAAACTACAGTGGAACAGCATTATGTGAGATAAGTTAGCATACAGTGGGGAAAAATATGTACAATTTGTTTTAAACCAGCGTGTGGAAACCCATTTCCGTCATCATAGAAAAATAAAAGCCCAATTAGGGCTTTTATTTTGGTATCTTATTCTGGTATCTTCCATACACGTCAGCTAGCTGAATCGTATGATAGAAAAAACTTCATTTCCCTTGATTCAAAGGTGCATAGAGCTGTTGTAAAAGGACAGGTCAAAGTTGATCCCGTAGTTAGGTTTTCTATCACCACTTGAAATCCAGTTACCAATTTCTTTTAATCTATTTTTTAAAAATCAACGCGTTTTATTTGTCTTTTGTTTAGAATTGTGCCCTTTGTAGCTTTCTCTCAGTCCTGTTTAGCTGATGTAGCGCAAACTCTATCTTTAATAACACGTAATGCTATTTATTACAATAAACAGGATGATGAGGAACAGATTTTTCATTATTTGGGTATGTAGTAAAATAACTAACTCATATAAATTAATATCACCAAAGAAGGCTGTTGTCTTTTTCGCAAAACTGCAGCGACAAAGGTTGCAGGGTAACCTTATGAGCGGCCAACATTTTCAACTATACAACTATACTGTACACGTTTAAGTAGCAGTAGCAGGCATTTTACCGTCTATCTGAAGAGTCTGTCGATAACATTTTGACAAACTACCACATTATTGGTTAGCAGTGTCTTAGGTCACTGCTAGCATGGATGAAAACACTTTGAAGATGTTGGTGAAGCTAACTCAGGAAGGACGCTTAAGCTCTCTGGAGAAACAGATATCAAAAGGAGGCTCAGCTGCGACAAACACAGTTAGCACCAAACACTTTGGTAGGTCAGGAGACACTTTGCTGCACTATGCAGCTAGACATGGGCACCTGAAGATTGTCGAGTATCTTATAAAGCAGTTAGGTATGGACGTGGACATTTACAATAGCGATTATAAGAGGCCATTGCATGAAGCTGCTTCAATGAGTCACCACGAATGTGTAAAGTATCTACTTTGGGAAGGAGCAAAGGTGGACAGCTTGAAGAAAGGCGACTGGTAAGGATAAATAATAGTTCTTCCCTTTAATTGCAGGGAGAAGTGTTGAGTTCGAATTGGCCCCAGCGATGTACCATCCACCTTCGATAGCTCAGTTGGTAGAGCGGAGGACTGTAGTGGCATCATGCTGTAATCCTTAGGTCGCTGGTTCGAATCCGGCTCGAAGGACTTGATTTTCATAAGAGAGATATTGCAACGTTAAAATAATAGGACTGTATTCACTTTTTACCGCTGCTTCCTGATACAATTGCACGTGTGTTTATTTATCTTCAACAAGGTTAGTGTTTTCCAAAATATGTCAAACAAATGGTATAAATGGGTTCATCATTAAGCTTGTGTAAAAATGTATTGCTATTTGCTCCAAATTCTTTTTTTGAAATGTCAATTTTCTACAGTCATGGCCAAAAGTATTGAGAATGACACAAATATTATATTTTCACATGATCTGCTGGCCTCTGGTTTTCATGTGTGTATGTCAGATGTTGTCATCACATACAGAAATACAATCAATGCTTGAATTTTGTCAGAATTCCTAGGTTTTCGTTTTTCCACCCGTCTCTTATTGATTGACCATTAGTTTTCAATGGGATTAAGATCAGGGGAGTTTCCAGGCCATGGACCCAAAATCTCTATGTTTTGTTCCCTGACCCAGTTAGATATCACCTTTGGCAAGGTGCTCCATCATGCTGGAAAAGGCACTGTTCATCACCAAACTGCTCTTGGACGGTTTGGAGAAGTTGCTGTCGGAGGACATTCTGCTACCATTCTTTATTCATGGCTGTGTTTTTAGGTAAAACTGTGAGAGAGCTGACTCCCTTGGCTAAGAAGCAACCCCACACATGAATGGTTTCAGGATGCTTTACAGTTGGCATGAGAGAAGACTGGTGGTAGCGCTCACCTCATCTTCTCCAAACAAGCCGTTTTCCAGATGTCCCAAACAACTGGAAAGGGGATTCATCAGAGAAAATGACTTTAGCCCAGTCCTCAGCAGTCCACCCCCTGTACCTTTTGCAGAATATCAGTCTGTCCCTGATGTTTTTACTGGAGAGAAGTGGCTTCTTTGCTGCCCTCCTTGAGACCAGGCCTTGCTCCAAGAGTCTCGGCCTCACAGTGCGTGCAGATGCACTCACACCTGCCTGCTGCCATTCCTGAGCAAGCTCTGTACTGCTGGTGGCCCGATCCCACAGATGAAACACTTTTAAGAGACTGTCCTGGCGCTTGCTGGTCTTTCTTGGGCGCCCTGGAGCCTTATTGGCAACAATGACGTTGAAATGTGTTTTGGGGGATAAAGTTCATTTTCTGGGCAAATATTGACTTTGCAATTAATTGCTGTTATGCTGAACACTCTTTTTAACATTCTGGAGTGTATGCAAATAGCCGTAAAAAAACTGAAGCAGTAGACTTTGTAAATATCAACATTTGCATCATTCTCAAAACTTTTGGCCATGACTGTATACTCTCTCTCTTTCTCTCTCTCTCTCTCTCTCTCTCTTTCTCTCTCTCTCTCTCTCTCTCTCTCTCTCTCTCTCTCTCTTTCTATATATATATATATATTAACAAATGAAAGACTTTCAATATATTTTCCATGCTAAAAGCTAAAGTACATTCTCTTACTCAGGACTCCTCTAATGATGGCATGTACTCGGAAGAACCTGGAAGTTATACAGGAGCTTTTGTTTCATGGAGCTGATCCAACTTTACGAAACAAAGATGGATGGAACGCTTTCCATATCGCATGTAGGGAAGGTAGTCCTATGGTCGTTGAGCACCTGCTTAATACTGCAACAGATATCTGGAGGACGGAGAGCAAAACATGCAGGACACCATTGCACACTGCAGGTGAAGTGCCATATATCTTAAGTTTCAGCACGCACTTCTTCCTGATAAGAACTTTAGCATTAACTGACAGATTACTTTCTCTGCTTGTTATACAGCAATGCATGGCTGTGAAGAGGTTGTGAGGATCTTATTGGAGAGGTATGTTGTTATTCTGTATGGGGTATATATCCCACAAAAAACGTCCTGTTGAATCATATATATTTTATTTTTCAGCTACCAGTAGATGTTGTGGCTTTTCAGAGCTTGTTGCAGGGGTTAGAAGACTGGGTGGGTGGTTAGACCTAATGTGTATGACCTGTGGGGTTCCCCAGGGATCAATCCTGGGATCTCTATTGTTCAATCTGTACATGCTTCCATTTGGCCAGGTTATACGCAGCCATAATGTGTTCTATCACGACCATTTTGGTGACACTCAGATCCACGTGTCACTGAAACATTGCCCCGATTTATTTTATTACTGTAGCTACTGTACAGTGGGGATGCAGACCTAGTTTCTCCAGTTAAAGTCAGACAAAACTAAAATGATTCTCTGTATCCCACAGAAACAAAGTACCAGCACTGCTACATTTAATGAATAACATTGCCAAGCTTATACCATCGTAAAAAGCATTGGCAGAATCAAAGCAATAGTGTGTAAACCAGGCTTAGTTGTTTTGGTAGCAGGTTGGATAACTGTATTGTCCTGCTCACTGGGCTCTCTGAACAAGCAGTAAAACAGC
This sequence comes from Menidia menidia, assembly GCA_907169785.1. Taxonomy (NCBI): domain Eukaryota; kingdom Metazoa; phylum Chordata; class Actinopteri; order Atheriniformes; family Atherinopsidae; genus Menidia; species Menidia menidia. The sequence continues at coordinate 4,882,889 of CAJRST010011113.1, read as the reverse complement.
TGCAGAAGATCCGGAAGGCTGCTGCTCGAGTTTCTAAATCAAACCAAGAAATACGACCATATTGAACAGTGCTCAGGTCTCTACACTTGCTTCCTGTCATTTTGATAATAGACTTTAAAACAGCTCTGCTTGTGTACAAATTTCTTCATGGTCAAGCACCAGGGTACATCTCTGACATGTTAGAGTGATATGAACCAGCTCAGACTCTGAGAACCTCAGATAGTGGTCTCCTGCTACTGCCCAGAACCAAACAAGGTGAGGCTGCATTTCAGTGTTATGCCCCTAAAATCTGGAACCGTTTTCCTGAAGAAATGAGACAGGCCTCAATGCTGTCAGTGTTTAAATCCAGGCTGAAAACAATTCTATTTAGCTATTCGTATGACAACTGCAATTATTTTATCTACACTTTATCTACACTTTGTTTTATTTAGCTGAACTTGAATTTATTTCTGCTTTTAAAATATTATTTATAGCATTTTTTCTTATTCTTATCTTTTATGTCTTGTACACGGAAATACAAATAAACTTATATGGCCTTTTTGTACACATTTTTGTAACGTGTGCTGGTTTTTAAACTTTACTGAATGTCTTCCTCCAGGTGTAACTACACCACAGATAACACTGACAGCTGTGGAGTCACACCTTTTATGGATGCTTTAAGGAATGGACACATCTCTATTGCCAAGCTTCTTTTAGAGAAGCATCAGGTAAAACAAAATGGTTCTACACAGTGATGTTTCAGCAATAGTTTTATATACATACACTTTTAACTAGAGCATATGTGGTAGGCATCTCCAGTGGCTGCTGATGTACTTGGAACTAAGCCAGTGCACCAGGTTGCTATCACCGGCCAGGAAGAGGCCCTGCGATTCCTTGTGCAAGATCTCGGTGTAGATGTGAATCAGAGTGCGACAGATATTCAGCTCACTGCCCTGCATTATGCTGCAAAGGTAAGACAAATCGTTTCCAACCAGGAGTTCGCACACTTTAGGGAAGTTCTGTAGTTGTGTGGGAATTCTAACTCTCAGTTTTAAGTTTTAAACACTTTCTCCGCTCTTTTGTTTCTGCACTGTATATAACACTATGTATGTTGGGACATTAAACACAACATATTTGCAAAATTGTTGACAGTGTGTGTAAATTAGTTAGAAAACAATCAGAAAGACCTAAACAGGTAGCTACAAAAAAAAAAACATTTCTGCAAATAATGAAGGTGTGCTCAAGTTGAAAAGGAACAGAGGCCATAGAAATATTTGTACTTTTTCAGCTTCACATGGACATCATATAAATATTATTTTATTTTATTTAGTTTTTATTTAGTTTTCCATTTTCTTGCTCATCTGTCCTGCTTGTATACTAAAAGGCAATTAACATTAAAAAACAAGTTTATTTAAAGACTTACATTGTATTTCTAAGGATATGGCATCTGAGTAGAGAATACATACATCTTTTCAAACTCAAAATTCATTTAATCAAAGTTTATTTTTTCACATGTACAGTATGTGTGGTACAACCATAGGTGAAAAGCTTTTATCACTGCAAGTCCACAATATTAATAAAAATGAAAAAATGTACTCTTGTTTTAAAAAAAGGTGTATGAAAATTGAAAAACACTATAAAGTGTTCTTCTAGAGATGTAGAGAAAAGAATGATTCATTTTGTTCCATTTTATTATGTGTCAAATAATACATTTCAAAATGCGACATTAATAGAATACTCAATGTGGAAGTGCTTGGACGAATTATCAGTGGTGTGTCTTGGGGTTAGCGGGTGTTTTGGGTCTGTTACAATACACTCGCACGGGTGACCCAATAGACTTGCAATGTACCAGTTCTTTGCATTTCCAGGAATAAAAACTTAAAGAAAAGCCATAGGGTCAGGATCCCTTTGTGTGTGATGGACAGTTTTACCAGAAATTTTTACATCTCACCTGATGATATTGTTTTTAGGAGGGACACACGGCTTTAATAAAAACACTGTTGGAGTTGGGGGCAGATCTTTACGTTCGGGATAAAAAAGGACGGAGTGGTAAGCTTGATATTTAAATGGAATCATATGTTATTCAAATTTTATACAACTTCAAGCCCTACATTTTTCTTTTTTTCAAAAAGTTATAATATTTTTTTGTATTATCTATCTCTGTGATATGTGCTCTTGGGCTGGTTTCATGACTGCTGCACATAAAAAAAATCAATAATGAAATATTGATTAATTTGAATAAATCTAACACATATAAGAAAATAATCTTTGTTAGTGATCCATTCAAAGAATTATAAAAATCATTCAATAAAATAGTGTAATGATTTTGAGCCTGACCCAATTTTAAATGAATTTCTGTTTTTTACCTCACTTATTTTTCCATTTAGTAGATAATTTATGGAAAAAGGAACGCATTTAACTGTTTTATTCTTCACTGCTAATTCAGTTTGATTTTCTCTGAATCTATCAGCACTTCATATGGCTTGTATCGGACAGCATGTAGAAGCTGTAAGAATTCTCCAGCTGTTTGGGCTCCAAGACTCTGAGGATGCGTCTGGCACAACGGCACGGCAGCTTGCGAAGAAACCCGAGATTATGCAAGTGTTTGAATCTGAGCTGTCTGGACCATTAGACACACTAATGTCATGACTCTAAGCACATATTTATAACTCGGTATTGTTGTCTTGACAGTGTGAATATGCTTGAAATAAATCTTATGGAAGAGGCTGTGCCTTAAAAAGAAACAGGGTGTCTTTTTCAAAATGTGTTTTTTGGCTGCCTTGGTAGCTTAAAAGTAATCATGCTCTGAAGTCTGGCATGAATGGTAAAGAGAGAAGCTGTTGTTTGTCACAGGACTTTATACATACTTTGTTGGTGTGTCGAACATTAACTTGATTTATGCAGTAAAACAAATTATTTGGCAAGAAAATGCTGTAGAAATGCGCTTCACTTAAATGCATTTCTTTTCCCAACATTAATTCCAGGGTTAGATTTTAAAGGATAAAAAGTTTATTGTTAAAAGAGATAAGTAAGATTTTTCTTTTGTTTTTTAGAAGCTATCTCTACTTTTTCCCACACAAACAATACAATGCAAAGGACAATTAGCGCCTCATCTGAGATTGACAGGAGCAGAAGTCCCGCCCCTGAAGCGCCTGACACTGAACCGCAGCCTTTCTCATTTCCAGCTCCCCAGATCTCCATTTTCTTCTTTCCAGACTGTAAGGAAGAGAAGTCTAAAGATTCGAAAAAATGAATGAAGAATACGACGTTATCGTTCTGGGTACTGGTCTGACGGTGAGAGAGCGTCAAACAATGCAATTTGCAGCGTTGAAGTGATTAGCAACCTGTTACCAACGCAGTTAGCGGTTGACAGTTGGGCTCTGAAATAACTAGGCCTAATAGGCTAAGCTAACGCTAAGTAGCTAGCTTAGCCGCAAACCGAGTCAGGGACTACATGAAATGTAATGGAAACATGAAACGAAGGAGCTAACGCCACCGGATAGCATTGTGCCTTCAGTGTCTAAAGATTAACGATACCAGTTGCAAACGTACACAAAATTTCTTGAAACCGTGTGCAGTAGCTGCTCATAGTAACTGTGATGATGAACCTGAATGCGATTTACACAGCCATCTTGCAGCTTATTGGAGGTTGGGGGGCAGTTTAGAAATATTTTCTCAAGATTATAAGGCGGATGATAAGTACGCTAACGTTAGCCGACCTACTTTTGCTAATTAATTAGCTGGCTAACTGTGGAGTGGCGATTCGTCTTGCCTTCCACTATAATCTTATTTTAAGAACTGCTTGACAACAGATTTAATGATGCTTTGACACTTTTGGGGAATTTTGATCCGCTTTCACATGTATTTAAAAGTGGTTACAAACCGAGTGATCTTATTAACCTGAAAAGTATTGTAGTTTCCGCATTGAGTCAGTATGGTGGACTGAAACCCTTGACCGATAACATTTCAAGTTTGTTTTAAACATTAACATCGCGATCCTTCGCAAAGTTGGCAACGCGTTTGTATGATATTTGGAGAAATTGCAGTTCATTTATGTAGAGTCTTTTTATAAAACACTTTCCTTCTTAGAAATAAAACAAAACAAAGTAGTTCACCCGTTCTCAATGGCGAAAAATTAGTCTTGTGGTCTTCCTGAGTTGCTGTCAGTTGTATATGGCAGAAGCATATCATGGAAATCCCGTGGTCGCTTTTGTAGTCAATCGCTTGGCTTTATTTCTATTCCAAGGCGCTAAAATGCATTTTCTGGATTGTCCTCAATCCGCAAAGCATTCTTCAACTTGAATGTAATTACTATTCAACCAAGCCACGTTTATTGAGATTGTTTCACAGGAAAAAATGATAAAAAGGACTAAGTTGTTAAGGTCTAAAGCAGAAAGAGTTAATAAAGTTGAAACGGTGAGTTTGATTTAAAATTTAGTGACCAGATTGATGTTTAAACTCCACTTGGGTGTGGTTCTGAAAAAAACTGGAACTGAAAGTGTACAACAGGAACACTAGACTGCCTCTACAATGAGACCTGGTTTCCATCCTGTTAAACAATACTTGCATACATAAAAAAAAGTTGAACTTTTGGTTCCTAATATAAAGCAGTGACTTCACCTGTATCTGTTACATTCCTCTTCATATGTTGTGCACTAACATAGCTTTAGTTATATGCTCTCAGTAGTCTGTTCAAAGTTGCATAACATTTAATTGTATTTAGCATTGTAAGAAAAAGTAAACGGTACTGTTGATTTTGTTTTATTCCTGATTTTTAAGAATATTGCTAATTTAGATCACTGCTATTCAGCATTTCTAAATGATCAGGTTATTTATGTTGATGCATTTAGCAGACGCTTTTATCCAAAGCGACTTACAAAGTAGGGGGGCACCTTTAATGTGTCTTAATACTTTGTAAGTGTTTCAGGGTTTGTTTTATGTTCCTAAATTTGGAGCGGAGTTATAAGTGTACCAGTTTGAAGAACTTTGTTATTTTAAGGTAACCTACATTTTAAGGATGAAGGTTTAATCCCCACAATCCTTCATTTTGCATGGGTTACGTTGTCTTGAATAATAAGATACACATTTTCAGATATTAATCTGGCATAAATTGTATTTTTATGCGGGTTGCCATCTGGGACGTAGTTTGACTCAAGGTGTCAAGTGCAGTTTGATTGATATCACAATGCTTGTGAAGATCTGGTATTCTGCAGCTCTTGACCTGCATGTGAGGCGGAATGTTTATACGTGTGTGCCAACAATGGATTCATTTGACAATGAGTAAATTACTTGTTTTAGTAATTGGCTGTTGAAAGTTAGCAAGACGCTTAAAGTATATTGCAAGGTCATTCTTTTAATTTGTGTTGTTATGATCATTGCATGCTCTGTTATAAAACTTGCATGAACTCATATCTTTCAATCACTATGAGGAAATTATTTTATAACCCGTAAGTGTTGCAAACCTCTCTTTTGTCCCTTTTTATGTCACATGTTTTGCTTGTGGAACTTAAATCTGCTGGTCATCGTAGCTAATGTTTAAGTACATTCAATGTTTTTTTAAGTCTTTATTGTATTGTGTATATATAGCACAATTGGTAGTTTTTGACTGTATCACTGTTATTTTTTAAATGTTTATATGTACATATGTTTATTTTTATTTGAGCAGTCTTTTCCGGTCAACCATTAATATTTAATTTCTAATAACTTCACAAAAAAGGGTATCTAAGCAATCTTCATGCAAACTTTCTCTGCTTGTCCAAAGATTTTGTACAGGTTGAGGATTAAAGTCCAATGTGTGACTTGAATATTTGACTGCTGTATAATCAAAGCGTTTAACCTTAATGTGTAAAATATGTAATTTGACGTGGACATTGACCCTGCTTCCAGTTAGTTACATTGGCAGCATTTTCTGCGTGATTGCGAGCTGTAATCATGCGTTTTCCCCTCTGTCAGCATGGCATCAGCTATTTGGCTGAGATAGTGATGAACAGGCTGCTTCTATCTGTCAAAGCCTGCATTTATGCAGACACCAAGTTGGCTTCAGATGCAGAGTGATGCATCAGAACCTCTGAGGCTAGTTCATCATGAAAAGTGCAGAGTTCAAATGCATCGGTTTGTGTGTCTGTCACTGTTAGATGTGAGCTCTGCAACAGCACTAATTTTATCTTTCCCTGAGCATGAAATGTTTTCTTTAGACAAAGGCATCACCTTTGGAAAAATTTTGGGTACCATTGCTTGCAAATATCAGAAAATCAAGATTGTAGATAATACTCTATTCTGTACCTGACCCTGTGTAACATTTCTGTAAAGAGTAATCATTGCCTTGTGTGGACAACATTCCAGTCTGTCCATCCATCTATCCATTCGGTCCTTCCCCTTCATTTTGCTCTGACATTGATCAAAAAAAGATGAATCAGTGTGTTGGTTTTATCTAGAACATGGCACAAACTAAACTTTTCCCGTGTTTATCTGTTTTCATCCAAATGTGCAGTTTGACAGTTTTGTGTGAAGTAGATTTTTTTTGTTTTAGGATAATTGCAAAAGCAGAAAGAATTATTTATATGGTTGTATATTGTCAAAATGGGCTAAAATGGACAACTTGTACTAACATGTAGGAGTTGTTAGCTGTAAACAGCTTTGAGAGAGCTCTTAGTTTGGTCAGACGAGGTGGTTCAGGCACATTGTTTTATCCTTTTCTAGTCTCCAGCAAGTCAGACCAATGTATCCTGGAAAGAAACTATTGACATTAAGCCCTGTTTGTTTTTATCATGTGATGGATGAAAGTTACCACGTGCCCCTCAAGTCCAACCATCAGCTTAGCTGTAAAACTTGTTCTGCACTCACATGATGCATGTCGCGTTTATCTGATTTCTACAAACCTGCCACTGTAATGGTATTAAGGCAAAGGGAATGCTAGAATTTCTGGTTAGCTAACCCACAGATTTTCGTTCACTACCAAACCACTGAAGTCTGAAACCCAGTGGAAGCTGCAATTATTTCTCCAGCTCCACATAGGCATGCCAGACATTATGCTGTTTCTGGGTGTGTCAGCTACATTTTTTGAGCTGCCAACATTTGGCAGTACGTTTCTGCTCTGGCTGATCCCATGCTCAAAAAAAGTAACTGAAATGCTGCATTGTTTCTATGTAGAAAGGGATTTTTTTCAGGAAATCAGTTAATGGACTTTTTAGTCATTAAAGACTGGTCTTAATATTCAGTTTCTTCATTACTCCAACTCTGCAAAGATATTTAAGAAGAATTTTTAGATGAAATGCCATTTTCAACGTAGTTTAGTTTTAGTTTAGGACCAAAAATGCACACACATGGTAGTAAATATCTGGCCATCTCAACCTTTACCCAACCTCATATTGTCTTCCCATTTACAAAAAACAATTTTTGCTAGACTGCTTTGATATATTCTGAAACAAGATGCATAAAATGATCATCTAATTTATTTTTAACCTTTTTATTAAACTTTTATCCTACACATTTATATATTTATTTAGCTTATTTTATGTCAGCTGGAATGCTAGATATAGTTCACCGAAAATTATACTCAGGTTGTGGAAAATGTATGGATAATATAAAGGGAAAAGTGCAAAAAATACTACTTTTGAAAAACAGCTAAATAGTATGTCTAGTGCTTGTCAAAAATTAGGGTATTCATTTCAAAGTATTTCAGTAACAATACCTTCACTTGTCCTCCCAGGTCAAATTCAGCTGATCATGTTTGAGTTGTCAACTTGTTTCCTATATCTTTAATGAAACATTTATATAAAAAAAAACTTTAATGTAATACACATAGTCTTTTTTTTTGTTTGATTTATTTTTTAAAGAAATAAATATAAATTATTTGGACTTTTTTTTAATTGGAGGCACATGAACTACTATCACACTTTAGAAATGTAACAAACTGACCCAAAGACAACCAGGAGGTTTAAAGTAATTCTGTTTAAGAAAAAAGTGGAAAGACGTGACCAATTTCATGGCTCATAATTCAGGTGTCATGGCTTTAATAACAGGAACAATGCCAAATTACATAGCATGGCTTTCATGTTTATGCTGGCTGAGGCGAATGTTTGGTGTGATGTTTTGAAAGTCATTTTTGGGCAAGAGCATGCTGTTATAATCTCATTCCCTATTTTTTTGTCTCTTCCAATAGGAATGCATTCTATCAGGCATCATGTCAGTGAAGGGGAAGAAGGTTCTGCACATGGACCGCAACTCTTACTATGGAGCTGAGAGTGCTTCCATCACACCCCTTGAAGAAGTATGTCGATCTAAAATGAAAGAGGATTGGTGTCAGTCATTGTTTTTATAATTATTGGCTTAAAATGCATATAAACCTCATTCAGCAAATAATACTCTTTCATTTATCTAAAAGAAAAAAAAAAAAAAAAGTATATTGGATCCAATATTTGTGTTACTTTCTGAAAGAGATTCTGTGTCAGAAGTTGCTTTGACTGTTGACTATGGCTCAAGTCTAGTTTTGATATTATCACCCTGCAGCTTTTCAAGCGCTTCAACCTTCCCGGCAACCCACCAGAGTCGATGGGAAAAGGCCGGGATTGGAATGTGGACCTTATCCCGAAGTTCCTCATGGCTAACGGTATTCTTTTAATTAGTCATCTTTGATGTGAATGTGGTAATTTAAATCTGTCGTTAAGGAACAAACCACCTGTATTTTGACAATGACATGAATGATTATGCATGAATAACGTCAGAACATAATTATAAGAGTTTTAAGGTTTTATTAAATTACACCAAACAATTTTCTGGATTTCATAGTTTCTAGAATTTTACATGTGGTGTAAAACACAAAAGAAAGTGCACATGGCTATACAGTGTCATGCTCCTGTTATGGTTTTGGTTTTGATAAAAGTAAGTAAATGAAGGACGGAAGGGCTCAGAATTAAGTGTGTTAAAACTTTTATATTCCACTTATTTAAGTTAAATTCAATCTTATTTATATTGTGCCAAATCACAAGAAACATTATCTCTAGACACTTCAGTTATGATCTAATTAGAATCCAATTAGTTTTAAAACAGTCATGATCCAATCGTTTCATTGAATAGCAAATTATTCAAATTCATACAGAGACCATTACAAAAGCATTAGAAAAAGTTTCCTCCCCAAGGTAACCAACAGATCCAATTGGCAGAACCAGACTTGAAGAGGGAAAAAAAAACATTTTGCCTTTTTTCTGAAACAATGCTCTACTTTGTTTTTTTTTAAGTGTTTTGTGTAAAGTATCGTCATAGTTTAAATGGCTTTAAATGAGTGTCCCAGGTAAGCAGTAGAGAGCACAACAACTACTAATGGAGACTATTGAGTTTTAGTAAAGATTTACAACATCAATATTTGCCTAATTACCTTTTTAAGATGAAAATAAAGCATTTGATTTTTTTCCAGGTCAACTGGTCCGCATGCTGCTTATCACACAGGTGACTCGCTACCTTGACTTCAAAGTGATTGAAGGCAGTTATGTGTACAAAGGGGGGAAAATCTATAAAGTGCCCTCCACAGAGACCGAGGCTCTGGCATCCAGTAAGTTTTTTTCAAAGCGTTCGACATTTGGTGTGTCATCTTGTTTGATGAGTTCTCAAAGTTTACGCACTCTCTTTCAAAGGCCTGATGGGCTTGTTTGAGAAACGGCGCTTCAGGAAGTTCTTGATCTTTATCGCCAACTTTGACGAGAACGACCCAAAGACCATGGAAGGTGTTGATCCCAACAAGACAACAATGAGGGCCATTTTCCAGAAGTTTAGCCTGGGGCAGGAAGTTATCGATTTCACTGGCCACTCTCTGGCACTCTACCGGACAGACGAGTGAGTATTCGTTGGAGTTGTGATGATGCCCGTCAGACATGGATTTAACAATGCAAAATTTTGTCATTTTCTCTTCTCCCAGTTACCTGGATCAGCCCTGCGTCCAAACGATAAACAGGATAAAGCTTTACAGCGAGTCTCTAGCCAGATATGGCAAGAGCCCATACCTCTATCCACTGTATGGTCTGGGAGAACTGCCACAAGGCTTTGCAAGGTAGAGAAGTCCTCCCTTTGCACACATTTTATAGTATCATGTAAACCGTGTTAGATTATTAACCAAGTGAAGCTCATGAATAACATTTAACTAGCTAGCTCTTAAAATAGTCTGCACAAAGTGCTAAGAAAGCAACAAACTCTTGTTAAAAATGCATTCTTTTATTTCTGTAAAATGTTAAAGGTACTTATTGTTTACAACCCTCTGTGTAAGTCACGCGTGGCCAACCCTCTCCTAACTATCATCAGTGTTTAGAAGGTTGAATGAAGCTGCAAAAGAATGCATCAATTTACTTTATTTCTCAGTGAATGTGATCTGTAAGATTAGGGTGAAAATGTAACTAAGATGTCTACGTATAAAACCTTGAACATTTGAATTTATAACTATCCAGATGTTGCACTCATCTAGCTTTAAACTTGTTCCTGGTTAAATCTTATTCGGCATAATTTGTTGACTTCATCACTGTGGTTACGGCAAGCTAAGCAGGGCTTTTATCACACCGGGATCTCAATGATATGAAGTGCAGCTATGGTGGCCAAAGCCTCATGATGCAGCTGTTATTATCTCAGTCAAGCAAACATTCCCAACCAGACTTTGCCAAGGAGAAAATTCTTTTCCACTCACAGCAAATTTCCATTGTCAGTCCAAGCTTTTAAAGGAAGTTGTTTAAATTTCTGAAAAAATATATCAAGTACAGTCTCGTAAGATTGTTATTTGAGAAGTTTGGAAGCAAGGTAAAGTTCTCACAGGGAGAGAATGTTGGCCCTTACCCATTGACTTTGGAGTGGACATACAGTTACTTCCTTTTATGCATCGTGCCTGAAATCTGGTACTCTTGTGTATGAAGGTTTGGTTAGGTGGCACATGTCAAAGTAACATTCATTATAACAAATGGTTGCTTTTTTTCCCCTCCAAAAACAACAATTGTAAAAGGCGATGGATTGTTTTTCATTTGCAGTGTAAATTTTGAGTGTATTTCTAATACTGCAAGATTATTGTCCAAATGTCAAACATACTTGAGAAATAAAACATGAACAACTGTGGAAAATGTATTTTTATTGTAATTGTAATGTTATTTGTTGAAATTTGATTACATAAGAAGTAGCATACTGTAATTGAATATATTTTTATTCCCGGCATTTATTTTTTATTTTGTATATTTTAAAAAATGTGTTCAATTGTGATTCTTTTACAGACTGAGCGCTATCTATGGTGGGACGTACATGTTAAACAAGCCCATAGAAGAGATTGTGATGGAGAATGGAAAGGTGGTGGGAGTCAAGTCTGAGGGAGAGGTGAGCATGTTCGTCTGAATAAAATAATCTCTTAAAATTGTAAAATTGGATTATATTTAATTTTTTAAAAATTACAATTTTCATGACTTAACATTAAAAGTGCAGTTCTTCCAACGTTTATCTCACAGTGGATACAGTTCTGGGGGGTATTTATCAAGATCATCAATTACCTATGGAAGTAAATATGTGCCATCAGAATTTGAATAGAAAATAACTCCGAAATTTGAATGTTGTATATTAGTGCTTACTTTTTCAGTATTAAAATAAATTCAGAATATATTTTTAACCTAAAAAAATTTCAATGTCATTATTTGTACATTAAAAAAAAAATTCAGTGTAATTTTTTTTACATGGTTGCAATTTTCATTTATTAAAAAAATTCACATTCCTATTTCAAAGTGATAACATTTTCAATATACATATTTTTCACAGTTTAAATTTTCAGTGTTAAAAAATTCAGCATATAAAAAATTCAATTTTTCAAAATTCTAATGCATTATTTTCGTTGTCCTCCAATTCAACTTGCTCAAATTCGCTGTCTCAAATTCAGCGTCTAAAAATTCGCTGTAAAAATGGCCAATGTTACTTCGTGTCACAGACATTAGCAATGGATGTCCGATTCCAACATCCACCTAATCACGTGACACAAACCAGTGTTTTAAATCAGGCTTTAAGATAATGTATCAAACTTCATGCGCAAAATAAAATATACTACAGAAATATTAAAGCATTAAACTCACCGTTGGGTTTGAGTTTGCCTCCATGGTCGCCAGCCTGGGTGATACTGGTACTTCTTCAATATGACGGTTGTGTCACGTGATTAGGTGGATGTTGGAATCGGACATCCATTGCTAATGTCTGTTACACGAAGTAACATTGGCCATTTTTACAGCGAATTTTTAGACGCTGAATTTGAGACAGCGAATTTGAGCAAGTTGAATTGGAGGACAACGAAAATAATGCATTAGAATTTTGAAAAATTGAATTTTTTATATGCTGAATTTTTTAACACTGAAAATTTAAACTGTGAAAAATATGTATATTGAAAATTTGATCACTTTGAAATAGGAATGTGAATTTTTTTAATAACTGAAAATTGCAACCATGTAAAAAAAATTACACTGAATTTTTTTTTAAATGTACAAATAATGACATTGAAATTTTTTTAGGTTAAAAATATATTCTGAATTTATTTTAATACTGAAAAAGTAAGCACTAATATACAACATTCAAATTTCGGAGTTATTTTCTATTCAAATTCTGATGGCACATATTTACTTCCATAATTACCACTTATAATCTCTTGCCTTGCGATTTTTAAACATGACAAATATTACTTTTGGTATTTAACTCAGGATTATATTGCAGACTTGAAATTTGAACAATCTGCAGTTGAGTTGAACGAGAAAAAATAACTAAGCTTCGGTGTTAACAAATTACATTTCTGACCCCATCAGGTTTCCATTATATCAAAATTTAAGTTTATTTTTTTATTTTTTTATTTCGTTTCCACAGATTGCAAGGTGCAAACAGCTCATCTGTGACCCTAGCTACATTATGGATCGTGTCAACAAAGCAGGTCAGGTGATCAGACTCATCTGCATCTTAAATCATCCCATTGCCAACACCGGTGACATCAACTCATGCCAGATCATCATCCCTCAGAATCAGGTCAACAGGAAGCATGGTGAGTACACAATTTAAAGGGCTGTACTGTAACATAAGCATGTAATGGAGAATAATCTTTTAAAAAATTAAGTATTGCAGGAAAATGAAATATCAGTAAACAACTTTTTATATGGTGTTTTTTTTTTAAACTGCAGTCTGAGACTTTGACAAAAGCTTTGCATTTTCAATGTAAAACTAACCAAAAAATGAAAAATCTCTGCTTTTTCAGACATCTACGTTTGTATGATCTCATTTGCTCACAATGTGGCAGCAAAAGGTAAATACATTGCAATTGTCAGCACTACAGTGGAGACAAACGACCCTGAAAAGGAGATCAAGCCAGCCCTAGATCTACTTGAGCCCATTGAACAGAAGTTTGTCAGCATCAGCGACCAATACGCACCGACCGACATGGGCACTGATAGCCAGGTAAAATCTGATGGATTAACTCAATCTTGGAAAGACGAAAGGCGACGGGTTTTTTGTGGTATATTTCTGAGAAAATTATTAGAATTTTACATAACTTACAGGGTACTTCTGTTTATGTTTTCTCTTGTCTAACTGAAAGGTTCGCTGATACCTAAAATTTTCATTGTTATGGACTCAGTCTTAATTTCTGTTTTGAATAATATATTGTATTAATCAGAATTGAAATTAGATTAAAGTTTAAGTAATATATATTTTAATTAATTGATGGAGACACGACCCAATTAAAAGATTATTGCTAATAAAGGGGGTTGGAATTAATATTTCACAATCAATTTTTATGTAGTAGCACTGTCTAATAAAAGCGTAATTTGTTGATTTAAATAGAAGTTGTTTGACAACAAAACCGATGACATGCATATATACATACACTCACACAGGCATACATGCACATACTAAATGATACTGACAATACTTTACTAATACTTTAATCTTCCAACAGTATCAAATTTCAGACATTTTTTGACAAAATTGTTCCCCTAATGTCTGTTTCTCTCGCTTTAAAAGCAAAGTCAAGAAAATAGCTAATTCATTGACTAACTGCAGGGGTCCAATTGAATTTGTCGAAATTAAATTGAATTACTTACATTTGTTAATCTGTCTAAATATTTTCAGTAGCAAAAACCATTTAAAAATGATAGTCATACAAAGTATACCTGTCATCTGTGACACGCAGGAGTTACACAAGCTGGCATTTGAGTTTCACATAAAAAAAAAACAAAGAATTACAGAGCTTGGATTAGCATTGCTAGATATTAGACATGAGAATGGTAGAATCAAATTGTTTTTTGTTTTGTTTTTATTCTTCTGTGAATAATTAATCAAATGAACACATCAGAGTTAATACATTTATAGATAATCTATAGTAGACTTTTTACTCACTGATACTCTACAATGAGGCAGTTGGTCAGGGTTAATAGGAAAAGGGCAAAATTACTAAACGGCTAAAATTCTGTCCCCCTCTAGATCTTTATCTCCCGTACATACGATGCCACAACTCACTTTGAGACCACCTGTGATGACATCAAGGACATCTACAGGAGGATGACTGGATCAGACTTCGACTTTGCAGAGATGGAGCGCAAGAAGCAGGACATCTTCGGTGACGCGGCAGAGTAGATGCGACGCATCAGCAACACTTGATTATCAAAGATGACGATAACGGAAATCTTACATGAAATCTTACATAAAATAGAAAATCTTGAAAAAATATGTACACACCAATGGGCTAAATGAATATCCAAGTATAGTGTTTGCCCATTGAGGAGGTCCATGATATATAGAGAGATATGATGTAGTATTGTTGGATAGGGAACAGGGAGGGAACAATGCTTCAGATCACATTCAGGTGGATGTTACATTAAACACAGGTTATGCCTAGTACTCCGTAACATTTTTGAGTCATCATGTTAAGATGATGCTTTGTCCAAAGATGCCAAATTAAATTATAATTGATAATCAGTAATATCTTTTGCAAAGTATCTGTTGGGAGGGTGGGGAGTCCAATTTTTCTGTCATTGTGTAAAAGGATCTGTAAAATGTCCTCAAATACAATATTTTTTTTCCTGCAGGTTTGTGTTTGTCATGTCGGGTGTAGAGAGAGAGAGAGAGAGGGGGGTGGTTTGGCTTTATCCTTTGGTAATAAATCATGTAATTGAATGTTCCCGTGGAGTGCGATAATTTGAAAAAAGCTGAGCTGTAGACAGTTCTGAGACTCAGCCAACATATCGTATGGTCAGAATTTGTGAAATAAAGTGGTTTAGTTTATTTGCTTGGTATTTTCATATAAATATTTTTTACCTTTATTGTTTAATCCATAAACTGCCAAGACACATTACTGTCAGCCAAGCCACAGTAGTGAATCTAGTCGAGGATAAACAACCTGATCCTGTTCACAACACCTTGAGCTACAGCAGTGCATCAGAGGATATATATTAGCACCTGTATTATGCAAAATGATTGAAGACTCGAGCAGAAACTGTAGATGGCAAGTGTGGTTCATTATAAATTTGCTTAAGAAGGACCAAATATGTACTGGAGCAGTATTGAATTGAGAGCCCTGTGATACTGGTGTTGAACAACTGTAAGAAAAAAGGAAAAAAATGCTTGGCTCAAATGATTTCTGTACTGCAAAGTTTAAAGTGACAAAAAAAACTTTCATGAACCTTGGTGTTTCATTTATTTTTTTAACGTTTTTTTTTTTCTCAAGTCACAAAGTGACGTGTATTTATACCTGGGGTGTGCTTTGTGTGACCCAAACTTATAATTACCGTGTTTTCTGGGACTTGTGTTGAATGGGAGCAGCAACTTTATCGCAGTGACGGGTCCATAAAAATACATGCACTATGATAGCTTTGGACTACAATTCCCACATTTCACTTCGCCCACGAAATTTAAAACCAACGCACTGGTAGAAATCCAATCCGTCGTATTTTTGGACCCTTTAACCTTCTGGAAATTAGATTATACGTTTATCGGTTTGGCATGGAAGTTACAGCAGCTCGCCGTTCGTTTCTTTGCGATATCGGTAAGCACTGTCAAGTTTTGAACAGATTATAACATTAGAAACAGAAGTTTATAATGCTAGGTAGCTACTGTGAACCTTTAAGATAATTATTCCCGTATCGCATGTGGCGTGACTTTACGTCTTCAGGGCTTAGACGACACATTAACTCAGGCTACATTAGAGTATTGCAAATATTTTCAAAGTTTAAAGGTGTCGCTTGGAAATTACGTAGCCGTTTTTCTTGCAAACGAGTCTTCAAGAGTATGGCAGATATTCAAACCTGCATCTATTTGGGTTAATTGTCCTGTCTCAAAGGCAGTTAATGGGTAGGCTACACATGGGCATGGTACTGCAGTAAAGTTGGCAACATATTCACAAATTCAGTGGCATGGTTGTGTGGTGGTTAGCAAAACGGTTTTCGGTTCGAAACCCTGGGGGAGCAGGGTCCTTTTCTGTACGGAGTTTGCATGCTCTCTGCCTGCGTACTCTGGCTTCCTCCCGCTTAATGTTCCCTAGGGGTGAATGTTAGTGTGAGTGTGTGTGGTTGTTTGTATCTATGCGGCCCTGCGATGGACTGGCGACTTGTCCAGAGAGCACCTGAATGTCCAGCCGCTGTGGACAATAAGCGGTAATGAATGGGTAGTTTGTCAAATGACAAATATAGAAGGGAAATACAGATTTTTTTTCAACAAATATGTATTTCTCACTCTAAATGGCTCAATAACTAGTATCGAAAGATAGAAAGAAAGCTTGAACGCTCAAGAATGGTGAAAAACTCCACAGCAATGAATATTCATCAAAAGGACCAATCAAGGTAGTATTCTCATTAAAGCTGAACTTTATTGATACCAAGAAATAATATTTGTGAAGTGACTAATAACTAATAACCATTTATATACAATAATATAAATCATGACATGTCTTTATTTAAAATAGTAATATTGAAATGTACCATCTTGTGCAACCTGTGCAAAAAATTATCTATCAATATGCCCTACAGTCATCAGATAACCTGCTGGCATAATAGCCATCAGGGGGTATAGAAGCCTCTGATATTTAGACAATCAAGTCTGCACAAAGTACACAGGGTTTCACCCCAAGTTCAGCGCTCTGAGACCTTATATTAGATCCTTTCCTCCTTGTCCCTTCCATCTCACGCTTTGTCCAGCACTGACAACTGCTGACTGCAACAGCAACTTTTCTTAACATCCGCAGCAGCGAGGCGATGCTAGTGCCTGGACAGACAAGTGGGCAGCTGCGCGCCCACCGCCTTGTCCTTGTAATAACCTGAGTAGAAATAAGCGGAAATTATTTGTTAAGACCCCAAGCATTTGGTGGAGGACCTGAGTACTTGTTTAACTTGTGTTTTTGCTAATACAGGTGACAAAGTTTACCATGTGAAATTGTTGCTTTCTATGAATGTGTTTGTGAGGTTTCTGGGCAGACAGAACTGCTCTACATGAGGCAGCATCCCATGGCAGGGCCTTACAGTTGAAGCAACTCATTGAAAATGGAGCATCTATTAACATTGTGACTGTGGACAACATAACTCCACTACATGATGCTTGCATACAGGGTCATCCAAACTGCGCCAGGCTGCTGCTGGAGGCCGGAGCCCAGGTAAGTCTATGTTCCAGAGGAGATGGCACTGCATGCACGGCTGTATAAAAGTATTGTAAAATGCTCAAGTTTAATTGCATTAGCTCACCAAGACAGGTGAAACATAAAAAAAAGAGAAAAAAAGTATAAAGAATTTGTGAAAATCCATCAAGGCTGGAACAAAATACAGTATGACTCGTGCAAGACATTAATTGTTGGTCTGTGTCTTTACAGGTAGATGTACGGACTATACATGGCAGCACTGCTCTTTGTAATGCTTGCGCTTCTGGTAGCCTAGAGTGTGCCAAGCTACTTTTACAGTATGGAGCCCAAGTGAACCCATCTCTCACAGCCCTTACTGCTTCACCTCTTCATGAGGCATGCATACAAGGTAAACTATCAGGGAACTAAGAATGATAGGAATTGTGCTTATGCTTTTTCTTTGCAAGTGAGACTTTACATTCCTTTCAGGAAATGTGGAAGTTGTGAGGTTGATGATAGCCAGTGGCGCTAATCTTGAGGCATTCGACGTCCACTTTGGCCCCCCCCTTCACATAGCCTGCGTTAAAGGACATGTGGATTGTGTTAAGGAGCTGCTAAGAGCAGGTCAGTGAGGAATAAATAAGGTAGTGTGGGGGAATGGAAACAAGTGGAAAACAGAGATTTCTCACAACTTTTATGTTGTTTCCATAGAAACTTCACAAACAAGATGGGAATGGTAAAATCCATGCCATCAAAACATGGCAGCCACTTAAGGGCGCTCAGACCAATAAATAATAACACTTGTTACAATGAAGCTCTGAACATGACATACATTTTTCTTACAGTTTATCACACACAATGCTAGAAAAACATGTACTATGCAACAGTGTGCAGAACTACTTTTAAAGATGCTGGTGGATTATGTATAGCACAGTCATTCAAATATTTTAACTGTAAACAATTTTATACAAATATACCATGAAATAGAATATACCATGGAACCACCCTCCCAGATATTCTATTGGAATATAATAAAATTCCATGACTGAGTTCGGTAATCTAATAACTGATATTTAAGAAACAACTGTTACGTTCTAACAATGATGCTGTAAATATATTATTCTGGGAAAATAATCGATTGGAAACACTGGAGCACAGCAAAGAAAGTCTGGACAGCCTGAAGGACTATTTTGAAAATTGTTTTGAAAGGATCATCATGGGGAAAGTCAAACTTCCTATGCAGGTAAATTAATTCAATTCAATTTCAACTTTCAATTTCAAATCAATCAGCCACCACCTTCAAGTCGAGTACCAACGGCGATTCACTTGTCGTGATGTCTTCAACTGGCAAGGAATCTACTGAAAGGTGCAGAGGCCCCACTTCAGAGAAAGAAACTCAGGGAGTCTGTGAAATCCCCCACTTGGGATGAACCGAGTTTTGTGAGGAAAAATAAAAGAAACAATCATCACCCTCCAGGCTCGTAGTATGAGGCACAAACGGATGACGACCCTGGACTAATGGTAATGACTTATCCAAACTCAGCCTAAACTCCCAGGAGACAGTGAGGAATATCACCTTTCACCAAGTACAGGTCCCGATCCCCATCTGGGAAAGTTCATTGAAGGAGGCTTCTGTTATCTTAAAACACCAATTTCTGATGACATGGATCAATTCACAACCTCTGCACGACTCTGATAATGGCATGCTGATATTAATCAGGTGTTTTGACCCCATCACTGTCACTGATCACGCACAATTTTTTATCACACTAAAGACTAAAGGAGGTACACCAACTAGAAAATGAGATATTTAATACATCATTACTTAAAGACAATATTTTGAATAATTGTTTTGCAAGGGAACGGTTAATATATCTAGAAAATAATAACTTACCAGGAATATCACATCACTCTTACTGGGAGGCAGTTAAATCAGTAATATGAGGCAAAATTATTTATTTTTCATCAAATAAGAAAAACAAGGAAACTCAGGATTAAATCATGAAAGGCTATCTTCAGTGCTTCCCACGAAGAAGAGATAATGAAGGAATTGAGGAAATCCAAACTTGAATTAAATGGAATTATTGATAAACAAACACAGTTTATCATAAAAGTCTTTGCTTGAAGAACTTTGAGCATGGCAATTAATACTCAACAAATATATACAAACATAAGAAAACAATAATTACTTCAGTTAAGAACTCAGAAGGATATGTCAGTATTCTTATTAGCACTTGTACAACAGCCTGATGGCAGTTTTTCAAAACTACCACCAGGTAATTTTCACTTTCCTGTATAACTTTACACCTATCTGGAACAATCCTGTCATCCTTCAATAAAAGAAAATGCTTAACTTTACTCAATGTATGCACAAAAAAATTAAACATATAGAACATATATAAAGTCCAAAAGGGAAACTTCATTTAATTTGACAAGCTCATATCACAACATGGGTTTAGCAGCAAAACATTTGACAATGTTTGAACATCTTTAGTATGACTTCAAATTGAATGTCATTTGCAGCTTATATGATACAAATTTATCCACAAAATACATTATAGTGGGGACTTTTCGTCATTCATTGTTTGGCATAGTGTGGCCATTTTGCTGCCATAATTCTAAACAGTAAAAGGTAATAAAATAAAAAGTTTAAAAACATTTTATTCAGATTTTGTTCTTAGAATGAGTCCAAGGAAAATTATAATATCAATGTCACAAAATATAGGGAATCAATGTTTAATGGAATCCTTACCAGTATTTTTTTCTTCAATATTTATAAAGAAATCATGGCTTTAAACTGTTCTTGACTTGCAGGTGCAAGGGTGAATTCAGTGAAGTTCCATGACACTGCTTTGCACCATGCAGCTCGAGCGCAAATGGTGAACATGATCGATACACTGGTGGAATTTGGAGCCAACGTGTACGCTAGTGACAACCTTGGAAAAAAACCTGTGCACTACACAAGTCCTACATCTCCCTCTTATTTCTCCCTCTGCTTTTATGAAAGTAATTTACAGCATTGCTTCTCTTTTATTAACCAATTCTGATTTGATCTGCTTTTGAGACACTGTAAGTTAGTGAATGATGCCCCCTTGTTGTTGACAGGTAATCCACTGAGTCTACAGCAGCTTTGCAGGATTGCTTTGAGGATGATGCTGGGTACCAAGGCAACTGAGGTGATGCGTCAGCTCAGTATATCCCCCCGCATCCAGAGCTACCTTCAGTATTGTGATCATCCCACATCACTGTAAAGTGACTTGTGAATTATGCGAATTAAGATTTCAAATAATATATCATTTTTCCTTTATGTAATGTAATAGGAATTTCTGTATTGTTTTTTTTTAAACTATTGATAATGAATATGTGCATTATGAAAACGCGGATCATGCTGCCTCTCTCGCTCGATCGTGCCACTTCTCTCTGTTCAACATCAGGAATATCAGGCCATATCTAACCCAACATGTGACACAGCTCCTAGTACAGGCCTTAGTCATCTCCCGCTTCAACTACTGTAATGCCCTCCTAACAGGCATTCCAGCCTGTGGTGTGAGACCACCACAGATGATCCAGGATGCAGCCCGTTTGGTTTTCAACCAGCCAGAGAGCATGTCACAGCCCTGTTCACTGAACTCCATTGGCTTCCCTTAGCTGCTCGCAACAAATTCAAATCACTGATGCTGGTGTACAGAGTGTTTGATGGATCACCCATCTACCTCAACACCCTCTTAAAGCCCTATGTCACCGCTCACCCACTCTGTTACTCCAAGGAGCGCCAGCTAACTCAGGTCAATCTACTGTAGATTCTTGTCATCTGCTGTTCCATGCTGGTGGAACCACCTTACAACCACTATCAGTACATCAGATTATCTTTCCCCTTCAAGAAATCCTTGAAGACCCAGCTCTTCCAAGACTATATCTTGTCCTGTAAGCTCCAAATGTACTTATTTCCTAATAGCATATAGCACTCAATGTATGGTACATGTGTAATCTATGTCATAATTGAATGTGAAATCCTCTTTTTGTAAGTTGCTTTGGATAAAAGCGTCTGCTAAATGCATAGACATCTTGATTTTTATTGACTTATTGATTTAAAGAAAAAAGTACTTTTGGTCAACATAAAATGAGCTACCAGCTGTACAGCTGTAAAAACTACAAGTCCCCACATGCTTCACGATGTGCATCTGTGTCACATGACTTCTGCAGAGCTTAGACTGCAAGGAAGCGGCTGTTTACAAACAACGCCTCGCGTTGTTTTTTCGCCGACACCAACAATTCTGGGACAGGAGACGGGCAGAGGATGGAGATAGAAAATTTTCAGTCATATTGCTTTGGAGACATTGGTGAGTATTGCACGCAAAATAACACGACCAATGACTCGACTGCTTTTTCGTAACTTGACCCACTTTACGGCGGTAGGTACTGAAGTAGAGCGTGCACGATAGCTAAGCGTGATTGTAGTCAGCTGGTAACTATGTCTCTGCGGAAGGTTTAATCTATATGAATGATCACAACACGTTAAAGTTATGAGAGGATAGTTATTATTTTTACTGTTGGCATGGCATGTGAATTCTGCACACACGAATGAACAATTACAATACAGTATACTCATGTGCCAAAATACGTAATTTATGATGCGTTTGAATGATTTTGCCCATAACTGTGTAGCAATTGTGATCAGGATATTTTTTAAATAATACTTTAAAAAAATACAACTGGGAGTTTAAGTAAATCAGAATATTGTCATAGATTTACTTTGTTTTACATATCATTATTGTCGGTTTGAAAAGAAATAAGTGAGTGCAAGTGGCTCATTTCTGTTAAATGTTAGTAAAGTTTTTTTCCATTTAATAATGAGTAAATTTGCTATATCCCTGTAGTGAAGAACACAATTGTTGAGCAACGTACTGAGTCATATCAGTGCAAGTATTTAATTACAGTTTTTCAGTTTAAACAAATTAACAGTTTTTGGCAGCTATAATTAACTTTGTGTCAAATTTTGTAATATTTTTTGGTTGTTTTTTTTGTGTAATATTGTATGCTGCGTTTCAGGCAGTTGGGCAGAAAGAACTGAAGTACATAAGGCAGCATCCCTTGGTCAGACTTCACAGTTGCAAGACCTCATCCAGGGTGGGGCCTCAGTTAATGTGGTTGCTGTGGACTCCATCACACCCCTTCATGAAGCCTGCCTACGAGGACAGGCCCAGTGTGTGCAGCTGCTGCTGGAAGCTGGAGCCCAGGTGACACACAGATTCATGCCTACAAAATTTTCTTTTTTTTCCAAAATTGTTCTCAAAATCCAAATATTTACGCTCTAAACAATTAGAAAACAAGATTACGAACATGTAGTCTTTAAATTGTTTCACCTGTTAAATGTATGTATATAATAGTCATAAATCAACGTGTTTGATTACTCCTGAGTCGTTATCGAATAAGTCATGGTTAATGTTCAAGAGAAACAGCAGTAATGGAGCCAAGTATTTCATCCTGGATCCTGTGATGCATCCTAGGTAGATGCGAGGAATGTGGACGGAAGCACCCCGCTGTGCGATGCCTGTTCAGCTGGTAGTTTAGAGTGTGTTAGGCTTTTGCTGGAGCACGGTGCTAAGGCCAACCCTGCCCTCACTTCCCGCACAGCTTCCCCTCTTCATGAGGCCTGCATGGGTGGTGAGTGTTTCACATGAACTACTGACAGTGCTTAACAAATGTATTAGACCACCAGCTCTAATGAATAAAGCTTTGGTACGTACCAAAATAATTATTTTATGTTTCTGAAATTGAGAGACTACACCAAGTAGGAGGTCTTAAGTGAAAGGATATTTTAAAAACTATAATGGTTTTAGGTTTAAATTTAAAATATGATGTTTTACTAAAAAGAGGAGAAAATACTAATGAACGTAATTATTTCTTGTTTACGATTTTAAGATCAAGGTTTTCAGCCTGGGCATGCTTGGATTGGCTCAGGCAAACCGGTGTGCAGTAGAGCAGATCCCAAGAAGAAGAGAGATCTTGTTGTGGAGCACGTTCTTAGGCAGGAATCGATTTTAAGGGGTACAAAGACAGTGTTTCAGGCTAAGCATGGACAGTGGTTTAACTGGGAAGGTGAAGAGAAGAAAAAGCTTAGTTGGAAAATTTGATTTTTGATAGGGGCAACATATGATGTATTGCCAACTCTGAAGCTTAGCAGTAGGTATTGAAGATAAGTGAAGGGGCCATCAGTTTGTGCCAGCTTGACATTTAACTAATTGATTACTAATATTTCCAATTTTAACATGTTTTTTAACCATTCTATAAAAAAATAGGTGTTTTTGTTGTCCTAACAGGTGGTCTAGTACATTTGAGTGGCACTGTTTTTCCCTCATATTAGTTGGGGAAAAAAATCAAACAAACTAAATGTATTTATTGTCTTTTTAAAATAAATCTTATTTAACTTTAGGTAACTCAGACTGTGTGAAGCTTCTGATTACCATGGGTGCTGGTCTCGAGGCGTATGACCTTTACTATGGGACCCCTCTGCATGTGGCTTGTGTAAACGAGCATACGGACTGTGTTAAAGTTCTTCTCAATGCAGGTGGGTTGCCGGAAACACCAAACTTTTAGAACAAGGCACTATATTGAATTCATAATAAATGTTGATTACAAAAGGGGTGTAGGAGGGCAAATTAGATACTTTGTGACTTGCATTTTTGCAAGAAATTAAAGTAATTTTGTTCACACATATAATGGTATGATGGCTTTGATGAAGAAGGGAATACATATAACTGGGAATTAAACAATATTAATTTGATAGATAAATAGATAATAGCATTCATTGAAACATCAAGTCTTTAGTTGTCACTAACTTCTGACAAAAATTTTATTTTTTTTGTTACAGGTGCTAGGGTGAATGCTTCAAGGCTACACGAGACTCCACTTCACCACGCTGCTAAAACCATGCGAGTGGAGATGATTGAGATACTCGTGGAGTTTGGGGCCAACATCTATGCAAGAGATCAGCACAACAGGAAACCTTTGGACTACACTACTCCGGGTTCTCCCTCTGCAGATTGTTTGCAGTTTTATGAGGGTATGTTTAAAAGAAAATAAGGACTGTAAATGGAAAACAAAGTTTGGGTATTAGACAGCCTGAATAGCTCCTTGCGTAAAGTAATGTCACTTTAACGCCAGCAGATGGCAAGGTTTCTCCATTTCAAAGAAGTCCCAGGATACACAAGGCTGAGTAAAATGAGCATTGTCAGTGTAAGTGCAGAATACTAAAAGGTGATCACTGCTGACTTCCAAAACTTCATATAAATGGTCTCATCTTGAAACAAGTAATGTGTGATTCTTATTCATATTACTACATATCATATTACTACATACCATAAGATTGTTATATATTTAGTTAGTGATGTCATTTTAAATGCTGATGAATTTAATTTATAAGTCATTTTGTTCCTTTCTATTTTATATGTTGTAATAATGATGTTTTCTAAAGTTGACCTTTTTAAACATAGATAAATTATGTAATTATTTATACATGTTGTAAAGTATCATTGCCCACTTTTTTCTCTTTCTTCACTTTTTCTCTGCCTGTAGCCACTCCTATGAGTCTCCAGCAGCTCAGCAGATTGGCTGTGAGGAAGAAGCTTGGAACCACAGCACTAACAGTCTTAGCTCAACTTGATATGCCAAAACTTATCATTAATTACCTTTGCTATCAGTGAGTGGCACAACCTACAAGAAGAGCAGGGTTAGTTTAAAAAAAAAACAATGACTGTGAACTCAAAGTGGCCAAACAATTGCAGCAAAACCGGTCTTGCTGCCAACACCTGTTGACAAACCTTAAAGTGTACAGCACAATGGTATTGCATGTTTTTAAAACTGACCTGAAAGTGCAGCGTTAGACTGGAGGCTGTTTGGAGGCGGTTGAAGTATTTTTCTGACGTCAGATTAAAAAAGAAAATGGAAAGAAGCTCAACATCACCCATGTGTAGCACTGGGATCCTTTTTTGTCTTAAGAATTAACTTAATTCTGATATTTATAAATTCTTATTGTGCGTTTTAATAGCACTTTGAATATCCTGACTGGAGAAAGCAGGAAAATATAGGTACTCCCAGTTGTAGTACCATTAGAAATAAATGTTTTTTTGCACAAAGTTTGTGCGAAAATGTTCCACATTATTGTAATTTGGCAGCTTGGAAAAACCAATAACACAAGAGGTTGTATCTCCTATCCTGGTGTCAAAGCCGAGATTCAGACATAACATCTGAACTGATTTGTACAGTATAATTAAAGGCATATTTGGAGTTGTATATAGCCCTAAACTCCTTTAACAGCATTACTTCATTAGCTTTTTTGGCCATTAATGGTTTACCGAAATGGCCAAACATTACCTCTTAGACTTAATTTTTATTGTGAAGTTTCTTACTCGCATTGGAATTGGCAACAATTACATCTAATAATTGCATATTAAAAGTGTTGTCTTAACATTTAACAAAAAACAAATCATTTATCAGATACCACTTGAGAAAGGAATATTCTAGAAATAAAAAAGAACTTTGGATACAAAGTCATTTTAACAGAACACAGCACAGTGCTCACAGAAGAGAGGAGCAGAAGTGATATAGTCTTTAAGAGATGAGTTCAATTCAGCGGTCAAATTTTCTTAAGTAAATGCTACCAGATCAAATATTGCTGGGCAAATACATAATAGCTGTGACTGTAATTGCTTTGCAGAAGTAAGAGGAAACAGATCGATCCTCGCTTTTTCTCTTGCATTTTACACATATTCTAAATGATAGAAAGGCTATAATCTATGGGAGACATCAGTCCCTGCTGCCAATTCAAAGCTCAGTGCCTGTTGCTCCATCAGGTCTACTTATAGACACAGCCCAGGGAGCTCAGTGGGGTCCCGATATTTTTAGCCAAGGCTTGCAGGTTTGTTTATGAATTCCTCTGTGCTTCAGGTTGCTTCAGTGTTTTACGCATAGTTGACATGGCCTATTTTCCATTTTCTAGTTCCATACCTTTGTTTTTTTAATCTTCTTTCTTAAAGGTCAACATACAGTGACATAGATATGTTGCATTGAATCAGACTGCTTTAGTATGAGATACTGAGATAGAAGTATTCACATCTGTCTGGATCATGGTGCCAGAGTGAGCACAGAGTGCTCTGAAATTTGGCTGCAAGTCATTCAAAGCTGGGCCTATAAATGGTATGGAAGTTCAGATTTCATGGATCATTCTTTGACTCTTATACTCACAGGTTTTCAAAAATACAAATGGGAAATCAGTTTGAAAGTTCTGCAAAATCCACTGAAGGGCCTGACAAAACATAGATCAAGGAATATATGAATGTCAAGTTATCTAATATGAGAAATGTTCCCTGTTTCATTACCTTTAACCAAAGTTTGAAAATGTGGTTAGTTCAAAATCAATTAATTTACTGTCCAAAAGTATTGCTGTGAATATGATGTATGTCTTGATGATTTATTGAATTATACAGCTGACCTGTTTTTAATGTTTTTGCATCAATATCTATTTCATACAATAAAACCTAAGCTGAGCCATTTGTGATATTCTCCTCAGGGTTCTTTATTTCAGTCTACAGTAAATCTAGAAGCAAAAACCAAGAGCAGTACTTGATTGATGAACATTCTGCCATTGTGTGTTAGTGTATAAAAAGTGTATACGCTATTTTTAAATTATATATACAATGGCATGGTGCATCAGTTTGACAAATACAATTCATTTAGACTTTGAAATGAAATGCAGTAATAGTATGTTATAGTATGTTTATTTTTTAGTTTAGCAGTAATAGCTGTTACTTATTGCTGATTTAAAATTCCATATGAGAAAATTGGGATTTTTTTTGTGTTATGAAGTATTAAGGGTGACAACATTGAATATAAAATGAATAATAAAATCTGCCCTTTTAAATTATTCATTCAAACACTGAAATGTCCCTTTAAAGATAAGCTTTATAAATATCCTAAAAATATTTCACTGTATTTATTTAATTTCTCCACTACCAGTGCTGTTTTCATGAAATCATTTAAACTGTCAAACCCCGCCTTCAAACTCATTGTGTGGTTTGTCCACAGATCCTGATGTTTGATTGGCTGCTCCATACTGCAAGTTATGACAAATTGACAACATATAATGGGCTGAAAACAGCCAGAATACATATACAGTTTGAATTGTTATTGTCTTTACTTGGATTTGGAAATGACTGCAAAGAAACAACCTAAAATGTGTACTATTGTTTTCTTTATTTGACACAAAGTTATTTGTTTAAAAGAAAGTTGTTGTTTTTTGTGAGTCATACTCCACATTCCTTACCATTGGGTGGATTTGATGCATCATTAGTTGTTTTCCTACCTCCAACAAATAAAAACAATACAAATATCAATCTTTTCAACTCAGAGATAAGGAAAATGGCTTAAAGTTGTCAAGAGCTATTACAAAAGGGAACACATTTAAATGAGGAAGCTCTGAAAGAAGACTTCTTCACACACAATTTACACCATGACCAGTGTAATGCAGAGAAAGTCATGGTGTACACTGTACTGTAGCCTACTGAGTAGAAACAGTTAATAGAAAATGTCTCCAACCGTGTTTTTGGCTTAGGGTACTACGAAAGTGGCAGCCCTTACTTTAAAACATTTGTTATACAATAATATAGGTAATAATAGTTTCTCTAAACTTTAAAATGGTTGGATTATTATAAGTCTACATGTACCCTATTATGTATCTAGCCTTCATAAAAAATAAGAAAAAAAATAAACAAATGAAACACCATTGTCAACTACATATTATTAATCGCTTTATTGGATAAATGTAACTATCCACACCTGAAAAGACTTTTCACAATACTTCTCTTTTGCCAACAGAACTCACCCAGAACTGTTTATTCACGATTAAGAACAAAAGTCCTCCTGTGATGAACCCTCAAGTCCATATCCCTCTGATTAATTA
The DNA here is from genome assembly GCA_907169785.1 of Menidia menidia. NCBI lineage: Eukaryota > Metazoa > Chordata > Actinopteri > Atheriniformes > Atherinopsidae > Menidia > Menidia menidia. The sequence goes on along the minus strand of CAJRST010011113.1, from coordinate 4,854,375 downwards.
ATTTCAGATTTTTTATCAGTGCAAAACACGAGAGAGAAGGCAGAATCATAGATAACCTTTGCCCTGCACACTCCTTCAAATGTGGATGCACTCGGCTCAACACAGGTTCAGATGTTTCATGTTGTGTGGTGCAGAACTGTTCTTCTTGTAAATTTGTAATCACTCTAGGGTCTATGTCTTGGTTTGAGAGGGTAGAAATTGCAAACCGTGGTTGAGCAGCTCCAGCCTGTATGTCCCTTGATTTGTCTAAAATGTCTCTTATCAACTCAGCACAGAGCTGAACTAAAAAATAGGTTAATTATTTAGTGGTAAATAAGCCTCTGTATTCAGTACCCTCCTTCAGGTAATTACTCAACAAGAAGAGTTTGGTCATGAGAATTAATGCCCCATGAGGAGTTACATTTCAGATAAACGTGTATTTTGTCAGTGTCTGTCGAGCCAGGAAGAAAAACAACTGTTCTTTCAGATTCTTGACAGATAAAAGAGTGACTCATCACTCAACAATAAAAGGCCGGTAGACAGGGTGTGACGACAGCAAACACCTGACAGCAGAAGGATGTCTCTTAGCAACAATAATAAAAACTGAAAACAACTTGACATAAGCAACAACTCTCTTGAGAGAGAACAGTCAAAGAATGATGTGACTGTACTGTTTAGCCTTAATTCACAATGGTACTTTCAATGTACAATTTAGACGTTCTCTGGATGTACTTGTATAAAAAGAACTGCCAAATCAAATCCATTCATCAACTCAGCACCTCCTTTCTAGTTTCATATTTGATGTTTTAGACATAGCTGATATAAATTGTTAACTACAAAAAACTGATTTGGACTCCATTCATCAAAAGTATGCCCAAACATTTGACGACTGTATACAGTAGCTCCCTATTTATATTTATACTATCAATCAGTCTATCAATAGATTTGACCAAAATCCAATGAGACAATTGGATAGACGTAGATTTATATTTTTTAACTTATATTTACTTAATGATTATTTAATGTATAAATAGTCTATTGATCCGATAGATAGCTATATTGGTTGATGGATATGCAAATATGCTACTTGGACTGTGTAAGAATATGTAATTTTTTTTTTTTTTTAAATACAATTTTTTGGCATTTACTGCTTATGAATGGGATATTATATATCTATATTTTATTTTTTTTAAATTATTCATTAGTTCCTAAATAGCTTTTTGGCAATGAAGTGAAATACCCTTTGTTCAATCTCCAGTTTTCATAAGTATGCATCTGTGTCTGAGTGTGGATAAAGAAAAGGCATTACATAATCTGTAAGACTGTATATACTAGAGTAAGTAGTGTTATGAGTGAACGTGACTTGTCCTGTGAAAGGGATTTAGCTGATCAACAATACTAGAAAAAAGCAATATACAAGCAGTTCATCGGTACAAATATTTGTATACTCCAGCAAATTTCTCCTGATATGAAATATGTTGCTCCATAAAGGAAACATGCAAATATAATGTTGTACATCTTAAAAAGATAAACTTTAGTTTTCCATAGGATTTCCATATTATTCCTATTTCTAACTTTATGATGCCATGTCCTAAACAGGAAATTAAATGAGAAATAAGGAAATTATTCCTTTAAACTTTTCAGTGAGGGTTATGAGAGACACTCTGACATCTCTTAGGAGAAACAAAGAAGTTTGAGTTTGAAGATAAATGCTAAGATCGCAACCCCGTGTCATAAATTCCAGAGCGAGGTCTCCGCCTCTGCTTTAGTTCTACATTTACAGTCAAGCAGACTTTTTTGGTCTGAGAGAGTGGTATTCAGATCTGGATCATGGTGCCATACACACTTTAGCACATGCACACACACATGCAGTGACTCTTTAAAGGCCATCTGGTTGCTGTTTCTGAAGGGAGTCCCCAGTCACAGAGTTGCCTGATCTCAAATGTAGTTGCTTAAGTGCAACTGAAGCGGAATTTCCTTACCAGACATTTTCCCCTGCAGTCTTTGCCTTTCAACTGACACATGTCCGTGCTGTGTGTTTCTTGGAAGTTCGTTATTGCTTTAAAATCAGTATTTACAATGGCTAACAAATAACCCATTCTATGTGTTTAAAAGACAGTAAGTTGACTACCTGAAAGAGCTGTCTTGGAGTGTGCTGGTGAAATGTACTGGTAAACACAGAGAAGGGAAACATACTCTTCATTAATACTCCCTTGCTTTTAATTTGTATTTTCAGTAGGACCTGTACAAACTCAAATCCATACAGATACCTACAGATGATCCCTTTGGTCTTCAGCAGATGTGCTTACCCTGAGAAAACAGCCAAACATCCTAAAACATTAAAAAACTCTTTAAAAACTTTACACTTAATGCTCCTTTTCCCTTTTGAATCAAGACCATATGAATGTGTCAGATAAACTAAACTAAATCTCCTCACTGACAGTTAAGCAATCTACCAAAGGCAATGAAAAAATAAAAAACAGCCTTCAAAACTTTTGTAAAAAGCTGTGCGTTTTCAGACATAATTGTTTCCTAAATTACTTTTATTTTTGAGGTAGTGTGTAATTAGCACCATTCCCTCCCAGCAATAAGGTTCTGGGTTCAACCAGGATCTTTCTGTATGGAGTTTGCATGTTCTCTCCGGGTACTCTGGCTTCCTCTTGCATGTTAGGTTGATTGGACATTCCATATCGCCTCTAGGAGTCAGTGTGTGTTGTTGTTCGTCTTTGTGTGTCTATATGTGTGGCCCTGCGATGGACTGGCGGACCGTCCAGATTTTACCCTGCCTCTCGCCCGTTGACCACTGGGATAGGCCCCAGTCCCCCCACAAACCCATTTGTGAAGAAGCGATTCAGAAAATGGATGGATGGATGTGTAATCCAAGACAAGGAATGAACATTTGCAATTTCCTTAAACACGACAGACTAAACTTTTTAATGTTGAGAGCATATCTTTGATAGTAGAGCTACTTTTTCAGCTCATGTTCAAATGTAAAATAAATCTTAGTGCAATGACATTCAGTCCTTTAGATTCATGGATCTCTCTTGGGGGTTGCAGTAAGGGATGAATTACCACGAAATAACTGTGTAAACACCCCCTTGGTAATTTGGTTATGATGCTAAGAAAACTCATCTAATTTCACTCATAATTTGAACAAGGTTCATGAACTAATCTATTTGCATTTATCTTTTTTTATCTTATAAATACAAACCATCAAAAGGACTACATTCCTCGGGATGTTTAGTTTAGTGTTTCTCCCAGCCTGTATCTGAAAAACCTCCTGAGTATATACGTAAAACTTTCTAATTTAATTTACAATTGAAAACATTCATACAGCACGGTCAACATTTCTAAGTAGAGTCCATTCATGTATTCAGTCATTTAAAACATTAGATGCAGCTTCTGCCAATGCGATTATGTACTGTTTGTCTGCACAAGTTAATGAGGATACATTCAACAGTGCAAAATAACAGCACAGTATGTTCTTAGGATGTGTTATGTTGTCAGACTGCATTTGACCTGACAGCTATTAATTTGTACCTTCGCAATATGACGCCGTCAAACAGGGAATGTAGTAAGGGTGGAGTATTCTGTCACACCTCTTTCAGCTGCAGAGAAGAACTGCCACCCTAAGTTTCCCATTGTTGGGAAACTTAGGGTGGAGAGGGTGTGTGTTTTGGTTATAGATACCTCTGCTGGCACACATGCCAATTGAATTGAGTAAAGGTGCTATGCTTTGTGTATGAGTGCCAAACACCAAGTGTGTGGCCCCATTCTTATATAATAGCTGATTAAAAAGATTATTTTATAAAAAGGTGAAGCAAACTAATCTGTTGACTTCTACTGAAAGTCACTGGCTTTCAACATACATTTAGCTTCAGTGCTTCTTTGTCTTTTTTTAAAATTCGCAATGAATTCAAAGGTTAAATGGTATAATAAAGAAATGGTACAATAAACTGGTTGGCCTGGTTGTTAATTATATCATGAGACACCTCACCAAGGCCATTTATTACTGGTAAAAATAAATAACATATAACATATAACATTTCATAGTTATATTTTGACTTACATAGCTTGTTAAGGCATTACCATTGAGTGGACCACTTGTGTCACGCCTGAGGGTTTTCTTTTTTATATGTTTTGGTCTTGTCTTTCCTGTTTTATTTTGAAATAGTAACCCCCCTCTTGTTACTGGTTACTTGCCCTTCCTCTCGTGCCAACAGTCTGTCTTCATTAACTCCTGATTGTGTCCACCTATAGTCTGTGTCGCGCCTTGTCCTGTGCCAGGTTTGGGTTTTTTCCCCCTCTGTTTAGTTATTTAGTCCGTATCCAGCTTGTGTTCATTTTTTATTTGTCCCATAGATATATAATTTTTTCCATGAGTTCTTGGAACTGAATCTCCGTCCTTGGTCCTGCATATTGCATCCTTCCCCTACAAATCGTGTCAACTTGGACAAAATGTACATTTAACATACATCCAATATATTTCCAAGAAAAATGTAATCAGTCATTTCAGGAATTGTTTTTACTGCTTTATCTATGTAAGACATTGATTGTACACAACACTGGGGTCAGGAGGTCAGGAATGTCTGTGAACATGCATTCAGAACATTGCTGTACTTGATAAACAGTGACTCGCTGATATTTTGAATGCATCTGGGGTGCATCTATATTTTTTTAATTTTTCCTTGAACGCAGTGAACTTTCTGTGGGTGCGGCTCTTTTTTTGGATAGGTTGTGTTCAAGAAATAGCACAAAGATTCACAATTTGTTCAACAAATAACTAATGATCTTGCATCATTAAACCATACTTTCTCTCAAAGCCTTAATTCGAGTTTATTGGAAGATGAGAGTAGTCTGAACATAGCGAGGCACCTGTAGGGTGCTAAGTAGGCCCAGTTTACCTGTGGATTGTTTAGTTTGTTTAACCATTGCATGCCTTTTGGATAAGACTGACTCCTTATTTCACTGTTTCATCACTGCTGGTACCAAATAATAAAATTCAAGTAAGCCAACTGATAAATCACAAAAAACTCTTAGTTATTTGATTGGACTGCGAGACATAGCCAAATGGAATCACACCAATGTTATCTTAATGTTTGAGCTCTACCATTGGCAGATGCTCTTTTGATATCAAAGCATCAAAGTCCACTACACATAAACTTTAGTGGAATTAGATTTGAATTCAAAATGTGTGATACATTTAGACGATCTGAAATGTCACAGAATCAACAAGATTTTTCTTTCAAATCAGTCAGCTATCCACCAGTCTTTTATATTGCACTGCAGACAGTGTAGTGACAGACTTTGATTACAAATAAGAAAAAAAAATTTTTTGAAAGATTCTCTATTGACAAATTATACACAGTATACTGTATCTCTGAATGATCGACTTTGAATGATGTTGATATGTCCAAGTAAGCATATACATTAGACATATTCACACACGTGTCCTATTTGCACTTTAGTGCTTGAAGTTCTAATATAATACTGCACTCAAGATTGTTGGGATCTGGGGAAGGCTGGCTGGGGTTCTTTCCCACTTCTTCCACCGGGGGGCTTCCTGGAGGTCCCTGGAGGGCGTGGTTTCACGGCTGCACACCTGAGGCATATCTGTCTCATTTGGAGGAGTATATCTGGGTGGAGCTGCCGGCACACCAGTGCCAGAGTGTTTGCCAGTTTTGGTTGCTCCTCCGTGACGCCTTGGCCGCCTGACCCGAGTGACAAGCCAGAAGGTTTTTTCACCCCTGGACTCCTGTTCCTCCGCTGACCAGCCTGCTCCGCTCCTTCCCTGAGCCCCGGCCTCGTGGACCCTCCAGTCCCAGACCTCCAACCGAGCCTTCCCCTGTGAATCCTCAAAAATCCAGAGATCCAGCCGTTGCCCCAGAGAAGGATAGATAAGAGACCTCTCACCATCTCCTGTCCATCCCTGCACGTGGTTTTTCTAATAAATTTCCCTAACCTGATCTGCCTCTGGAGTGTGTTCTGCACATGTGGGTTCAGAGAATTGACCACACCATGACAGAACACTCTGGCCAGCAACAAACCCCAGCAGACACACTTCGGAGAGCTCTGCAAGAACAGAACTCTCTAATTCAGAATCTAGACGCAGCTTTGCAGGAGCTAAATAGACGTCAGGTTGAGGCCAACACCCGCCTGGAAGAAATAGCAGAGTTTCTACAGTCTTCCCGCCCGCAGAATTCCGAACCAAGCCCTGCGCCGGCACCCAGTCCCAGTGCCAAAGGAGTACTCCGTCCCACCTTTTCCGAATGTCGGCCACCCAACCCGGAAAGATTCTCCGGTGACGTGAGTAAATGCAGAGGTTTCAATTCAATTCAATTCAATTTTATTTATTTAGCGCCACATCACAACAACAGTTGTCTCACAGCGCTTTCCAAACAGAGCAGGTCAGACCCTACTCTGAAGTTAACTACAGAAACCCAACAATTCCCACCATGAGCAAGCACTAGGTGACACAGGCAAGGAAAAACTTCCTTTTAACAGGCAGAAACCTTGAGCAGAACCATGGCTCAGGGTGGGCGGCCATCTGCCTCGGCCAGTTGGGGGTGAGGGGAAAGAGAGAGCAAGAGAGAGAGAGAGGGCGAGAGAAGGACAGAAGGAGCAGAGAGGGGCAGCCAACACAGCAACACGTAGAATAGATTAAAAATGGCAATGATATTAATGCTAATGATGAGCAGGAACATGGGGGCAGCAGGAAACTCCCAACCACAGATCCAGACTCCACAGCTCTAGGAACACCTGCAGGAAGTGATAGGAGGAGACTCCCAACCACAGATCCAGACCCCACAGCTCCAGAGCCAGGAATATCTGCAGAAAGTGTTAGGAAGAGAGAGAAGAGGGAAGGGGGACGAGAAAGCACACGACTACGGGGAAGGGAGAGAGTCCAGTTAGTAACATTGTTAATGGAATGAGGTTGCACCGGGAGGGAGAGAGAGAAAGGAAAGGGGAGCTCGGTGCATCATGATGCATCCCCCGGCAGCCTAGGCCTATAGCAGCACAACCAGGGGTGGACTTACTCTAACTATAAGCTCTATCATAAAGGAAAGTCTTAAGCCTACTCTTAAATATAGAGACGGTGTCTGCTTCCCGGACCCAAACTGGAACCTGGTTCCACAAAAGAGGACTCTGATAGCCGAACGCTCTAGCGCCCATTCTAGTTTTCAAGACTCTAGGAACTGCCAGTAACCCTTCATTCTGGGAGCGCAGTTCTCTGGTAGGGCAGTAAGGTACTAAAAGCTCTTTAAGATAAGATGGGGCCTGACCATGAAGAGCTTTATACGTAAGGAGAAGGATTTTAAATTCTATTCTGGATTTAACAGGAAGCCAGTGCAAAGAAGCCAAGACAGGAGAAATATGATCTCTTTTTCTGGTTCCTGTAAGAACACGTGCTGCAGCATTCTGGATCAGCTGAAGAGTCCTAATGGACTTTTTTGAAGACCCTGATAACAAGGAATTGCAGTAATCCAGCCTAGAAGTAACAAATGCATGGACTAGTTTTTCTGCATCATTTTTACACAGGATGCTCCTAATTTTTGCAATATTACGAAGGTGAAAGAAGGCGGTTCTTGAAATTTGCTTAATGTGAGAGTTAAACGACATGTCCTGATCGAAGATAACTCCAAGATTTCTCACAGTGGTGCTGGAGGCCAGGGCGATACCATCCAGGGAAACTATATCTCTAGATAATGTGTCACGAAGGTGTTTAGGCCCTAGAACAATAACTTCAGTTTTAGCTGAGTTTAACATTAGAAAATTGCAGATCATCCAGATTTTAACATCCTGAAGGCACATTTGAAGCTTAGCTAGCTGATGAGTTTCATCTGGCTTGATCGATAGGTATAACTGAGTATCATCTGCATAGCAATGAAAGTTGATAGAGTGTTTCCTGATAATATTACCTAAAGGAAGCATATATAAAGTAAAGAGGATTGGTCCGAGAACGGATCCTTGCGGAACTCCGTGGCTAACTCTGGCATGCATGGAGGACTCATCGTTAACATGCACAAACTGAAACCGATCTGATAAATAGGACCTAAACCAACTTAGAACGGCTCCTTTAATTCCGATGAAATGTTCCAGTCTCTGTAGTAGGATCTGATGGTCAATGGTGTCAAAAGCAGCACTAAGATCTAATAAAACCAAGACAGAGACGAGTCCTTTGTCTGATGCCATTAGGAGGTCATTAGTAATTTTCACCAGTGCGGTCTCTGTGCTATGGTGAGCTCTAAATCCTGACTGAAAATCCTCAAACAAGCTATTGCTATGTAGATAGTCACACAGCTGTTTGGCTACTGCTTTCTCCAGGACCTTGGAGATGAATGGAAGGTTGGATATAGGTCTATAGTTGGCTAAAACATCTGGGTCCAGGTTAGGCTTTTTCAAAAGAGGCTTAATTACAGCAACTTTAAAGTACTGTGGCACATAGCCTGTTAATAAGGACAGATTGATCACGTCTAGCAGAGAAGTACCGACTAAGGGTAGGACTTCTTTAAGCAACCTAGTCGGGATGGGATCCAAGAGGCAAGTTGAAGGTTTGGATGAAGAAATGATTGAAGTTAGTTGACAAAGATTGAGGGAAGCAAAACAGTCAAAACATATAACTGGTTCTGGTCCTACAGTTACTGAGTTTAAAGATAAGTCGATGCTAGTTGAGGGCAAGTCTTGGTGGATTTTGTTCCTGATAGCTAGAATTTTATCGTTAAAGAAGCTCATGAAGTCATGGCTAGTGAGAGCTATTGGAATACTTGATTCAATAGAGCTGTGGCTCTCAGTCAGCCTGGCAACAGTGCTGAAAAGAAACCTGGGATTGTTCCTATTTTCCTCAATTAAAGACGAGTAATATGCTGCTTTGGCATCACGGAGGGCCTTCCTATAAGCTTTAAGACTATCTTGCCAAGATAAACGAGACTTTTCCAGCTTGGTTGAACGCCAGTTCTTCTCAAGTTTCCGAGATATCTGCTTTAATTTGCGGGTTTCACTAGTATACCATGGAGCTAACCGTCTTTGTTTAAGAATTTTCTTCTTTAGGGGGGCTACAGCGTTAAGAGCTGTTCGCAGCGAGCCTTCAACACTATCAACAAGATGATCAACTTGGGAAGGACTGAAATTAACATAAGAGTCCTCTGTTTCTGTACGACTTGATAATGGATGTAGAGCTGATGGAATCACATCCTTAAATTTAGCTATAGCACTATCAGACAAGCATCTTGAGTAGACATTTTTACCCAGTGGAGGGTAATTCAGCAGTAAAAGCTCAAAAGTTAGCAAACAGTGGTCAGATAAAGACGGATTATGTGGGAACACTATTAAATGTTAAATTTCAATACCATACACCAGAACAAGATCAAGGGTGTGGTTAAAACAGTGAGTCGGTTCATGAATACTCTGAGAGAAGCCAATGGAATCTAACAGAGAGATAAATGCAGTACTGAGGCTGTCATTCTCAACATCCACATGGATATTAAAGTCCCCTACAATAATTACTTTGTCTGTTTTAAGGACTAAAGTTGACAAAAACTCTGCAAATTCAGATAAGAATTCAGAGTATGGACCGGGTGGTCGGTACACTATAATAAATAGAATAGGTTGCAGTGATTTCCAGCTTGGGTGGGAAAGACTCAGAACAAGGCTTTCAAAAGAGTTATAGTTAAATTTAGCTTTAGAGCTGATTACAAGACTGGAGTCAAAGATAGCTGCAACTCCACCTCCTCGACCTGTGCTTCGAGGAATGTGAGTATTCCTGTGACTGGGAGGGGTGGATTCATTTAGGCTCACATATTCTCCATCACCCAGCCAGGTTTCAGTAAGACAAAATAAATCAATCTTATAATCTGATATGAGTTCATTTACAAGCACACCTTTAGAAGAGTGAGATCTGATATTCAAGAGTCCACATTTTACTCTCTTATTTGCATGCACTATTTCTCTTGTGGTTTTAACTTTTATGAGGTTTCTATAGACAACTCCTCTGTTTACCCTTAATTTTAAAAATTTAAATGACCGGGGGACAGACACCGTCTCTATAGGTTTTTCACTAAATAACTCCTGGAATGGAGGAGCAGAGAAGAGGGTTACATTACAACTCCGCTTCCTCCTCTCAACCCTGGACTGTCACCGATCTAGTCTGCTAACAATGTTGGCTAGGTTTCTAGAAATGAGAGCGGCTCCCTCCCCCGTGGAATGGATGCCGTCTCTCCTAATCAGGCCACGTCTTCCCCAGAAAGACTGCCAGTGATCCACAAAGACCACATCATTGGCTGGGCACCACCTCGCCAGCCATCGACGGAAAGATGACATGCGGCTAAACATGTCATCACTAACCAGGTTGGGCAAGGGGCCAGAGAAAACTACGGTGTCCGACATTGTTCTAGCATATCTACAAACTGACTCCACATTTAACTTAGTGACTATAACCGCTCCCAAAGGTCTTCCTTCGGTGCAGAATAAAAGCCACGCTCCGACTGATGTTTACTGGCGTTTATTCCTCTCCTAGCAAACACCGTGAAAACTGCATACAACAATATAAACGGTGTTAGCTAACAAACAATCCAAAATAAAGTTTTTATACAGAATAAGACAAATAAACATACCGTGTGCGTCTTCTCACCAAACATTTAGGAGATGTTATTGTTCATATTTTTGTTTAAACACGAAGTTTTCCTGGCTCCGTTTCCTCCAACAACGTGCATCTCTCCTTTCCTGTCGTGCACTCCGCGCATGATCAGTCCGTGTTTGGTGCAACACACGACTCCATCAACAGATGGCAGTATAACAACAGTCATATCACCAATTCAGTATTTACAAATAAACAATATAAAATATAAAGAAATAAACACTTATCTCTACGACAGTTACAGTGACTTCTGACTGACGTAACCGGGAGTCATTAACGCCTACGTGGATAACAATCTTACTGTATCTACGTCTACCCTTAGCCAGAAGTTTCAAATAAGACTCAATGTCGCCCGCTCTGGCCCCAGGAATACACTTAACTACACTCCCTGGGGTGTTCAGCTTCACATTCCTCAGAATCGAGCTACCTATTACTAGGGTAGGCTTCTCAGCGGGTGGCTCGCTGAGTGGGGAAAATCTGTTAGCTACTCGAACAGATTGAGGGGACACTAGGTGCTTAGACTTTTTACGGCTATTCCTCCCTCGGACAGCCACCCAGCTTCCTTTTCCTGGCTGCTCAGGAGAGGCCGGAGGGGGGGAGGGGGGGGGACGGCTATCAGCTAACTCAGGTCGGTCCGCACCTACTACCTGGGACTGGCTACACTTAGCTAGCCTAGCTAAGGGCTGCTCTACTACGGTGCGGAGCCGAGCTTCTGACGCACTGAGCCTCGCCTCCATGTCTAGAAATAAACTACACTTGTTACACATACCACTACCGTTAAAGGAGGCAGAGGAGTAACTAAACATCAGACACACCGAGCAAGAAAGAACAGGAGAGCGAGAGGGAGAAGCCATCGCTAGCTGTTAAAGTCGCTAACGGCTAAACAAAAGTACGGTAGAGCCACCGGAACCTTTGTTACATCCGCTATAAGACAGAACAGCAGTCACCCAAGATGGAAAGAACTATTGGTGCTTAGGCAAACTTACTGAAATATAATTACGTTATATGGTAGTTAGCGAGAGCAGAGAAAGAAGCGCTACCACCACACAAACACCGCTAACACCGGAAACGGAAATGGGTCGATACGCTTACCGCTACGCTTACGCCAGCTTACGTTTCCTGTTCCAATGCATGATTCTATTTAATCACTCACCGCACTGGTTTCCCCATGACGACGCCAAGATTTCATTCATCATTTCCCACTTATCTGGCAAGGCTTTGGATTGGGCAGAATCCCGATTTTCTGCCTCTACAGTTTACGGCTGCACGTTTGACGAGTTTTTGGGGGAGTTCAAGCAAACATTTAACATCGATCCAGACAGCAGTTCAGATGCTCGGGAACTACTGGAAATGAGGCAGGGTCATCGATCCGTGGCCGACTTTGCCATTGAGTTCCGTATCAAAGCGGCTGCATCCGGATGGAATTCTCCAGCCCTTAGAAGCGCATTTTATAACGCCCTGAACGACAAAATCAA
>CAJRST010011113.1:4773430-4837288 GCA_907169785.1 Menidia menidia | reverse complement strand
TCCTGTTCCTCCGCTGACCAGCCTGCTCCGCTCCTTCCCTGAGCCCCGGCCTCGTGGACCCTCCAGTCCCAGACCTCCAGCCGAGCCTTCCCCTGTGAATCCTCAAAAATCCAGAGATCCAGCCGTTGCCCCAGAGAAGGATAGATAAGAGACCTCTCACCATATCCTGTCCATCCCTGCACTTGGTTTTTCTAATAAATTTCCCTAACCTGATCTGCCTCCGGAGTGTGTTCTGCACATGTGGGTTCAGAGAATTGACCACACCATGACAAAGATTGAGGCTCCATAAATGTCTTTTAGAGTGTACACTTTATGTGGCATCATCAAAACATTGACCTTGTCTACATCCCAAAGAAATCCTCCGGCCACTGCATAAACCCACGACCATCACTTGCCCCCCTCTATTGAAATTCTAAGAATATCTAAAAAATTTATATATCTCACAGTTGATGGAGCACTCTTTCTATCTTTCCTTGACAGATCAGTCTCATTATCACCAATTTTAGTTTTTGGCTTCAGAAGTCAGATTGTATGCTGAAAGTATGGGTTTCCACGGGAAACGCTTACTGACACTTTCCAGACGTGCCACAAAAGCTGGAAAATTTTTAAAGAGGGCAGTCAATGGGAGATATAATTTCTGGAAGCTGTACACATCATCAAATACACTAGTTGTGCTGCTTTTCTAGTTGCAGTAAAACAGCATGTTTTTGTGTGCATCCTTGTAACTAAAATTGTGCACTTTAGTCTGTCTATGGCCATGACGAAAACCACACTCCTCTTCCTGAATCCGAGGTTCGACTATCCAAAAGACCTTCCTATCTAGAATTCCTCTCTCCTCTCCGTACTAGCAAAACTCCTCTCCCGCTGAAACTGTGGTCGCAAATGGTTGTTTTGATCATCACTTCTCTTCAGGCTTTAGCCATGAGTTGTTTTGTTAGAGTTGTATCTTTCGGCTCTTTCATTTTCAGTATATTGATCCACTTGCATATTTTGCAGAAGCAACTCATCACTACTGTGCAGATACATCCTCATCTGTACTTTTATATTATCATTTGATAAGCCTGTCATCATGGACTGAGAAAAATGGCTATGGACTAGCTCCTTGTATTTCAGACCAGACTGGGCATGCTGTGATGCAAAAGGGACTTTTTGGTACAGATCACATACTTGGACCGGAAAATCAAGTACTGTTTCCCTAGGGCCCTGTACAGCTTTTGTCAAGAAACATTGTTTTCAGCATTATGGGCAACTTAAAAGTTGTCTGAAAGTGGCTAAAGTGAGATTGGTTTACCTCTCTTAATAGCTCCATAGTGTAAAACCTGGGTTTACAGCACAAACAACTGCCTCCATAACTTCCACTCCAGGGTGGCCTTTTCTTAGAGACCATTGTCAATCTGGTGTTCAAGGCTGCTAAAGCTTAAGGTATCTTTTGATCTTAATTCTCTGACATGTCCATTGATTCTGAAATCCTTTTTGAAACCACTGGAAGAAGCACAGCAGAAGCAAAGCAGCTGTTGCTAATGGAGTCTCGGTGTGGATTGCCCTTGTCCTATGCTGTCTATTGTGATGCTTGTTTCTCTAGTGATGATAGGTGTCTCCTTGCTGTCTTCCCGACATGGACTGTGAATCAGCTGCCACCCTCACAACATCGTTGTCGACCACTGCTGGAAAGGAAAATGGCGTTGACCGCGTGGTCATTCTCCTCTCTTGCACAGCATCAAGCATAGTGTTAAGCTCCAACAGCACAAACATGCTTTCATGTTCTCTCTCCAAAAACTCATCACATTCACAAAAATTCAAGATGTGTTTAAACAGTGCATGACCGCTTTTATTCATAACGTCCTCATCGTCTTTTCCATCAATTTTACAGCACTCATAAGCTGTTTATAGGAAACTCTTCCCTGTGCACGATATCTTGTAATGTTTTACTTTCTAACACTTGAAAGCATTTTGTGTCTTTTTTCATCCTCGCTGTGAGAATATGAATCTTGTGGTCTAAGATCCATCATGACAGTATAGGCTAAATACAAATGATTAAATCATCACAGTTTGAGACAGTGCTTCAAAGTCACTGTACTAATCTTATAGTTTAATAAGATTAATTAATTAATCTGGATACCTGGAGGCACGCGACAGTTGGCCAGGGCAAGACCGCCACACCACACAGTGTGTTCCAGATTCCAAGATTCATATATTCATCCATGTTCTTTTTCTTTTTAATACTCATAAAACAAATATTGACATGACTTTCATGTTTCATTCCTGTCTGTCCTTGCAACTCTGTCCTGTGAAAGTAAACGGCAGCCCTTTGGGGGAAAGGCAATGCATGTCTGTAAATGAGTAACACAAATCTCTTCCGATGCAGGATATTGGGTAATGTCTGGATTCCTTGCATTTTGGTGTTTCTGGCATTCTTCTAATGCAATTGTGAAAGATATTGACATAGGTTCAGCCAAAATATAAGATAATGATGTGAATGGAACCCACTTTTCCATCAAAAGATGGGTGTTGTTGGTCTGAACACAGAGGCCTACTACTTTGACAGGGAGTGAGCATGCCTTGTTGGAAATTTGAAAGTCTTTTTGAGGGATGGGAAGAAAATTGTTCCAAGAGGTTATCCCTTTTTCCGTCACTGGGATCCTGTTGCACCTCTGTCCTCTACAATAGTTGAATGCAACAAATAAAAGTAAAGCTACCAGCTGGATATGTTGATGCATCCAACGACTAATAGATACAGCAGAAGATGGACACACATTTCAGTTTGACAATTGTTATGCCTTTTTCTGGAAAGTCACTTGGATTATAAGGTAGTATTTTTTTATTAAAGTTGCTTTGAAATTTTAGTTTACAATCTGAAATCTAAGGGTATTATTGGACTGTTTATCCACATATATATATATTTTTTAACATGATAGTGTTACAAGAGAGGTTTACAAATAATGGCAGAATTCATTAGGGCAAGTTAAAGATTTTTCTGATTCAGATTAATATGCCAATACTGATGTATACACAAATAATACAAGTCTCTCTTTAAAAAAGAAGTTTAGTCCCAAATGCAGTTGGAGCCAGTACTTTAAAGTCTTTGCTTATACAATGAAGTGCATTGTCAAATCTACAACATAAGACTTAACGTTTGCCAGCTGGTTCTTTTAAATAGACTAGCATGTTTATTACTTGTGTTGGATTTATGAAGGAAAACCCTTCATTAAAGTTTTACAAGACAGCTAAAATCCTTTTGCTCTTCATCCACAAAAAACAAACCATTGACAAGGATATTTAGTTGACACTGTCTTGTGCTACCTAAACTGAGGTGTGTGGTGGGGGTTGTAGGCAGGTGTGCGGTCCAGGGCATTTGGGCCCTGTGACAAATGGTCAAAGGTTACATTCTTATGAACCAGGTCAGTGGCAGGTCGCTTGACAGCTTGTCAAAAAGTTGCAGACAAAGTGCAGCTGACACCTAAACGCAAGTAGAGCAAGGTTGTAAAGTGAATATTAGCTCATCTGCCTGAGCTCAACTCAAACGACGTTTAAAGCTAGCGATTAGCATTTGCTGATCAGTTATCTTTTATTCCCTCTCTTTCTGTTGATGAAGTGACATACATGAAAATGGCATGTATAAACATGCTGGCATCCAACAACAAACCGCTATTTAAGATGAGGTCTAACTTATGCAACAAACCATCCAGAGATCAAATGTTGTACAAAATGTAAAACTTTATAGAGGGAAAGTAGATTAGGTTGCACTTCTCCTGCAATACTTGTTTACACTTTGCTTATACTGGTTATATAATCCCTCTGAAGATGACCAAGCTAATGTCTGCCTTCTTTGCCCTGACTGCTGTGTATGTCAGTTACTCCTAAACAAATTTCAGCTCTGCACTAAACCATCAAGTAGGATTTCATGGACTGCTTTATTCAAATTACCACATTTTTCCAAAGTAATAGAACTGTTGTGTAACATTAAATGAGCAACTACAACTACTCTCAGTTTCAAAAAGAAATAAGAGAGGCTTTCAATTTATAAACTATCATCAACCTTAGCATTAAAAAACCATCAGTGTGATATTCAACACAGCAGCAACTGTTTCGAGTGTAACTTAATATTTTTGTTTATACTGTTTGTAAAAAGTAAAAGTTCTAAATTCTCTTTTGTTGACAGTGACCTTTTTCCAGAATCTTTCTATCAAATGCCCACTGGGACTCATTTTCTTTCCTTTCCTCACACCCCTTACTCTGTCAGCTCAATCTCCCCTTTTTCCATCAGGTCCATACGTTTAAGATGGAAAACAGCTGGCTGTCCGAGGCTTTCCCAGCATCCAATTGCTTGGTGAACTCCCCTGGTTCAAAAGGATTTAACTGCAGCTTTACAATCCCTGCTGTCTGGACGGAAACAGTGACAAACTGCAGACAGATCCATTGCTTTCCAGGGCCTTTGATCCAGAATTTAGCACCTAATACATGACACATGCTCAAGGTGCACTCACTACTCTTGCTCTCTTTCTCTCTCTCTTTGACACACACACACACACACACACACACACACACACACACACACAAACACACACACTCTCTAAATCTCACACACACACTCTCTCTAAATCTCTGAAGCTAAAATTCCATTTTAATTTTTGTAGATTGGCATCTGTCCAGGAATTCTGACTGAGACTTGGCCTTTTTTCTCTTAGATAACTTTCCCATTTAACAATTAGATTTGATATTAGATACCTGATGTTGCTTATGTTATCAATCCTTTCCCCTGCATGACCATTTTGTCAGTTGTCGCATAAGTTGACAAACTTGATATTGATCAGCAAAGATCAGTGTTTACGATGTCATACTGTTGAAAGTGTGGTCTTCTCTCACAGAGACTTATTAAAACTTGCAAGACATCTGTTCACAGGATTAATGAATTAAGTGATCTAATGTGTTAAAGATTTGTGCTAGTGTCATGGAAAGGGGAAACCTTGTCTCCCACTGAAGTTTCACCACTGTCCTGTCTACCCTTTTAAATATAAAGTTGGGTTATCTGTCAGAGAATGCTTAAGCCTTATCCTGTGTTCGTGATTATTTACCATAATCATCCATCCATTTTTTGTAACCGCTTATTCCCTAATGGGGTCGCAGGAGGGACTTGAGCATAACCCAGTTGTCAGTGGGCGAGAGGTGGTATACACCCAGGGACACACAGAGACACACAAATACGAACAACCACGCATACTCACACTCACTCCTACGAGCAACCCTAACCCTTTACTATAATCAAATACTGCTTATTTCCATAATGCTAATAAACACCAGGGACAAGATGCTTAAGTTACATGCCTTTTATTGCTCTTCCGACCTATTAAACGTCTGCCATCACTATTATTAGCCTTGCAGACAAGCATACCCTGGAGGCAGCTATGCATGAAGCAGTACATGTGTGAATGAGCATACAAATCACACACATACACATACCTACTGCTGAATTTGATCCTATTTGTTTTTTTAAACTTTTATTTCAGGAAAATACTCAGACATCCATTTCTTCCTTTTACTCTCACACGTTCTTACTCTCTGTTTCTGTCCAGCATCTGCTTTGGCGAGACATTTAATTTCCCTTCATACGTCAGCCATGTGCTCTGACTTCCAGTAAAAGCCATTAGAAACATGATGCTGGTCAGGGTCTGAGGCTACGAAGACAAAGGAAGCTATTCACCACTTGGTCCTTCTACCTCTGTCTGGAGTTTTACATCAGTGCTAGAATAACACTGATGTGGAGAACATACAGAATTGTTTTTTCATGACCATGAGTATTCAGTGAGGTATAGAAATTTCAGACTTAAGTTTTTCCATATTTTTTGTGATGGCTATGTTTGGGAGCTCAATGATTGGAACTTGTATTTGAAGGATTTTTGTGGCCCTGATGAATTTAATTCAAGCAAATTCGTGTTTTTCATAAACACATGCAGTGTTCACTCAAATAAAAAGTCGATTCATTGGTACAAACTCATATTTAATAAACTTGCATCAACAATTAATTAAATCACATGCATAAACTGATTAAATGAAGTGTCACATCTTATAAGGATCCATTTGCAGTTATCTTTTTAAACAGTTATTTCCATTAAATGGCTACTGTTAAAATGAAAAGTGTTTTTATTGCAGTCTCTTTGTCTTGCCTGCAATATATAACAATCATGTACGAAATAAGTTGTTATTTGGCTTATAGTGGCTCTGCTGTGCTTAAAAAATAGATAAATGCCAAACTCTGCTTTGAGATTAAAATAAATTCAGAATTAGAGTTGTGTAGATAGTCCTATGATGTTATTCTCTGAAATTTAGGCTGCTGAAAATCATGGAACCATGTTCCTCTATATATTAGGCAGGCTCCACTGTTGGACTGGATCTGGTTGTAGAAAATTAATCAAACCACCAATAACTTTTCTGATAAAAAAAAAAAAGTTGCATTCTTTGTATATTTTTACAACCATGTAGGAGGGCACAACTGCCTTATTTAGTTAGATCCATTGCCTTGTAATATGATATAAACCAGGTCTACCGTACTGAACTTTCTAAATCTTCATAAAACCTGTGTATCTACCCATTGTTGTTGAACCACAAAGGAAATTTGACATACTGTGACCCTAATTAAGGCATTATCTGTTCAGATAAGCTTTATTAATAATAAACTCTACATAATATAGTAAAATAGGATAAGCTCAATTAAGGCAAGACTCAATATTTTATTTACAGGTCAAACTGGTCAGTAGCATCCTGAAGACACAGTAAGAAAATGTAACATTACAGTAAGTATTGCATTAGTAAACAAAGTCAACGAAATGTCAACATTAGAGAAAAAGATCTGAGTGGTTGTGGTGTGGTACATAACCACTGTACAAGATGAAAGGGGGGCATGTATAGTGAGTTTTTGTGTTAAAAGAATATGTGTTTAGTAGATAAAATCAGAGAAAATGGTAAATCCAATCCTAGCTACTAAGTTAGGAAGTCATTTCAAGATGTGGAACAGTAAACATATCAGCTGTGCACATAAAAAAATAAATAAACCTTGAATCTATGTAAATGTGCATATGTCTGTGTGTTTAGATGCATGTGAGATAGAAGATAGAAATGAATGACCCGTCAAATAGGGCTAAGTTAAGTTTATTAATACATTATATACTACATATTATACAGTTTTTATACTGGGGGTGTGATAGAAAGCAAAACAAAGTGAAATACTGTGATTTATACAATTCTTTCTGTATTTTCCAGCTGACATTAACTGGTTTCTACATGGATCTTCTAGATTTAAAATAATTTAGTATATTCCTTAATCATGTGAAGTTTTTACATATTATATATCTGTGGGGTGTGGATCCACTTGCAGAAACTCAATCAGGAGAAAGTACAAACTAAAGATTGTTGGGAAAACACAGAAAAGAACCAATAAAAATCCCTGTCAGGAAACGGGTGAAAAGTATGACCATAAAGGACCTGTAAAAACAGAGGGAATGTATCAACCAAAATACTTCCTACAGAGAAAGCGGAAAAATACCTTGTTGATATTTGCTGTGCAGGCAACAGAAAATGACAATCTCAAAAAGGAAATGGTGACAAATTAGAGCACGAGAAGTTAGCCACAACTGCTTAGAGAAGCATGTAGAAATACCAAAGTTTGGAAACTAGGAATCATCTGGCACCAGCAGTAAGTTCCTGGTGAACCTAGATATCCAGGTGAAATCAGTCTCAGGTGTGCACCACTGAGGCCACACCCATCAGTGTACCTCCAGACACCGGCAAAATAACTGGAAATAAAACATTTTAAAAAATCATTCACATTATATCTAGTATGAAATAACTTACATTGAGATTAAAAAATAATTATGCTTAACTTCTTCGTGTGCAACGACAGCAATTGAATTGAATTGTTTGAAAACACTATAAAATGATGCCAAAGTGATTTTGAACTAGATCATCTGTGAGTTTTGCATACTTTTACAACAACCGAATTAAGATTATGGCATGACCTACATCATTTGTTCTATTGCGTACCACGTTAGAAAGTTTTGCCAAGGTTATATCACCCCTCTGGATACTGTAATGCCATAAAATTTCACTTTGGTTGATTAAGGGCCATTACACACAACATATGTGTTTTATAGTGTTATAGCTTTGTGTGAATGCAGGCCACAGCATATTCCTCTTCTGACTGTCTGGCAGAGATATTTTAGCAGGCTCCAATTGGTGCAATGATAGACAAATGGTACCTTTGGCTGACTTGCTTCCGTAGTTCACAAAGGCAGGATTTTTGTGAAAGGAGTTGAGCTCATAGTTTCATTTACAGCCTTCATGAGAGTCAGGATAGTGGAATAAGAAACGATGAGATCAGTGGATGATACCATCAAATATTGCTTATCAGATAAAGTGTACTTTCTGCTGGCCAGGTTATTGTACAATGGCCAATGACAGATATGCCAAAACTATTGCTTGTGAATTTTTTTGTTCTAGTACATGGGCTTCAAAGGTAAATCTGCAGTTAAAAGCACTATCAAAATATGTTTTATTATTGCTTCTCTGATTAACTGGCTCAACTGTGGTACACTCTGGCTGTACTTCTTGCCCTACAGTTAAGATAGGCTTTAGTGGCCCATGCTCCTAAATTGGAATATATATATATTCAACACCATGTCTATAGTAAGAATGCAGAAACAAGTGAAAAATATATTGATCCTTTCCTCCCCTGTACACTGACATTAGTACCTAGTCTTGTTTAGAAAATTGCACTGTGTCATAGCTCAATCAGAGGTAAGTGCCCCTTATTATATCACGGTGAATTAAATCAGCACAATCAGTGAGAGGTGAAATGTGAAAGTAGAATTGACAAGTTTAAATTTGGGGCAATGACCAGTCATTTCTCCCTCAAGGCTATTAAGATATTTAAAACAAACAAAAACTCCCAACAAATTAAAGGCTGTGATACCTGTGTGTGTGTGATTTTGTGGTCACAGAGGGGTGAGACAGTCCAAATATACGGTTTGTAGGTCACAAGCAGGCAGAAGTCCGCCCACCCCTTTGAAAAGACTGATCCACTAACAACCAAAAAGTACACCGGCTTCCTGCAGACACAGGAAAAGAAATAAACAACTGCTGCACAGAGAGCACGTGGACAAGAAGGAGAATCTGGAAAACATACACATGGTTCTGAGCTTGGTCAGATCAAAGCAGTCAAGCACATGCCAGGCAGAAAAAGAGGAGAGAGACAAAGACTGCAGCATAATACAGAGTGGTAATGATCTGGAAAAACTCAGCACAGACAGGAAGCAATTCTAATTGCAGCATTGTTCTGCAAGGAGCTGATTCTAAGAGTTGAAACATGCTTCAAACTGGATAGATTAACTCAGATGCACCCATGACAAACCAAATCTCAGCACAGACTGGTTTCCTCCAAACCTGTGTCCACTTCAGAAGTGTAGTGCAATTTGTATATGTATAAAATCCAGTATTCATCCTCGGAATGTTATTCTGAAAGTATATGCTTGAATGTAGAAAGTGTTTTGATGCTCTAGTTATTGGTGCGTTAGTCCAAGAGAAAAGAAATGTTTGAAAAACGTTGCCGTATATGCCAAATGGTAAAATAATTTGGTTATTTCAAAGTCCTACAACTGATGTTAACTACTCCTGTGGATACTATCTTGATAAACAGTTATTCTCTCATTAAAAATAAAGGAAACATATTTCTGTAATAGAACACAGGTGGGCATAAAACCATCTAACCTATTGCTTGATGCAATATTTTTGATTCACACTTTCATACTGAATCACTTCATACAATTAGTGATGTTTAGGTTATTGTAAAATTAATTGATTGGATTTTCATAGTCATTACAAGCATGTTCTTTAAATTATATTGCTTCCTTTGTCAAAATACCCACAGGCTTCTGATCTTCAAATATAGAATGCACCCTTTTTACGGCAGGTAAAATAACTTTTTACAACAGTTTTGCATTGACCCTCTTAGAACAGTAAATCAATTACAACCTAAAATATGAAAACATTTTAATATGAAAAAAGATACATAGACGAAGCCTTAAAAACCATCATATCTAGACTGTTAAACTTTCTAATGTGGGGTTTCATAAAAAAATAACTCACTTTAGTGCACTGACAACATGTATTTTGATGCAATTTGATCTGAATCCACCAAATGCAGATATAATAATATCCAAGAAAGGATGAACAGAAATAAGCTGCAGTCAGCAGTATCATCATCTGATACAAAAAGTGGAACCTAAACATATGGGGTTTTGGCACAGAACAGAGACAAGGGACCACTACGTCATTCAGCCAAATTTGAGCTACTTTTATGCAGCCCCAATAAAATTAGAGAGCACAACTGAATGAGAACAGGCAGTTACACTAAACGTAAGTGCTTTCCAACCTTGAAAAGAGGTGGTAAAGCAAGAGAGAAGTCCTCCAGGCTGGGCGGGGTGGGCTCAGAGGAAAGGCTGGACTGCTGCGGTGCATTCAGCTCATTTGAGCCTTTCCAAAGGAAACACAGGAAAGGAATCAGCACACACTGACCTGCACTCCAGTCTTTGGATGAAGTGTTAATTAATTCCTGTGGTGGATGTACTTCCAAGTTAGACTTTACTTTGTCAACAACACCTCCCAAACTCAAACCTTCCTTAAAGACTTCCTCGTCGTGTGTTGTGCTTGGTTAAGTGTAATGGTTGCACAGCAGTGTTTTAAGTGAGGGACACAGTGATGTTTTTAAACAGAGCTTAGTTAAAAAAAGGTTAACAGAGCTTCACAGCTCAAAAGGGCAAGAGGTGGGGGTACATCCTGGACAGGTCGCCTGTCCATCATAGGGTCCGCTCTGATGTCATTCTCTTTAAATATATATGTTTTTGTGGAGTTGCTGGCTCAGTGGGGATCAACTTTACAATTTTAACCCTTTAAAGCCTGATCCAAGAATAAAACAAAACAGAAAATTACTTCATTTTGGTTTGAAGTCTTTATTTGGCCTTTTAACAAAATAAGTAAAAAGAAAAAACAGAAATACATTTTTTATATTAAGTCAAGATTATTTTTTGTGTAGTCTTCTGCCCCCTGTTATCAGGTATATCTGATTGTGTACAATAGGATTTTGAGCAAAGTTTTTACCATTAAATTATGCAAAAGGTGTCAGACGTAAAAGATTTCAGAAACCGTATGAATCAAATAAGATACATTTGGCATTACAGGGTTAATCAGTACGTCAAAAAATCGTACTAATAGTTTGATTTTGAGTAGCCTTTGATCAACTATATACAACAGCTCGTGTAAAACCTTATTAATTTAATGAAGATAGTATTTGCTGTAGTTTTAACTTCTTGTGTGACTACAAGTCTCTGTATGCCTCAGTCAATCTAACTGAATCTGTATTTCTTTCAAATTCAATCAAACATTTAGTCTTGTTCAAGGAAAAGTGTTGCATAGGTTTTTTTGTTTATAGTTTAGATTTTTGTGCAATAACTTGCTCCACCAACATGTTTAAAAAAAAATCTCTTAAGAAATACACAATGTGTTCAGTGTCTTGCTCTCTGCTTTAGAAAGTTAAAGTTCAGATGTATGCTTTGGAGAGGGTCTCATTCACAGTTTACGTGTATTAAAGGCTTTGAAGATTTAAAAAGGCTTTTTCCTATCCTTTCACTTTGTTTAAGGCAGTGTCATGTTTGCAGATGAAGCAAGGTGTGCTCTAGGTTTTGCTGCTGCGTGGGAGGTTTCACGTTGAGCTGCAAAGCCTGCATGGCCATGATGTTGACAAGAGGCTTACTGCAGAATTAGCAAAAGAAGGGGATATCAGGTAACAGAAGTAACTAGAAAAATATTGAAAAAACCTGATCGATGCCAATGCAGAAACTGCCTGTTGAGACATGCCTAGCATGTGTGGGCAGAATCATCAAGGAATGGGTAGACATGCACAGATGGACAAATGATTGTTTTAATAATGCAGAGTTTCTGTTTTTAAATACAGTGGCGGAATAAGTTAATTGTTGAACAATAAAACATACATCGTCATTTACCAGTAAATTAAAATATTTTTTTTTCTTTTCCTTTTTGGTAATTTCCTACATATGTGCTCTTATTTGACATCAGCAGTATTCACTCCATATAAACCCTTTAGCCCTACCTTGGTTCTCCCTCTCTGTTTTCTTTCCGCTCTGCCAAGATAGCTTTCAGGCCTTTACAGAGTGCTGATCTCATCTGGATTAGCCAGGAATGCAGCTATATGTTGTGGTTTCAAATGCGCTTTTCTTTTCCAAAGTGTCAATGGTAGCCTGCTGTGAACTTTATGCTAGATCATAAGCCTACAGCTTATCACAGCAAAGATTGCTGCCACCTTCTGCACACATGTTTTAACAAGCACACACCAATATGTTACAAATGTTTACTCCAATGTGAGTACAATCAAACATGACTAAAATTAATCAGTTTTATTGGTCACGTGTCTTGAAACTTCTATTAGTTTTCTAAACCCGCTCAATCCAGTCCAGCAATAACACTAAAGCAACAACAGTATTAAAATTTGTATCATTGAAGTATATGAATCACAACACCTAATTGATCACACTTTTTTTTAATTATTATTATTTGATTACTGTTTTATGACATTGTTAATTTAAAAACTCTCACTCATGACGTGCAGAAAAGTGTGCTACCCTTCTGTCTTAGCCCCTGTTGTGCTTTCGACAGGGGCACTTAAAAGCTTGAAATTGGTATAAAAATGCTTTGCAGTGACTCACAGAACTCAATAAGTTTATCAGATAATGTTGGACCATATCAGGCTCCAATTGCATCAGATTTTAAGGTCCAAACAGAAATTCAAGGATAACTTTCTCAGTTGTCCAAACAAGCTTTAGAAAACTGAGCAAAAGGTCTTGTTTTTATAAAAAAAACCATTTTTGTGTGTATTCTGTGGATGATATCAAGACACCCAACCCTAATATTTCTGTTTACTCTTTCAGATTTAAAGAAAAATTATTAAAATGATCAACTTAAACATGAACATGATTATTTTCTCTAATAAATTGTGTGTGTTTTTGTCCAATAATGTGTGTTGTTTTGTCCATCTTATAAAGTCACATACATATTGCTTTTTTAATCATTTACTGGTAATCCCTTGAAACCCTGAGCTGAATAAAATGTAATAAAAAAGTGACCTAATACTGTTGCATTACCACTGGTAATTCTTTGAGTTGAGAACAATCTTTTGTTGAATGTATTCTATCCAATGTATTCACTTAGTTTTTATAACTGTAGACAAAAACAAGGTTATCAACTTTTCAAAACATGGCAGAAAAAGAAGTTCAGTAAGGAGAAAAAATATTGTGTATATGTAATACTGAAAAGCAATTGAAACCACGAAAAAAGCCCACAGTGGAATCTATCTTTTTTATATGTAAAATATCTTCTATTTGGTACAATCAATATTTGGTCTTCTCAAAAGAGGCTCAACTCTCTGCTTTGTTGCTTTGAAACCTAAACTTTGCCCTATTAAGATGAGACGTGTGTTCCTGCTTAAGACACCTTCCATGATAATCCTCATATTTTCAAAGTAAACAAAGTGTTGTGAGAACCATTCTTTAGATTTACATTAGACTGTGGAATAAAAATGTACTTACATTTAGTAATTAAGCCATATTTATTTGTTCTTGTCTTCAATACAAACATAAAATACCAAAAAGGTTTGCCAACATTGAATATACTCAAAGAGTTTGAAATCTGTTACAACTACACTTCTGAATAGATGTAAGAGGCTAAACATTTTCAAATGCAGAAGCCTTGTTGGAGGTTTTTGAAAAACAATCTATAGAAGTACTCCTGTTTTATTATTCTAAATTAGGTTTATTTTTTTCCAAGGGTTTCTAAGATCCAGCCAAGCTTTGTAGAGTTTTTAACCTTCTTTCCAGGATAAAAAATGAGGTTTCTGTGTTAAGACTACACCCTCATTACTCTAGTTCAGGCTAATATACACAGTATGTGGAGTCTCTGTGTACATGAGCTCATACCTTTTAGCTGATCTAAACATTGGCCTGCTGGCTGACATGTAAAGAAAAAGGAGTACTCAGACTAGTCCAACACTGCACCAATAAACACTAATAAACTGCAACAAAGGCCTCTGACATTATCCCCATTATGAAGAAGACATCTGCAGCAGATTCACTGTTGCTGCACATCTTTATCTTATTCTGTACTCTGTACCCTATACAACTCCAAATTCACAGTTCTACCACTGACTAGAGCACTTCTTGCGTACTCCAGTGTAGACACACTGTAAAAAATGCTCAAAATTTACTTTAACCTCAGTAATATCCCTAAACTGTACTAGTTTGAAAAATGTTACAAGCTTCCCAACTAAAAATGTATACTTATTGACAAATGAAAGTTAATCCTTTATTTTTAAATCACTTTTTTTTCACTGCATGAGGGTTCCTGGTTCGCATCCCTTTCTGTGTGGAGTTTACATGTTCTCCCTGTAGCTGTGCAGGGTTCCCCATGGCCTCCTCCCATCATCTAAAAACATGTCTGTTACATTAACTGAAAACTCGGATTTGCCCATAGTTTTCTGTCTGTGTGGCCCTGTGATATACTGGCAACCTGTCCAGGGTACCCTTGCCTAATACCAGATAGGATAGACTGCAGCCCACCGTGACCTGACTGGAGTTCAACAACCCCTCTTTTCATAAAATACCTGCTTAAAATGGTTGTATACTGCATAGGAAACAGGTGTGGTGCTTGGATGGAATGGTTGGTTAAATCACTATAAACCTACCAAAGATGACTATAAAAAGTGGCAATACAACAATGAAAGTAGCAGGAAATAAAAAGCACCGATTTACAATAAGTAGATTTATCTTTCAGTTTCGTCATCATGTCAATGTTAACCCCTCTATTAAAATGTGGCAACCTTTCAGTTCTCTAAGTTTAAACTATGTTACTCAGAAGTAAAAAAAAAAAGTTGGATGAATTGTAAACTGGCAACAAAAACCTGAACATCATGAAAAACGGAGAACTATATTGTGTACATAGATAATACTTTATGATTGATAAGTAAGGATACACAGATATACATGTTTTATCTGTATTTTATATGCAATGTTTTCTATTGACTTAATCAGCCATGCATACAAGATGGTTTTAAGTCACATAATAATAGATTCCACTATATGTGGGTTTTTTTAGTCTAAAAAGTTTGGTTTAAGTGCACCCAACTACATAATGTATGGGCAGTAGGCACAAATGCACTGAAATATTTGAGGATATGCTAACACCTGACTACGGTGGGGATAGTTTTTTATTTATTTAAAAAATGTCAATATTTAATTACATTTTTACTTTTTCAAATATGACAAAATTGTAAGATTTTGTGGTAAATTACAAAAATAAAACATAATTTCACACTTCATGTGTTGGACCCATTATTTCAAAAAGTGTACTCAAACGTCTTTGTAGTGAAATTAAATTTTTTAGCGGTATAGCAATGCTTAGAGAGGAGTCTTTGTAACTGTCTAATGTCTAGGTTGTGCAATAGGTGTGGACACAGGGGAATCAAAGTGTACAGGCAAAAGCTTGCCCAGGCAACTGGCACCTTAATATAGTTCTGTGAGCACCCAAGTGGAAAGGCAAGGCAAGTTTATTTGTATAGCACATTTCGTGTACAAGACAATTCAACGTGCTTCACAGAGAATTTAAAGGCAGAAAAACAAGGAAAGAAAAATAACCGAAATTAGACAGATGAAAAGTGAAGGTTGCAGACAAAATGCGTTCAATTTCCATACGCACAGTTAAACAGAAGCATTTTCCGCCTGGATTTAAACACTGTCAGAGTTGAAGCCCGTCTCACATCTTCAGGAAGACTGTTTCAGATTTTAGGAGCATGGAACTGAAATGAAGCTTCACCTTGTTTAGTTCAGACTCTGCGCACCATCAGGAGACCAGAACCTGAGATTCTCAAAGTCCGAGCTGGTTCATATGGCTCTAAGGTATTTTGGTGCTTGCCCATGAAGAGACTTGTATACAAGCAGAGCTGTTTTAAAGTCTATTCTCTGAGTGACAGGAAGCCAGTGGAGAGACCTGAGCACTACACTGATGTGGTCGTATTTCCTGGTTCTGGTCAGAACTCTAGCAGCAGCATTCTGGATGTTCTGCAGCTGTCTCACAGCTTGTTTAGAGAGTCCAGTGAGCAGGCCATTACAGTAGTCCCATCTGCTAGAGACAAACGCATGGATTAGTCTTTCTAGGTCTAGTTTAGACGATATTCCTCTGATTCTGGCAATGTTTTTGAGATGGTAAAAGGCTGCTTATGTTATTGATTTAATGTGGCTGTTAAAGTTCAGGTCAGGGTCCAGTATTACCCCAAGATTCTTGACCTGATTTTTAGGTTCCAGAGGGAGTGCCTGAAGGTGACTAATGACACTTTCTCTTAGTTTCTGTGGGCTGCAAACAATGATCTCAGTTTTGTCTGGGGTTAACTGGAGAAAGTTGTTCTGCATCCACAAACTGATCTGTTCAACACGACACAATAAATCTGCAGGTCCGTATTCTCCTGCTGTCATTGACACATAGACCTGAGTTTCATCTGCATAGTTGTGATAGGACAGATTAGGGCTGCATATTATCTGTCCCAATGGAAGCATGTACAGATTGAACAAAAGGGGTTCCAGGATTGAACCTTGGGGAACCCCACAGGTCAGATCCTGAGACACATTTCCCAATTTCCACAAAGTAACACCTGTCCTCGCGGTAGGACTTAAACCACTTTAAAGTCGCATCAGAGATTCCCACTCAGTCCTCTAACCTCTGTAATAAAATCACAAGTGATACGTAGTGCAGGGTAATGGAAAAGGGTATTTTAGTGTTCTAATAATATTCTAATTGTAATATTGAATTTCCTTGCCTGTTGTAATTTACTGGCATGAGTTTGTATGAGTAAATATGCATATTCATTTTGAATATTAGAGGGGTGATTGAAAGAGACGTTTGTCTCAGGGTGTGGGTATTTCAGAGCAGCGAATGGACCTTTCAATCAACTTTTTGGATTGGCTGGTTGACCCTTGGAGTGGTTGGCTGGAGATGTTACAATAAAAATAAGTAATCTTTGACGGAACAATTCTGCCTAAGTAAATCCCCTAGAAATCCCCAACAGAACAACCTTTGGACAAACCGTTCTATCAGTCAGAGGGGGTCACTTCTGGAACAGCCTCCCAACAAACATCAGGGAAGGTCCCACTTTTTACACATTTAAAAAGCACCTTAAAGTGTTTCTCAAAAGTTCCCAGACATGCAATCACTAATTTAGTGGAGCTGTGGGGCCCGGATATGTGGTTGGGAGTCTCCTCCTATCACTTCCTGCAGGTGTTCCTAGAGCTGTGGAGTCTAGATCTGTGGTTGGGAGTTTCCTGCTGCCCCTGTGTTCCTGCTCTGTTGCCGTCATAACTTCTACCATTATCATTAGTATTAATATCATTGCCATTTTTCATCTAGTCTACGTGTTGCTGTGTTGGCTGCCTCTCTCTGCTCCCTCTGTCCTTCTCTCGCCCTCTCTCTCTCTCTCTTGCCCTCTCTTTCCCTCACCCCCAACCGGCCGAGGCAGATGGCCGCCCACCCTGAGCCATGGTTCTGCTCCAGGTTTCTGCCTGATAAAAGGAAGTTTTTCCTTGCCTGTGTCGCCTAGTGCTTGCTCATGGTGGGAATTGTTGGGTTTCTGTAATTAACTTCAGAGTGGGGTCTGACCTGCTCTGTTTGGAAAGCGCTGTGAGACAACTGTTGTTGTGATGTGGCGCTATATAAATGAAATTGAATTGAATTGAATTAATTTTAATTTTGTAATGTCATTGTCTGAACGTGTGTTTGGACTGATTTTGTATTTTGTGATTTTGTGTTGTTTGGTCTTCCTGCCTCAGGACGACAGATGTAAACTAGCAACTATGCTATAATCTGGCTCATTTACAATCTGTATGAGATTGTTCATGAATGTGCACTGTCCTGATTAAATAAATAAATAAATAAAAATGTCTTGCTATATTCTCCTTTGGCGATTCTGGTCATTCTTATTCACACACTAAAGCTGGCAGAAAAAAAACTAACAATGACTTAAACAACGGCCTATTACACTATAGGTCAAAAGGGAATTGCAAAAATGACTAATAATTCCTGCTACATTTTTGGCCATGTTTCATATTATACAGGCACTTCAATGATTCTTCCAAGAAGTATAGAAATGCTGCTTGGAGGAATTCAAAAGTCACTTTAATCTTCACCTTTAATCATTAACAGAACGTAACTTGAGAGGAACAAAGTGCTAATCTGTTCTGTGTGTGCTTCACTTTTTTTAACACAGATAGGTTTGTGTACCCATGTGCTCTGAAAAACTGGCGAGTGTTTCATTCTTGTACTGTGGGGCAGCCAGACAGATGTCTCATTTAGCAACCCAAATTCTTTTGACATCTGAAGAAGAGGTAGAAAAAACTGTTGACCTCATGATGACCCAGTGATGTGTCATGTTAACTTGGTGTGCAAATTGAGAAGAATGGCTCTCACTGTTTTTCAGACTTGACAAATGAGAGAGCAAACAAATGATAAATACTCTGCTTGCTTCTGTAGCGGAAAGCCACATGTGCATTCAATTCAATATGCTCTGTTCACGTGAGCTGAGCTCAGGAAGAAAAGTGAGCATGTGTTTTTGTTAGCACAGACACAAAAGAGGCTTTGTCAACCAAAGGTAACACAGGTAAATGACATCATCTATCCCACTGTGGGGCTGTTGAGAGCTGGGATTACAGGAGTATGTGTGCATTTTTTCATAGTGAATAAATGTGGAGAGAGAGAGATAACACATTCACAAAAAAATTGGATTTTATACACTCTTGGGATGGGTTCATACTTAAAATATATCCTTAAAACAGAGAAGAACTTGATGTGATTTCATATGAACAAATATTAAATGGTTTTTCAAACATGAAATGATCAAAATGAAAATATCAACCTGATATTTCGCTAATTCAATTTGGTACTTTTACAGTTTATGAATTAGAGCGTTCAATTTGATTGAATGTATTTTCAGTTAATTCTAGACATTAGATTTGACATTTTTTGTAGTAATAATACTACTTTACTTTAGGGAATCAGGTTTTTTTCAGTCGTAAAAGTGAAAAAGAACTGTAAAAATTAGTGCAGAACAAAATACTTTGAATAAACACTCACAGATTAATTGAAATCCAACATCTACATTATGCCAAATGAATCACCCACTCAGACAGATTAAAGTGCCAGTCAATGTTTGTTATGTCTTCCACCCACCCTTCTCAATACTTTACATCATTGCACATAATTTAACTTCAACTGCACAGTGTAATATAGTCACCACACGGAGAGACAACAACTTTTAGCAGTCCTGACAAACAGAATGAGGTAATCTGTTCTTACAAAGCTGTGGACTTTATGCATCACTGATTTCTATTAATGCAACTGGTTTGTTCTCTTTCAGTTTTCCCTTCACTTTCAATGGCTTTTGGGTGCAGACATAACACAAAAGCATACACCCTGTATGTAACTGACAGAAGTAAAAGTTCATGACAACAGTTGTCAAGCAAAATAAGTTGTGTTTACTTTGCACTTAGCAATGTGTTAGAGGTAAACACCACCAATATTTTTCTACACCTCTAAGTCAGAATTTTACAACAGGTAACTTTGGGTGAGTTTACCGCAATTAGATTTGAGAGTTTATTTTTTATTTTTTGCATTCCAATGTAAAATTGCTACGTTAATGTAGTTGGAGTTTTTCAATTACCCTGTGTTTTCCAGTTCCCAATGCCAAACTGGTCTAAGAGGAGAGTTAAGACTAAGGTGTTTTAAATGGAACTTTTCCATAAGTACCTACTGTACAAGAAGCTGGCCCCACTAAACAGTTACAACTTTAGCAACTATTTGGTTAGGATTCCATCAGGGCCTAGGACCGATGGCAGACTTGTGAATGCTGATGGCCAAGGAGTCACATGTTTAGATAACAATTCCGCCATGTGTCCCTCACCCAACTAGGAAAAAACAATGCGCTGATTTGATTTTTCCTGTGATGACCTATTTACCTATCATCCATTTCTGTAATTGCCTAACACACAAGCCAACACCACACTACAACACTGATATTTAGGCATAATATAGATAGCGCAATGTCATCGATTTTTGTATCGCACTTGTATTGCATTTAAATGACATCCTCTACCAGTCGGCCCGTCATCCTACTTGGCAGTAATTTGTAATGGAAAATCACCTAAACCACGTGTGCCGGGGAAAACTGTGTAGGGCTGAGTAGGCACTAATGGAAAAAAACATATCTTGAAAGAGGTGCATCAGAGTAAACTTGTCACCTACCCCAAAACAAGGAGGAAAAGACACCCGAACATTCTTAAGCCACTCCCACATGGTGGTCAAGCATTGGCTTGTGAGGTTCTGCTGGGCTCAGGCTGAAATGCAAAGTTGTGTGCATTGTAAGTTAGGTGGTAAGTGAAGGCTGAGACATAAACATATCAGTCCTTGATGTTGCAATAAATGCTTATAGGACATAGAAGCATAGAAGAGACTAGATATATCGGGATCCACCTCCAGTGTGGGTTCTGGAACCAAACTCCTGGAAAGGGACTGGGTACATGCCCTTGTTTGCAAAGTCTTCAACTTGTACCTCCAAAAGAATTGTACCCACATAATTAAAGGAAAGGAACCATGTCTAGGACTCTGATTTCGGATACATCTTTTAAGAGTTGTGATCAGAAGGTTGTCAATGCCTGTTATATGGTAATGACGGGTAAGCAATTTTTGTTGACCTCAAAGTTGTTCTAATAAATCACTCAGAAATGGAAAGCAGGGCCAATTTTTGTTGTGCTTGATCTGGTGGAGGACTGCTCACCTGAATTGAGGATATTGTGAAATGATGGGAAAAGAACTTTAATGATGTCCTCAATCCTGCTAGCATGTCCTTATCTGGGGAGGAAAGTTTAAGGAATTGGGGGAAGACCTGTCCAGCACCTTGGTATTACCTTGTCATCTTGTCATGTTGTCCATAATGAGTTATTTGAGAAGAAAAAGTCTGAGGGTCTTAATCTCAGGGCAAGGCTTTTAATTCGGATTGGAAAAAGTCACAAGGGTAATTCATTCAGTCCAATAAGACTCTCCAGCTGTTCCAGAATGCTGCAGCATTCATTAAAAGAATCAGTAAAAGAGATCACATATATCTTCTGTCTTAGCTTCTCTGCATTGGGTTCCTGTAAAATCCAGAATATAATTTAAAATCCTTCTTTTCACATACAAAGCTCTTAATGGTCAGGCACCATCTTATCTTAAAGAGCTCATAGTGCCTTATTACCTCATCAGAGCACTGGGCTCCCAGAATGCAGGGTCACTTGTGGTTCCTACAGTCTTTAAAAGTAGAATGGGAGCTAGAGTGTTCAGCTATTAGAGTCCTCTCCTGTGGAACCAGGTTCCAGTTTTGGTTCAGAAGGGAGACACTGTCTCTACATTTAAAAGTAAGCTTAAGACTTTCATTTTTGATAAAGCTTATAGTTAGGTTTGGCTTAGGTGAGTCCTGAACCATCCCTTAATTATGCTGCTATAGGCCTAGACTGCCGGCGGATTTCCCATGATGCACCGAGCTCCCCTCTCCTCTTCTCTCTCTCCCTCTGAGTGCAACCTTGTCCTATTAATGTATGTTACTAACTGGACTTCTTCCCTTTCCCTGGGTCCTGCGCTTTTCTCGTCCATCTCATCTCTCCTCCTACAACTTCCTGCAACTTCCTGCATGTGTTCCTGGCTCTGGAGCTGTGGATCTGTGGTTGGGAGTCTCCTGCTGCCCCTGTGTTCCTATTCGACACCCTCTGCTACAACAACTACTGTTCCTAGTCCTATTGCTATTTTTACTGTTATTATGATCAATAACATTATTGTAAATATCTTTGCCATTTTTCAGTCAGTCTAGAGAAACATTACCATTACCTTTACCTTTACTTGTCTGTACCTCTATGTGTATACTGTGCAGGTTGCCACCACCTGCTCTCTCTGTGCTTCTCTCTCTCTCTCTTTCTCTAGCCCCCCTCCCCTCTCTCACTCCCCAAACTGGTCGAGGCAGCCTGAGCCATGGCTCTGCTCGAGGTTTCTGCCTGTTAAAAGGACATTTTTCTTTGCCTGCGTCACCTAGTGCTTGCTCTTGGTGGGTGTTGTTGGGCTTCTGTAAATAACTTACACCTGGACCTGCTCTTTTTGAAAAGCGCTGTAAAATAACTGTTTTTATGATTTTGCACCATATAAATAAAATAGAATTTAATCCATCCATCCATCCATCCATTCTCCTCCGCTTATCCGGGGTCGGGTCGCGGGGGCAGCAGCCGGAGCAGGGAAATCCAGACTTCCCTCTCCCCGGCCACTTCGGCCAGCTCCTCCGGGGGGATCCCGAGGCGTTCCCAGGCCAGCCGGGACACATATTCCCTCCAGCGGGTCCTGGGTCTTCCTCTGGGCCTTCTCCCGGTGGGACGAGCCCGGAACACCTCCCCAGGGAGGCGACCAGGAGGCATCCTGATCAGATGCCCGAGCCACCTCAACTGGCTCCTCTCCACGTGGAGGAGCAGCGGCTCTACTCCGAGCCCCTCCCGGATGGCCGAGCTTCTCACCCTATCTCTAAGGGAGAGCCCAGCCACCCTGCGGAGGAAACTCATTTCGGCCGCTTGTATCCGCGATCTCGTTCTTTCGGTCACTACCCAAAGCTCGTGACCATAGACGAGGGTGGGAACGTAGATCGACCGATAAATTGAGAGCTTCGCCTTTAGGCTCAGCTCTCTCTTCATCACGACAGACCGGTACAGCGCCCGCATTACTGCAGACGCCGCACCGATCCGCCTATCGATCTCACGCTCCCTACCCCCGTTCGCAAACAAGACCCCGAGATACTTGAACTCCTCCACTTGGGGAAGGACGTCCGCTCCGACCCGGAGAAGGCACTCTACCCTTTTCCGGTGAGAGACCATGGTCTCGGACTTGGAGGCACTGATCCTCATCCCAGCCGCTTCGCACTCGGCTGCAAACCGCTCCAGTGAGAGCTGTAGGTCCCGACTTGATGGAGCCAACAGGACCACATCATCTGCAAAAAGCAGAGATGCGATCCTAAGGCCACCAAGACTGACACCCTCAACACCTTGGCTGCACCTAGAAATCCTGTCCATAAAAGTTATGAACAGGACCGGAGACATAGGGCAACCTTGGCGGAGTCCAACTCCCACCGGAAACGAGTCCGACTTACTACCGGCAATGCGAACCAGACTCTGACTCCGGTCGTACAGGGACCGAACAGCCCGTAACAAGGGGCCAGGTACCCCATACTCCCGGAGCACCCCCCACAGGATACCCCGAGGGACACGGTCGAACGCCTTCTCCAAGTCCACAAAACACATGTGGACTGGTTGAGCGAACTCCCATGCACCCTCTAGGACCCCGCTGAGGGTATAGAGCTGGTCCAGCGTTCCACGGCCAGGACGAAAACCACCCTGCTCCTCCTCGATCCGAGGCTCGACTATCCGACGGACCCTCCTCTCCAGAACCG
This sequence comes from Menidia menidia, assembly GCA_907169785.1. Taxonomy (NCBI): domain Eukaryota; kingdom Metazoa; phylum Chordata; class Actinopteri; order Atheriniformes; family Atherinopsidae; genus Menidia; species Menidia menidia. The sequence continues at coordinate 4,813,683 of CAJRST010011113.1, read as the reverse complement.
CTGAATAGACCTTCCCAGGGAGGCTTAAGAGTGTGATCCCCCTATAGTTGGAACACACCCTTCGGTCCCCCTTTTTAAATAGGGGGACCACCACCCCAGTCTGCCAATCCAGCGGGACTGCCCCTGATGTCCACGCGATGTTGCAGAGTCGCGTTAGCCAACACAGCCCCACAACATCCAAAGCCTTAAGGAACTCCGGGCGGATCTCATCCACCCCCGGAGCCTTGCCACCGCGGAGCTTTTTGACTACCTCGGTGACTTCAGCCCCGGAGATTAGAGATCCTAACTCCGGATCCCCAGGCTCTGCCCCTCCAAAGGAGGACACGCCAGTGGGATTGAGGAGGTCCTCGAAGTACTCCGCCCACCGACCCACAACGTCACGAGTTGAGGTCAACAGCACCCCATCCCCACTGTAAACAGTGTTGGTGGGGCACTGCTTCCCCCCCCTGAGACGCCGGATGGTGGACCAGAATCGCCTCGAGGCCGTACGGAAGTCTTTTTCCATGGCCTCCCCAAACTCCTCCCACGCCCGGGTTTTTGCCTCGGCGACCACCCGAGCCGCACGTCGCTTGGACTGCCGGTACCCATCGGCTGCCTCCGGAGTCCCACAGGCCAAAAAGGCCCGATAGGACTCCTTCTTCAGCCTGACGGCATCCCTCACCGCCGGTGTCCACCAGCGGGTTCGAGGGTTGCCGCCACGACAGGCACCGACAGCCCTGCGACCGCAGCTCTGGGAGGCCGCGTCATTGATGGAGGCGCGGAACACGGCCCACTCGGACTCAATGTCCCCCGCCTCCCCCGGAACGTGTTCAAAGCTCTCCCGGAGGTGGGAGTTAAAGCTCCGCCTAACAGGGGACTCCGCCAGGCGCTCCCAGCAGACCCTCACAACACGTTTGGGCCTCCCGGGTCTCACCGGCATCCTCCCCCGCCATCGGAGCCAACTCACCACCAGGTAGTGGTCGGTGGAAAGCTCCGCCCCCCTCTTGACCCGAGTGTCCAAAACATGCGGCCGCAGATCAGCTGAAACGACAACGAAGTCGATCATTGAACTGCGGCCTAGAGTGTCCTGGTGCCAGGTGCACATATGGACACTCTTATGTTTGAACATGGTGTTCGTTATGGACAATCCGTGCCGAGCACAGAAGTCCAAAAACAGAACACCGCTCGGGTTCAAGCTGGGGGGGCCATTCCTCCCAACCACGCCCCTCCAGGTCCCACTGTCGTTGCCCACGTGAGCGTTGAAGTCCCCCAGCAAAACGAGGGAGTCCCCAGGGGGGGCACCCTCCAGTACCCCCTCTAAGGACTCCAAAAAGGGTGGGTACTCTGTGCTGCCGCTAGGCGCATAGGCACAAACGACAGTCAGGACCCGTCCCCCCACCCGAAGGCGAAGGGATGCTACCCTCTCGCTCACTGGGGTAAACCCCAACGTACAGGCACCGAGATGGGGGGCAATGAGTATGCCCACTCCTGCTCGGCGCCTCTCACCGGGGGCAACTCCAGAGTAGCAAAGCGTCCAACCCCTCTCAAGAAGGCTGGTTTCAGAGCCAGAGCTGTGTGTCGAGGCGAGACCGACGATGTCCAGCCGGAATCTCTCCGCCTCGCACACTAACTCAGGCTCCTTCCCCGCCAGAGAGGTGACGTTCCACGTCCCTAGAGCCAGCTTCTGCAGCCGGGGATCAGTCCGCCAAGATCCCCGACTCCGGCCGCCGCCCAGGGCACAGCGCACCCGACCCCTATGGCCCCTCCCACGGGTGGTGGGCCCGTGCGAAGGGGGACCCATGTCTCCTCTTCGGGCTGGGCCCGGCCGGGCCCCATGGGTGAAGGCCCGGCCACCAGGCGCTCGCCATGGTGCCCCGCCCCTGGGCCTGGCTCCAGGGGGGGGCCCCGGTAGCCCGCGCCCGGGCGAGGGTACTCTGGATCCATTTTCCTTTTTCATCATAAGGGGTCTTCTGGGCTGCGCTTCGTCTGATCCCTCACCTAGGACCTGTTTGCCTTGGGTGACCCTACCAGGGGCTTGAAGCCCCGGACAACATAGCTCCTAGGATCACTGGGACACTCAAACCCCTCCACCACGATAAGGTGGCAGCCCAGGGAGGGGCATTTAATTGAATTCATTAAAAAGTTTTTGCCGGCAAGGCACAAAGAATAGTACATTTGCCCTGAGATTGTGTTGGCTCCAGTGTTCAATGTTCCTCAAGAGATTAATGTCTTTCACTTAGACACCATAACTGAGAATTTGTACAAATTTAATTGATCGTAACTTAGGAGATGACATAATAAGTATAATAATAAGTCCCATCAAAATTTTGATTTCCTGATGAGACTGAGATGTTCCAATATAATGATATTGCCATTATGGATTCAGTGACTTGACTTCAAAGTTTTATAAGCTCACCACACCCTCAGTGACCTTATATACTCTCTCAACCCATTTTTTCCCAATGTAAATCAGGATAAACTAAGTGAGGATCATACTGTATGTGTAACACACAGCTAAAATGTATTTAAAATCATGAGATGAAACTAATGGAAAACATCTAGTTGCCATCTTTGGTAGGTTTATTGAATTATTGGACACAGATAATTTTTGTCTGCAGAGATGTTTAAAAAAAAAAACGTTTTTGCTATGGATCTAAACATACCCGGGCAACTTAAAGAAATATGTTAAAGATAAAGTGCTCAGCTTTTCAAGTGTGGGTTAACAGATAGCTGTTAGTAACTAGTTCTTTACTGTAGTTGTATTTCTGTTCCTTTGGGAAAGGAAACACTGATGGATGCTCCGGCTTTGTCACAGCTATCTGGTAATGTTTACTTTTTTCAGGTATAAGCTGACAACAGTGTTTACAATGCACCTAAAATGACAGGAATCCTGTCTTCATCAGGTTACAATAAAAACACTGCCATGCAGTTAAATACACTATAGTATGACAGTGTACATTGTGGAGCAGATGTTTAATTACACTAAACCTTCTGATGACACCACCAGCTGTCCCATGTACTTTCTGACTCCAAGTGGCTTAAAACTAGCAGGGGTCATAGTGTCACCATATCAAAGTCCACGTTGTCAAACAAACACTTTAATCTAGTCTAGAGGATTCTAAACTGTGTGCCCTAACAAGCCTGTTTTTTTAATGAAGAAATATTGTTGAAAACAATTCTAACATATAGTTTTTCAGATTGTTGTGTACATTGAGTCAATAATTGATGGTTGAGTCTTAAAAAGCAGCTGATAAACGGGGTGGGAATTCCATTCACCTCTGCTTTGAACCTGCCAGACTGGGTTCACTGATAGATTCCAGACCTGCGTTTTCTCTGGTTGACAGCCATGAATGATCCCCAGCACATTTAGTTCCCAAACAGTAGACTGTAGGGATGGGAATCCTCACCACCAAGGCGATACGATACACATCTCGATACACAGCCAACGATTCGATACATTCACGATTCATGGAATTTCTAGTGATAAGATTCGATACGATTCTCCAACCTCCTGCGATCTGGTGCGATACAGAACGATCTCAATTTAAAATGCTGCGATACAGTGCGATACGATACAATACGATGCGATGCAATGCAGAAGAAAAGTACACCATGGACTACATAGTTCAAGTTATGGCACGCAAGCTAACTGTGCCTTTTATTTTGAAACAAAGGAAGTGCAACTTAGAGAGTGATTGTCTCTCTAAAACTTTACAAGAAACGCAACTAAAACTCAAAGACACGTTTCTAAAAAGTTATAATAATAGAAGATAATAATCGGTTTGTATCGATGCAGGTAGTTTTATACGATGCATCTCGAGCTTATGTGCGGTTTTTACCGATGCAGACGTTTGCAAATCGATGCAACCGTATCGCACAGGTCGTTCCGATGTTCCGATACGCATCGGTGAATCTTGCCATGCCTAGTAGACTGGCCCCTTTCCTTTGGTAAAGCGGACAGACTAAACTAGGTATGCCATGTACGCTATACTTTGTGAATGCTGAAGTAACTATTTTTTACATTTGCTTTAGATATGTCACATGTGTTGTCATTATCATTTTCCAACAAGTGATTTATGAGTTTCTAATATAGATATATGTATGAAAACCTATATTCTGTATCCCAAATCACTCTGCCTAACTAAATGTCTAACTAAATGTAACTAAAATCTCTCTAAATGTAAGGTCAAACTGTTAAGCATTCCCTTTGGATTTGCAATTCTGTTCTGTCTCATTTTCTTTCATGCAATATTTGTGAAACTGAGATTTCCTGCACCAAAAGTCCATATTTTATCAAATCTGGCAGTGAATTAATAGAACTGAGTTCTCTAATCCAGAAATGTATCTTAAAACCAGACAGTGACTGTTGACTATTCTGTGGGAAGGTGGTACCTTGTTATTTATGTCTGGTATTAAAAAAAATCCTCCTTCTAAAGTTACTGCTTGGTTGTACAATAATGAATGATCAACATAATGTTCCAGCATTGGAAAGACGAGTATTTGCAACGAGCTGAAAATGTAAGATTTTTTATGAAAGAGTTTCTGACCGTTTAGCCTATGCTATTTAGACAGGTTCTTTCCATATAAACACATATCAAAATGAGATACTCTTGCCACATCTTGAAAATAGCAGGTGATGTTCCTTATCAAATTGTTAGTATGTGAGTGAGTAGTGTGAGTATAAAGTCATTTGTATCAGGAGGAAGGACAAAATCTCTGTTATGTCTCGTCAAGTGTGTTGAATGTACGTAGTCAAGTTCAGTGTTTTGTGTTCAGGCACTTCCTGTTTTATTTTTTAATCATGTTTTCTCTCATTCCAGACCAAGACTTCTTCTCTTTATTTTCCCACCTTGGTAACTGTCTGCCACGCCCCTGATTTGGTTCACCTGTGTTCACTCAACCTCTTGTATAATTAGTCCTTGTCTCTTTTTGCCTTTGTCAGTTTGTGTTGGTTGTTTCATGGATGTGTACGTCAAGTGTAACTTCTCAGTGTTGAGTCCAGAGTTGAGTTCGAGTTGAGATTATTGAACCTCCTTGAGAGCGCCTTTTGTGTGTTTTTTGCATCATCTTTCAAAAGTGTCTTTAGTTAATTTTATTCTCCCTTTTGTTTGTATTTTTTTGGGATATAAACATTTCGCAGCTGCAGAGTCCTGCATTTAAGTCCCCAGGAATGGTCTCAGGTCTTGACAGAAGGTCAGTTCCTTCTGTTGCGACCTAAGACCATTCTGAGCAGGATGTTAGTTCATTACGTGTGTGAAAAATGAAAAATAGATGACTCAAGAACAGTGAATATTAAAATAAAAGCCTTAACTTTATATCAGTCAGAGGGATATATAGCAAAATAAACAAACTTTTATTAAACTGTTTTGTTTGGTCATATCTGTAAAGTGATTAATTTTGCAAACTACCACTGCAAGGTACAATGTAATATTCACACAAAGGCTGCAGAGAAATATATCACGACAAAAATATGACCTATCATGGGGCACAAATGAAAGTTTTTTTCAGTGAAACACACCAGCAATGCAGTTTAACTACAAGATGAGATTCCCCACCCCCTTGCCCTTCTTCCAACAGAAACAGCTGTGACTTTTCTCAGCAGCTAACAGCTGCAACAGCAGCAGCAGCAAAGTGATGAATGTCTCCACAGAAAAGGTAGACTGCCCCATATGATAATTTGAGTGAAAACGAGCTGGAATGAAACATTTTCCTCGAGTAATGGTGCATTCTTGGAAACCTCTATTTCTCCATCCCGTGCTTGAGCTATATCTCATTTCATCCAGAATAAAGACTGCCCCTGCATTACAAAGAGTCTTTGTAATGATGCAAGAGGTATACAGTGCCTTCCACATTTCTTGGCACTACATGTTAAGATATGTTCTTAGGATTCTGAAAAACCGATTTTTTGGGATAAATTGTTTAGGACAACAATGCATAGAGAGAAGTATTCAAACTTGAATTAAAGCGTATTTATTATATATACTAATTAATTTACACAAAGTTATGTGTGCCACAATCTTTACAACCCTGATGTTAAGACTTCGTCCAACCCTCTGTTGCTAACAATACAGCACTTTATCTTCTCTTATAACATTACACAAGAAAGGAAGATACAGAGGGTGGGATCTTGAGTAATTTCTCTTTGCACAATATGTCTAAATTGTCCAGTGTTCTGGGTTTTTCTCCTTTTCTGCTAAGGTTTTCAATTGGGTTGAAGTCTGGAGACTGAAACAGTGGAAGCTTGATTTTGTGTCTGTGAACCATTATAGATTTGGCCATATTTAGGGACATTACACTTTTAGGTGAGCTGGCTTGTGTGGTTTTGTTTGTGTTGTTGTTCTTAATGACTGTAGGTCTGTTCAGTATTTGTAGCCGTCCTTATAGGAGTTTTTAGCATTGGTAGCAAGCCCTATACTGGTGCAATTGGTTAAAGGCTGGGGTGGCAAATCTGTTCTTTTGCCTTCAACTTGGTGGTAGAAGACATAATTGTTGTGGGGTGAATGCCACCATCACAAGGCTGGCATTAAGGGGAGTTACTCTAGGATTCCACTGATTAAAGTCTAGCCTCCAGGAGGTGTTGTGGGCCCCACACTGATAAAAGGAGGTTCCCATCTGAAGACCTCAGTGACATGTAGGACAGCACTGCTCACTGGTTTGAAATGAGATCACAGTGTAAATGTTGAAATTAGCATATTCACTGAGTCTGATCGGTCTGTTTATGGTACAAGTCTCTTTTGTTTGCTTATCTGTCGATACTCAGATTTGAACTTGATAGGTGATTAAACAGGTTTTCCATTATACATTCATTTCCTCATAATACCCATTGCATGATATCTGCAAACAAACTCCAATGGTATGATTAGTACCTTCCCTGAGATTTTAAGATACTTGCAGACAGGTCACTTGTGTGGTGCCAGACGGGACGAAAGATAAGTGGCAGAAACTAGAGGGTGACATGTCCTGGCCAGTGAGAGGAGTGGCACAGAACTGCGTCTCTATTCAGACACAATAAACTAGTACTCATGTGGAACATCAGTCATTTTGAGCACTATTAATAGCAGATGATGCAAGAGGTGTGACTTTGCCTGAATAGTGATGTGTTGAGGCACTAAATCTAAAGCAATGTTGTGCCAAGTATTTCGGACCATTACTTGAAATCAGCTGGTAACAAATGTGGAGGTACCAGTCAGGTACCAGTTGTCCACTGGACAAGTTAAATAAAACAAGAATGTAATATTCCCCAGGGTCATATTTAAGTGTTGGTTAGATCTTCTGTGGTATATAAATAACTTGTGACTACAGGTGATCCACAGAGTATTTTAGAATTTAACACACTGCCTTCAATATGTCTTCAAAAAGGCCATAATGCTGAGAATAACATTTTAACCTCTGTTATGTACAGTGAGTACATAGTCTCAATCTCAAATACAAACTAGTGTTTGACCTGGTTGTGTTTTTTATTTGAATTTAGTACAGTGGGTCCCTGCCAGGGTTACAAAAGCCAACTATGGAAAGATTAAGAAAATGAGGCTTGTTAGAGTAAGTCTGCTGCAAGTGTGCTGATACAGTCTCTGGTCCATGCAGTTTTGAAATTGAATGCCTCCTGTGAACACTTCAAGAAGCAATACTAAACCAAAGACTAAAGAAAACAGTGGAAATGAAAGGGATTCAAATCTCGGTTAGGTTCTACACCAAACAAGATATAATTTTCTTTCTTGTTTCATATTCACGGTTCAACAGCGAAATGGTCCTCAGTATTCCATTTAAACCATGGGACATGAATGAATAACGATGAATGAATGCTCAGATTGAAAATTTTTCTGCTTATCCGAGATGGCCAGGATAAGAAATCATTCTTGTTACCTTATGTAACCCTGAACCAGAAGGGGCTTCTTTCACAATGGTAGGAGAGTGATTTTCTGAAAATCTGTGTGTCTAGCAGGCTTTCAGAAGGAGAGGCAGCTGCTGACTCAGAGGGAAAGCCATGCATATACCACACTCCTCCGTAGACTTTGATTAAAACCACTGGAGGATATAAAAAGATCTTCTGTTACATAAGTGTCACATAAGTTATAACTTATATATAGTATATGTAAATGCAGGAGAGACCTTATAAGTCTTAAACAACTGTAAAAATAACATGTTGGTAAACAAAAGAAAACCTGTGTGTCGTACACAGGTTCTCCAATAACTTCATGTGGCCGATGAGGCATTCCTGACTCACAGCAGTGGGGGTAAAATAATACTCAAGCTACCGCCTCATTCCTTGATCCTATGGTCTAGTCAGTCAGGAAGTGCTTTAATCAAGGGAACTGCCTTGTTTTGTCTGATGGAAAAGAGGGAGAAAGAGAAGGATAATGTTTCCACCAGCTGCTGCAGGATCAGTATCTTGGCTTAGAACCTCAGCAGCTTTTAACAGAATATTAAGAGGGACAGGGTTTTCTTTATGGAAGTGTCAGGGTTTTATTTAAATCTTGTTCACCATAAATATCATTGCTTACAGCTTAAGAAACCCAAATATCCCATCTCAAAATATTAGAATATCGGATTTTTGAGTTTTCTTCAGCTGTACGCCATAATCAGCTATATTTAAACAATAAAAGGCTTGCGATATTTCAGTTGAATTGTAATGAATCCAGAATGTATGACATTTCATGATTTTTAATTGCATTACAGAAAATAAAGTCACAATATTCTAATTTTCTGAGACAGTCCTGTATATGTTACATTTTACTCTAAAAATCACAATAAATAATTGTGGATAAAGAGATTCATGTCAAAACTCTCCTGCAAAAACATTTGAATATTCAAAATTCCTTATTGTTTATTCCTTATGGTCTACTTTTTTCCTTAGTTCATCTTATCATGTTGACAACAAAATAAACAATATGAAAATCTGTGAAAAAATGGTTAATTTGATATGACTTCTTTCAAGAGTTTCTGCAAATCCTTTGATATATTTGGGTGTAAAAAAAAAGTACTAATACATGTGCAACAACAGTGTCATGTTCTCTTTGATTTTGTCAAACAATGCCTTCAAACAGATGTTTCTAGAGTAGTTATGACATAGGAATAACTACACTGTTAAGTGAGCAACCCACTAGCGTGTTTCATACAAGCTGGCTCAGTCACAAAACAGATGCTAGTTCATATAACCGTAAAATATCTCTAAACAGGGCTAGAAGCAGATATATTTCCCCTATTTCTGCATTGTAAACAAAATAAGGAGCTTTACAAATTCTGATGTAAAACTACTGAGAGGTACAATCTGTTGAACCTTTTCATCATGACAAAAACTGTCTGAACAGGTTAGGTCACTCTAAGAATGGTGTTTGTTAATGACATCACGCTGAAACTAAATTACCCAAATGGGGGAATTTCTTTGATAGGCATTGTCAAACAGTTTCCAGTCATTCAAGACTACAAACTGTTTTGCTAGAGATCTCCAGAGTTAATGATAAAAGGCTTTTAAAGGGAAGTTGGAGAGAATTAGGGGGCAGTTTCTGTGAGAAACCATGTCATGAACTCCCTATCATTATTCAGACTTACAATGGTGCGTCCACATAATATTATACAAAATTTTGTGTGTTCTAGATTTTGTTTAAAAAATGTTGTTTCTGTCTTGTCTTTGTTTTTCCATTTCCTGCGTGAACTTCTTTGACTTCTTTACACAGTTTTAAAAAACATTGTCAGTAATAGACATCAATTCATGAAGCAAGACAAAATTGACAATAGATGCTTTGTTGACTGAGACACAAGCTCACAAGAGACATTTATCTCCATGAACCGGTTTTCTGACACATGAACTAGTTTTTCTGTACTACAGCAGTTCCCTCCAAGTCTATATATGTAAAACACTGAAAAAAGGCAGCAGGTTTAGATTTCCTCAGAGAAGAAAATCTGGTAAGAGCAAGCAAGCTCAGAGCTTGTGGGCTCTTTTTTTGACACTGACCAAGCTCTATGCACTTCTGTGCTCAAACCTTGGTGAAATATTGTAAACTATTTTATGATGCAAATATTCATGCAAAAACGCCCAAGTTGCCAAATATTTACATGTGTTATAGAATACAATGTACAGTTTGTACTTTCACTTTTGAAACTCAACTACCATTTTTTGTCCTGCACGATTGATGTGTTTATCCTTATAGTATTCAATCAACATAAAATCAGCTTGTCAGTTGCTTACTGTTAGAGAATAATTCCCCTCTTTGCAGCTGTGGTTGAAAAGTGGACAGACGCTTGCAAATATGAATTTAGAATTTAGAACCTATAACTTTCGAGAAACCAAATTGGTTTTATGTTGCAGTTAAGTATGTTGAGTTTACAGTTTTAGGCACCCAGAATCTGGATGGAGATAGCACTGCATTTTCTAACCAAGCAGGAATGGCTGGGGTTCCAAAGTGTAGGAATTAGTCGAGGAGCACCATACTTTACTGATGTCAACATTTTAGGCATGAATCCTGTTTTGTTTTATTGAGTCAAGATTCTTAATTCTTTATAAAATGTTCCTTCCATATGAATGCCAAATTCCACAAAGCCTTTTAGGTCAGTAAGTGTGAGCTAATCTTGGTTGTGGTCGTGGAAGTTCATTTGTCAACTCTGCAGAGTGAAAGTATTCATAGTTGAGAAAAATATGCTTTGCAATGTAATGACCCTCAAGACTTGCGATGCTCAGTACTTTTACGGGCCACATATTACTTTTTTAATTTAAAAATACTTACTATTACTATTTTATATTTTGTTTACCTTTCAAACCACACTAAAGCTTTAAAACTAAAAAGTTAAATGGCAGCAAAGTGTGGATTTATTCTGAGGATTATCAGGATTAGTGTGAATTTGAATGTGCATGAATGCAGATGTGATTAAACATGTTTAGATGTTCTGAGCTCATATATCGGTGTGGAGGACTTTAGCCCTAATGTTCTCTCTATCTTTTTATTTCTTTAGGTCTTTTGCCTCAGCCTGACTCATCCTTTACTTATCTGGGAATGATTTAAGATGTTAAGCTGTTGATTGTGCATAAATTATATATTTTAATGCATGTTGTATGTATATATACTGCAGAGCATAAACACACATTGAAATGCAGTCAGATTTATTTCCAAATTCAAAATAATTCTTACTTTCCATAGTTTGAGTTGGTAAATCTAACAAAAGTTAAAATGCCATATTCCATGTTATTATTCATGGTTTTCTGACATTGAAAAAAATAAAATAATAATTTGTATATACTTGCTCTATTTGTATACTTGTTTACTGCCATTCTTCAGTCACCATGTTAAATTTTCAGAATTTAAATCGCTTTACAGATGGACAGATCACACTTGCAAAGGACATTAAGCTTGTTTTTCTCACCCTGTAATAGTCACAAGACTGTTTTATGTTGACCCACAGCATTGGTGACGCACGTTTGCCATACTATGGAAATGTTCCATTGGCTGCTGTTTCACTCTTAAAGTTTTTAAAAGAAATGTTTATATACCAGCAGCTGATGACCTTTTGGTTTCTGAGAAAAGTTCCCACAGTATTAACCAGTGACATTACCAGAAACCAGGAGCATAAAAATATCAGACCACCATTTAGCTATTGACACATCATTGACCATGCAGGTATTGTCTACACGTTGTCTGTCTCTGTAACCTGGCTCATCTTGTTGTACTGACGCAATGCAGTCATACTCAATTGCAACATTACAAATTTTAGGGCCTTTATAAATAATTTGTAAAGGAGAGGAAGTAGTTAAGTAGATGCCAATTTGACAGTGGCAATAAAGAACATACAAATGTAAACAAAAACTTTAAAACATTTTTAACACAAACACAGTTCTTTGATTTATCCAGGATTCTGAAAATACTTTCTGTATCTGGAGAGGCATAGTTTCTTTCTATGTATTGGGGACATTTCCTGACAAGTATAAATAAATACCAGCACATGATTTTGTGATGATCAGAGCATTTTTGAGCAGAGCCCCATGTCAGCAAATGTTTGGAAATGTTCTCATGCAAAGTAACTATTTGACAGTTTAAGATTTACACAATTCAAACTTTTTCAAAATTGTATTTTACGCAAATAGAAGGAAAATAAGATTGACGTGCTGGCAGCTAATATGTCTGGATATCACTGTAGCTCTCTCTGCTTGCACAACTCATTAATGTACGGTTCTTCTGACCTGTATCTTACACCTCCCAGGTGGTGTGTGAACTGGAGCAACCTGACTGCAGGATGTAAACTGATACGTCTCGAAGAATTGCTCCAATTTAAACACAAAAAATAAGGACAACAACAGATTTACTTAGTGGACCTGTGGATAACCCTTGTATACACAGGATGGCTGGAAAGCAGGTAGATCCTAAAGACTAACTTTTGTACAATAATAATTGTCGTAGTTACACAATTGTACACTAAGTTGATGGCTTTAAAAAAAAAACTCCATTAACCCCTTTAAATGTTGAGCATTAATCTATGCATTACAAAATAAATGCAGGACTTTATACACTCTTACACATGCTCATTGTACGTATTTACAGTGAGAAGATATAGATTTTTTATAGATTAGTAAAGTCTTGCAGTAAACATTATATCTCTTGTGAATTGAGTGAAGCTTTGCCACAGCAGTGTTAAAGGTTTTCACAACTCGGCTAGTACTGTAACAAAACCCTACATCATATAAGAAAAAACTCCCTGTCAACTAAACAATGGGGTTACATTCTGCCTCTTTATTCTATCAGATACATAAGCCACTACCGCAGGCTGAACCAGGTGTTTTCCCTCTTCCTTTTCTCACGGTGGTCATATCTACCATGCTATGTGCAGGTTTACAGTAACCTCCTGCTGCAAGGACTTTCAGTTCAGCTACACAAATCACCCTCTTCTCGACTGCAAGGAATTTTTGGTTACAGAGAGTAAAAACAGCCTACTATGAAGATCAGAGGGAAAACTGAAACAACAGCAACATTTGGATAAAATATGAGGAAAGAATATAAACAGCTGAACAATTGCAGTTTCACTTCATAATCTTGGCTAATGTTTTAAGGAGAAACACTTAATATTACTACTGAAAAATAAGCCATTTAGGTTGCCCATAGTATTCCAAATTTCTTTCTTTCTTCTTTTTGCGTGATTTGAATAACATAAAGACTGAAATAGTCTGAAATTGCTGGCGATGGCAAAAAGAACAAACTAAACTGAACATCACAGGTTTCTGCATTAAATCCAATCCCGAAAGAGATAGGACTGTTGTGTGGTGGTAAGTCTTTCCACCTTATGGCAAGAGTGTTTCTAGTCGTTGTCCAACTGAAGATTTTTTATATGGAGTTTGCATGCTATCACCCCCATTATAGATTGTTTTTTCTGAATGTCTGATAATGGCAATACAACCTTGAAACCTTTTCTTTCACTGTTTGCCAAAAACCCAATCAGCTAAATCAATTGTCCATCTATGTTTTTTAAGATAGATAAGAACACATTTGCTATCTTGAATAATTATGGATAATAACAGCCAATACTATTGACATAATCAAATAAACATTTAATGAAAATCAGCTTGGTATGTATATAAACCAGATAAATGAATACCTCAAACTTTTCACTGCTGGTCCCTTTTACAGATTTCTTTTTTTTTACTGTGCTAATTTTTCTTGAATGTTTTTGCTTATTAATTCATAAAGTAGCTCACTTATAAATTACTTACTACAACGTCCCATCAAGGTAACTCCTAATGAGATTTTGGAACCCAGGGACTGGATTTGATTTAGGTATTTGTTTGAGTTGACATTCTGCATGTATGCCTTGTAAGTACAACAAGGATACTACGGTAGTGTTAGGGCTCTGTATAACACACAATCATGCTTGAGGTCTCTCTCTGGCTGTATAAGCTCTCATGAAGACTAATTTACTACAAAAAGCTGGTAAACAAGACAATGTTATTATTATGAAGAAAAATAAGTTAATGAAATGCCGTGCAGATATATAGATTACTCTGCTATAATGAAGCTCTGAAACCTGTGTGTTGGACCAGGTTTACAATAATGCTCTGTAGATTTGTTTTAAAATCTGGTATACTGTAAAAAATATATTATAGTCATAAGTATATCCACATAAACATAGTAATTGAATCTGGGTTAAAACTCAAACTTTCAGTTTGATCTGTTTCTGCACTGCATAAGGCGCTCTGGGTAAAGTGACACTTGCTAACTTGATAAATCAGTTTTTTGTTTATTGAAACTGAGGGATTTTTCATTTTTACATTTAGCCATTTCAAGCATTTTTTCTCTGAAATACTGAAATACTGAAATTTTTATTATTAAGTTCTTGAATTTCCCGTATTTTCACTCCTACCCTAACACTCCCTCACATTTGAATGCTTTGAGTGCACCACAGAATGCCCTATTTCCTTCTGAGCTAATCTCTACCTTTTTATCTTCCCTTGTCAACCTTTCTGGCACTTCAGAGAGATAGAAGGCTTGATGAGCCTGATTAGAGACAAAGGAGACTTTTGTTAAAACCTGTCCCAGACACATCTAATGATATAAAAAGAGGAATTTGGCTGATACCCAAGGAACATCAAATCTGGAACCCAATATGAGCCAGGTGTCATGTTAACGTAAGTTGGTGAATTTAGCTCTCAAACCCTTTGAACTTCTCTGTGATGTCAACCTCTGAAACGATGGCAGGTTGGTGACCTCATTTGATTTCTTTGGGGTAAGTGAACCACAGTAAAAGCATATTATTAGTTCACGTAAAAGTATGCACTTATTTAATTTAAAGATAGGACTTATCAGAACATAATAAAAGATCATCTGTTCCTTACCTTTATTTGATTTCATGATATGCCTTCTGGGCGGCACGGTGGTGTGGTGGTTAGCACTGTCGCCTCCCAGCAAGAGGGTTCTGGGTTCTAATCCCGGGGGAACCAGGACCTTTCTGTGTGGAGTTTGCATGTTCACCCTGTTTCTGCGTGGGTTCTCTGGCTTCCTCCCACCGTCAAAAAACCTGCATGTTAGCAGGATTGGACATTCCAAATTGCCCTCAGGAGTCAGTGTGAGATGGATGGATGGATGGATTGATGAAGTTTGAGACTACTTAAGCAAATCTTGCTCCATTGCAACGTTTTAGGTGTTGGAGAAACGTGCCATGGACTTTTTTTTTGCTAAGTCAACTAACTGATGTGGATATAATTCAGGCCACTGACCTTTTCAGACAAGCGTTTAAATTCTTCACTATAACCAGTAATCCTGTAAAGCCTGTTTGATGGGTGTAAAGACCCAGTGAAGCAGGGTTGAGCCACCTCTGTTGCAAGTGTGATTTACAAGTAGTAGGAACTGAAGTGAGTTAACATGGACATCCGTTCTTTGTCTATAAGGCACATCTGATAAGTGTGTCTACCCGGTCAGTAAGTATTAGATGTGCTTGCAGTTTCATTGACATGCTTAGCAGAAAGATAGAGAGCAGCTAATGAATAGGAAATTCCTGCATGCTTTATGTGTTTGGAGAGGCCAATAATATGATTGAGATAATTTTCTTATGATATTCGATATCCAAAAGGGGCAAGGGCAACACAACAGTAATCAAAGTGAGATAAAATAGCATTCCATAATGTGTGATGTTGATAAAATTCAGACCAAGGCGCTGTGCTGCACAGATATGACATATTATCTGACATTACACCAGGTTTGTTATTCTTTTGGGAATCTGATATCTTTGATTTTGGCTGAGCATTTTGATGGTGGGGAACCCTTATCATATGCATGATTAGGTTTTTATTTTAGAGTTACTTAACTGTTTTGTTATGGTTTAGGCATTTCAAGCACCTTTTCTCTGTGTTAGAGAAAGGATAAAACTGTCTGGCTCTTTTACTGAATATCCCCGCAGGTAAGAGGTGCGTTTATTTCCAAGGATACACTTCTGCAGCAGAGTCAGAGCTGGGTTTGTCTTAAACAGGATTTTTCGAGTGTGTCATAATAGCAAGAGACTGATGGTATGACTAATCCGGTGTGACTAATAGACTGAATAACACAAAGTCTTCCTTGAGGGAGTGGATGTAGACTGATGGTTTGCAGTAAGTCTACACGCAACAGACTGGAAGAGCAAACCTGTTCAGGTGGCGCCAGACTGATGGAGTCAGTGGTGACCCTGTTGTCACTTATTAGGGCACTAATTTGCTAAAATATGCTCATACTAAAAGTAACCCACAGTTCAGTTAACCAGAACGGTTGAAAGATTAAAGTGGTCACATCAAATGCTGTTGAAATGACTATGTTTTACCTTATGAGCTGTATTCCATACATGTACTTGATTATTTTAATACTTTGCTGCATATTTGGCAAGAATAATAGTTGTGACATACTAAGTGTTCTGTAACATTATTTAAGTGGATGGGAACCATAACCTTTAAGCCCTTTGTAGGCTAACATCAGTAACTTGAACTGAATTCAGGTGGCAAGGGGTAGCACAGTAAAGCTCAACAACAGAGGGGTGACGTTGGAATTTTCTGGCTGATTGAAGACCATATGCACAACCGCATCCTGGATCATGTGAGGAAGTTTTAGAGTGCAGGCTGGGAGACCAATCAGGAGAGTGTTGCTATAGTCAAGGTGGGTTATAACCATGGACTGCACCAGGAGCTTGGTGGCATGTTGGGTTAAGTAGGACTGAATCTTTAGCAATGCAAAATGACATGATCGAGCAATGGAGCCAACACGATCTTAAAGAATCGGCTGGTAATAAAACATGACACCCATATTTCTAGCTGCCTTTGATGGAGCAAGACACAAAGATTCAGCTTGAATGTAAATATTGGTGTATGGTTGGTTTAGCTGGAAAGACAAGCGGTTCAGTTTTTGAGGGATTCAGTTTGAGAGGATGGGCTTTCATCCATTTTGGCTATGATCAGACTGCAGCCCGAAGTGAACCATATCCAACTTTTTTGCCCCAATTTGTTGTGTCCGATCTTTTCATAACAGTGCAAACATCAAAAAATGTTCAAATGGGACCCAGGCCACTTGGATATATAGTCCAAAATCCGATACGTAACAAATCTTTTCAAATGTGACCTGAGTCTGTACAGCCAGGTCACTTTAACCTGATCTGCACATCACTGATCCTATACAAACACCACTTTTCTGCGTCCTGTGATACCAAAGAAAAACAATACCTAGGATGGATGATAATGCGGAGAACACTCAGTGGACAGAAAGCGGCTTCTGACTTAATCAGTATTTGGGAGGATGAGTCTATCCAGTCCAAACTCCTGGGGTCTTCTCAGAACTGTGCTACTATTGTGAGCATTTCCCAAGTGATGGCCTACCATGGGTATTTGTTTAAGCTCCCTGCTCTCATTGTAGAAGCAGTCACATTCAATGGCAAAAAATTCTTTCTTTCCAAATTATTACACTCCCATCAAATGTAATCGCTTAAATTTAGTTGAATAAAATGCAATTTCATGCATAAATGATCTTGTTGTTTGTGGATACATGGATAAACTTTATTCATTTGCAACAACTTCCATTGCTGTCCATAAAGTCATGCAGGGATTTTAAAAACAAATTCATGTCTTTACAGTTGTTAATTCATTATCGTGTTCATTACAGTTGCAGGGGACTGAAGGCAGCAATTAGGTCGAAAGAATTGATTCCTGAGAAATTCAACACAAGGAAAACATACACTTCAGAACTACGTCCTTTTCAACTGCCTAAATCTAAAAGGAGAATTTTTTCATTCATGTCCTTTAAGTGAAAGATAATGAAAACCCCAAATTCCACAGAAGTGTAGGTGTCAAGATAAAACACCAAACTTCAGATTTTAGTAGATAGGAATCAGCTCTGTCTTTAGTCTGTGCTGTACCTACCCTCCTTGAATTTGGTATCTCTCTGTGATTTTCTGTTAAATTATTCTTTAGTAAATTATAGGACACAATGTTTAAGTCCCAAGATACAAATTTCTGTCCCTCAAAACATACCAGAATTGCTTTCAAATCCCTCTTTAATGAGGCAGAATCCTCGTATCTATTGTCTGATGTAAACACAGCTTCCAAAGACATGCATTTTTCCCTTACAGAAGATATTGATGCTGTGGTTAAAGATGTGGCAAGAGATGGCATGGTCTGTTATTATTTAGACGCTCCTGCTACAGCGGTTAACTGAAACCAGTAATTAGTTTGATTTTATAACAAGATACAGTAATATAATGACAAATGATGGGCCAAGTAGAATTAAATATGAATGCGTGCCATGTCTTCAAGGTTTTTTTAAGCATTTGCATGTCTAGTGTTTGTGGGTCTTCATTTATTCAGATCTTAAATATATCTCTAAAAAAATGTCCTTTTTCTGGTCAAGTAGGTTAAGGTTTATATTAACACACACTCTTAATTTCTGTTGCTCTGCTTGGTGATTTGATCAAGCCATTCTTGTAGAACTTGAAAGATAAATTAGTTTGTCTGAATTAATGATAAATTGTATGATTTGTATGTGCTCAAACGGTTTCCTCCACCACGAAAAGTATGGGTACAGATCTTCTTGGAGCTAGTTATTATTTAACGTTTCTTTTTGGTTGTTCTTAAAGATCAGCAAAAATAATTGGAAAAACCGATAAGAAAACAAGTTATAGTGTCATATTGAAATGTGCACTGAACAGCTTTACAATTCTGGTAATGTGCATTTAGTTTGTGCCATATGGTGAACTGTTTTATGTTACTTGTTTCTTTACATTTGAATTCCTATTGCATGTACACATGCGAGAGTTGCTAAACTTTATATAAATGATCTGTCTGTCTTTGTTCAACTTTAAAACTTAATATCAATAATATCTTATTTTAAAAAAATGCCCTTACATGTATCAAAAGTACTGATTGAGAAAACAATTCCATGATTATTTTAGAGTAGTCTTTTTAGAGTTAGTGAGTAATATTCTGTTCACAGCATTTAGTTAATCACTCCTTATTTCTCCCTCTGCTCTATGTACAGATTGGTATTGACTTTCTATCTATAGACTAAATCAATCTCTCTCTTTTTTAATTAACTGTAATTGTCATACTGTTTGATTTATATTCTAATTCATCTTTGTTTCTTAATTTAGAGTTTTTTTCTATGAAAAACTCGAATGATACTACAAGAAGCTCACCAACAACTTTCACACAAGGTCCATTTGCGCTGAAAAATCCCCTATACAAGTTCCTAAGATACAGTTTCTTGCCCATGAATGCTACTCTTATATCCCCACAAGACCACTGAAGGAACCATTTTTGCAAATCATACTGTACCGGGTCCTGTGCCAGGAAGTTGCCACAGCCTCTCATGGAGATTTAACTGTTGCAGACACTTGAAAATCGCAGACCCATTTATGGTTTGTGCAGCAGTGAGAACCGGCACAGTAACAAGTCCTTAGCTTGATGTGGAAAAGCAGTTTCATAGGTTACCTCCTGCCTAATGAACATTGTTTTTGCCTATTTCTTTTCGAGTGTTCTGATACTTGGATTTCAGTAAATAATTCAGTAAATATTTCAGTGACAGAACAAAAGGAGTCTTCATTGCTGACAAAATAAGCCAATACAATGAAGCATATAAAAGATATGCCAAGATGTTATTTTTTACCTCTTCCAAGCTATGACTTCATAACAATTGGACCATTTTTCAGTATCATCTGTGGCTCTTGTGGCTGGAGTAAAAGCTCAATAATACATTCTAAGACATATCATTTCCATCTGCTTTCACTTAAAGTAAAATACAGCTTTGCTGTTTGATAACCATCTTGTTTGTAAGTTATTCTAAATACTTTTGGAAAATAATATAACATCAAAGCATTTTTTCTATCCACTGCACTTTGCGTAAGCCAGTATCAGCATGTAAAGAATGATTACTCGCTCCTCTACACTCACAACGTGAAAAACCCAGGAAGGTTTGGCAAAACTACATCTAAGGAAAAAGTCTAACTTGTTCATATTGCTGAAGCTGTGGGCCTCTCAGAAGGAAATTAAAAAAGCTTGGTTCACCCTGTGACACAACATTCAATATCTTGAAGGTAGAACATCATTTGACTGAATAACATGAACAGAAACACACTTCTGAACATGTGTTCCACATTTGCTGTCAGACTGTTTTCAGTCTTTTTGTCATTAGGGCAAGTACAACCTTACCAAATATGTCTTAAAGCTATACCACTTTTATTTCAAAAGTTGAAATGAGTTGAAGCTGAAGTTGCAGAATTAAAATAATAATCTTAGAAAATGATAGATTTTGTCTTACTTTGTTCCCAAAAGAAAAATCACTTTTGGTGAGCAATGTTGGGCATCTAACATTCATACCTGCACAGACACAAAGTGTGCATTCTCAAGCTCATGCTGATTATATGAAAAATCACAATAGATCAGAAAAATGTGTAGCATTTTCAGCTTTACTTCTGTTTTCTGTAAACCATCACCAATGGACAATTTCTATCGTCCTTTTAAAACAGATCTTTAGTAAAGCATTGATCGTTACTCTTTTTTTCTGACATGCCTTCTCAAGTATTGTCCTCCGGCAAAAGGAAATCCCTGACACAAGGTAATTTTAGTCAAAGAGAAAAGCACACTGAGGTGACAGCTTCTTTCGCTATGATGACTGAACTTCTGTTGTGTCAGGATGAACAGAACAGAGTCTGTTTTGACATAAACATGCAGCTCAGATTTTGATGTGAAGTTTTTGTGAACTTTGTGACCTGCCCTCAGGAGACTCTTTGGCAATTAGACTTTTTGAGGATTTTGCTATTGGTTTTTGCTTTGGTTGTGAGATTAAAAGTAATTTCTTTCAACAACTCCATTCGTAATAAAATGGATGAGAACACAATGAGCCTTGTCATGTACCTGCATGTCAGTCTCACATTCTGTGTTATATTACTTACACACTGTGAGGCAAAAAGATGTCTGTACTTGTATAGCCTTTTTCAATGCATGAACCACAAAAAAAGAATGTTTTTCTCACACCCACAAGTAATATTATCATGTCTTTAATAAGCTGTAGAGCCCTGTTCAGATCCATGGAACATACCTATGCTTATTTTGCTTGCCTTATATCATGTAATTGCTACTCTTCTGTTGTTTTACCAGACTAGCTGTGCCAATTGAATGGCTGAATGCTGACCTTTCGTAAACAATTTCCTTTGCTGACAAGGCCATCATCTCTTTAGACTAGTTTTTGTCCCAAATAAACCAGTACGCATCAACCTTTCCAAGCAGTAAAAGGTTAATGACAGGATGGTAACCCTTTTGTGTTTTGGATCGAATGGATCTGACCTGTGGGGTTCCCCAAGGTTCAATCCTGGGACCCCTTTTGTTCAATCTGTACATGCTTCCATTGGGACAGCTAATGCGCAGCCATAATCTGTCCTATCACAACTATGCTGATGACACTCAGATCTATGTGTCACTGACAGCAGAAGAATACGGACCTGCAGATTTATTGTGTCGTTGTGTTGAACAGATCAGTTTGTGGATGCAGAACAACTTTCTCCAGTTAAACCCAGACAAAACTGAGATCATTGTCTTCGGCCCACAGAAACTAAGAGAAAGTGTCATTAGTCACCTTCAGGCACTCTTTTTGGAACTTAAAAACCAGGTCAAGAATCTTGGGGTAATACTGGACTCAGACCTGGACTTTAACAGCCACATTAAACCAATAACATCAGCAGCCTTTTACTATCTCAAAAACATTGGCAGAATCAGAGGAATAATGTCTAAACCAGACCTAGAAAGACTAATCCATGCATTTGTCTCTAGCAGATTGGACTACTGTAATGGCCTGCTCACTGGACTCTCTAAACTAAGCTGTAAGAGAGCTGCAGAACATCCAGAATGCTGACCAGAGTTCTGACCAGAACCAGGAAATGCGACCACATCAGTCCAGTGCTCAGGTCTCTCCACTGGCTTCCTGTCACTAAGAGAATAGACTTTAAAACAGCTCTGCTTGTGTACAAGTCTCTTCACGGGCAAGCACCAAAATACCTTAGAGCCATATGAACCAGCTCGGACTTTGAGAATCTCAGGTTCTGGTCTCCTGATGGTGCCCAGAGTCTGAACTAAACAATGTGAAGCTTCACTTCAGTTCCATGCTCCTACAATCTGAAACAGTCTTCCTGAAGATGTGAGACAGGCTTCAACTCTGACAGTGTTTAAATCCAGGCTGAAAACGCTTCTGTTTAACTGTGCGTATGGAAATTGAACGCATTTTGTCTGCACCCTTCACTTTTCATCTGTCTAATTTCGATTATTTTTCTTTTCTTGTTTTTCTGCTTTTAAATTCTCTGTGAAGCACTTTGAATTGTCTTGTACACGAAATGTGCTATACAAATAAACTTTACCTTATCGGAAAATATCCTTTTCAATAGAAATAAATTACACAATAGAATTGATTCTACTTATTTCTGAAAGGTTATATAAACTTAGTATCAAGATCATATTCTATTTACTATGATCACTGTATTAATGTGTTTGTTTCATGCATTAAAACAGTCTTTGCTAAACTATTGAGCTTACTGATATTGTAAACAGTAAACAGTAAACAAAAATATATAATAATGAATAAGCCAGACTCTCACTTTCTCTGTCAGAGGAACTGATCGAATTAATTTGAATTATAGTTAATTCTATTCCAACAAGCTGGACATTGGACAGCATTGTTAAAGTGCCTAGAGAATTTTTTTTTTGTGATTGGTACTATATAGATAAAATAGAAAACAAATTGAATTGAAGTAACTTAAGTATCTTGACCCTGGTGTTAATTAGCATTATGGAAATAAGCAGTACAGTAGAACCTCTACACCAGAATCTAATTGGTTCCGGGACCCACTTCGTATGTTAAAATATTCGTATGTTGATTAAAATATTCCCATAAGAATACATTGTAATTCGTATAATTCGTTTTACAGCCCAAAAACCCGCGATAACTCCTCAATAACAACACACATAGCAATAAAACAAATGCATTATATAAGAAAGATGTAGAAAGAAAGAAATGATAAAGAAATATTCTATAAAAAGGGGTTTTATTGGCATTTTACCTTAGAGACTGGCAAACGGAGGTGTGGAAGTAAAGGTAGTGACTGAGATAAAGGACGTACTGTAATTTACTCTATTTTTCACTATGTGAACTTTAAACAAACTTTGCTTATTTATCTTTATTTAATTTTTTTTCGATCACTTCGAAATTTACTTTGAATTTAAAGTTGAATATTTGGTTGAATTTCACTTTGGATGTTGGAAAATTCGTATGTTTAGGCAATTGTAAGGAGATGTTCTACTGTATTTGATATGGTAAAGGGCAGCACGGTGGTGTGGTGGTTAGCACCATAGCCTCACAGCAAGTGGGTTCTAGGTTTGAGTCCCAGGGGGAACCAGGGCCTTTCTTTGTGGAGTTTGCGTGTTCTCCCCGTGTCTGTATGGGTTTTCCAGCTTCCTCCCTCAGTCCAAAAACTATACTATTAAGTCGCTCAGTCGTTCAAAAACAGATCCCCCCCCCCCCCATTGGTCGATAGTTTTTCGAAGTTTTCTTTGTCTTTGTAAAGTAAGTAAAGTAACATTCTAAAATCATGAGGAATTTATTTCAAGTAAATCTGTTAAATATTGCTCTGCTTTAAGCCACACAGACTGGAATCAATTTATGAAGTACAAATTCTTCTTTATAACCTCAGTTAATGTTACATAGTTATCACCACTCTGTGTGTTACAGTGAAGAAATACAGTATGTCTATTTATTTGGCAATGTTGAAGATATGAAAAGTTTACAACAATTTTGGGGCTACTTTTGTGAAATGTTGTGAGCATAGCCAGACAAGCACGGAAAAGAGGTCATTAGCTACTGATTTTTCAAGTTGATAAAACATGAAATCATAACTGGATTGATTTACAGTGGCTTTGTAGGTTTTAGCAGTCTAACTTGGAAGAACTGAAGAATCATTCCTGCTTTTAAAGAATTCAGGTCGTGATACATGTGGTTTTTGCAACTGAAATATCACAAATGGACACACAACATATATTACTTCTGAGAAAGAAACAAAAATAAAAGCCTTTGCTACATACATATATAAAGCACATTTTCACTATGCTGATTTTTTATTTTTTTAAGTAAAAGAACTAAAGAACTAAACTGCCCATAATCCTAACAGCAATTCACAACACTCAACTTCTTGCAAAGTAAATGCCTGACTGTCTGGAGAGCATGATTAAATGTTCAGAGAATGCACTGACAGGCAGACATTAGGCCATAGCTTAATGAAGACCTGCATAGAATCTAAGCAGAAAAACTAAAGAGGGGAAAATATTCCATGGTTTCATACTTTTCTAACTTGTAATGACAAATTGATTATTTACTGAGAATAACTCTCAGTGTTAAATCCTTCAAATTTAATTTGTTTAGTAAGTCTTAAAAAGCTCTAAGAGAATTATTTAAGGCTCCAAAGCCATGTAACTCAAAGAAAAACAAAACAAATAAGAACAAATAATATAGTTTTCTAACAGATTTTTCTCAACTTTGTAAAATTGCGAAAATCAAAACAGAATAACTATTCCCTAACTATTTTACATCAAAGTTGGACAAATTCTCTATTATTGTGCTGCACCAAAGGCTGCAGTGGGGCCCTAGATTTTCTTCCTGTTTTGCTTCTCACCATTGTCTCCCTGTTAAATAGAATTTTAAGTTCTGCTCTTTACATATACACATACTCTTAGGGAAGGACCTCCATTAAGGATCTTATTGTTTTTTACTTAACAGGGTACAAGCTGTATAGTTTATCATGGTTTCTGGAGTTTCTTCAAGTAGAATAGGCAGCAGCCTTCTGTGCCCCTTTTTTGTGGTAATAGCTGCCAATCCTTGTCACATCATATCTGTTAGCCAGCTCAGAAACATCAGATTCAATAATACACACACTTCAAGAGTTCAGTTGTAACTTTTCCACAGAGCTTTATTGTTGTTTGAATTACACGAAGTTCATTGCAACAATGTCGCTCTTTTCTCTTTTTTTCATCTCAACAACATCTTGCATTCACATACAAAATCCATTTTCTTCTACCTACCCCTACATACTTTATCCATCCACAAATACTTTACTCTAGGAATGTACATCCTTGGGCAAGTTTTTACATCAGCCTGAGTAGGCAGTGAAGTAAGACAACTTACCCTGACAATCTATTTCAAAGCTTAAACGCATCTTAATCCTTCATTTCTCTTTTCTCTTCACCCTTCAACAACATTCTTTTCGTAATCTTTCACATATTTCGCGATCCTGTCACCAATGACAGATGCATGGACAACTGAGCAGTGTACACAACCAAAGCTCCATGCAAGATGTCTCACTGAAAAGTGATCAATGTCATCTACAAAACAATAAAAGAAAAGAAGATAAAAAACCCACATGGCTCAGTTTGAATCTTTAAAAAAAGAAATTGTGATTTTTTTTTTATATGATCAAATAAAAGGTTCCTTCTGCACCTCTTGGTGAGAAATTGGACTTAAATGAATGCCTCTGCAGTAAAAATACAACAGCGTCGAAGTAAAAAAAATGCAACCCCCCCTCCCCCCAAAAAACAAACAAACAGGTATTTCAGGAATGTATCAAAATAAAACATGTACTCAGATTTATTCCTAGTTTTGTGTTGTTGGTCTTAACCTATCAGGGAAATCACCTCCTGTCTTTTTATCTCATAAACACCCCTTAAAAAGCTTTAACAGTGTTGCTTTATAGTACCTAAAATAACCAATACACATTATTTGAATGTAAAAATGTAAAACTTTCATTAACCCCCCCGAAGAAGGTCTACATTAATGCTTAAATATATAATTAGTAGTAAACAGGATTGAGTGCTCCACTTCCTTTATCAAGAAATCAACAAACGTGTGACCGTTACATGTGTGAAAAGTCTGTTTGTTTCTTGCTCTGCATCCAGGTAAATAGCTGCCAAAGAGGACAGTTACACAGAACACTGTTGTAATAATACACACGCACACGCACACACATAAATACAAGTCCTGCATTTCTCTTATGTACAAAAAGTCCATTTTCTCCGGCAACTTCACACCATTGTCTCTTTTCTTTTTCCTAAAGAACATAAAGACTTTTTCTCCTTTTTGGTTTTGTGTGCTCTGGATACGAGGATTGGAGATGACAAACTTGCTGATGATGATAATGATGTTGTAGATGAAGATGATGAGGAGGAAGAAGGGGACATTGTGGTGGGACTTGGGGTTGTGCTGTTGCATGGTGAGCAGGGCGCAGATCGAGAGCTTCTCTGGGGGAAATTCTCATCTTGTTTTTCCATGTGGATGATGGCAGAAGCAGAAGAAGGGCGGCGCTTGAAGCAGGCATTGGTTGTGGTTGAGCTAGGGGTGTAGGGCTCACTGAAAGGCCGATGGACGGAAATGGCACTGCGTAGGCAGTTAAGCCACTGCTGCTTGTGGAAGACATCATTGACCTGCAGCGTATGGGACTGTGCTTGACTTGGGTCTTGGGAACGTACACGAAAAATGTTCTTGGCTGCAGATGAAAAAGAAAAAAAGAATTATGATTATGAGAGGTTATGAATACTACTCAGTAAACTACTGCTTAAAACATTGTGACAAGGCTTACCTTTGTCTGCATTGCTGAATGCACCTCTGAAGGAGCCACCCATTCTAACATCTCCATCCTGCAATTCTTCCAACACTAAATCCTGCACAGGAATAGGCTGTCGGTAAACTTGGAAACACTGGCGCTCATTTCTGGTGACTGGACGAGTCAGGACCAGCAACTCGGTGAACAAGAACACATGTAACTTCTGAAATAAAAGAAATCCCAGAAAAATTAATTAATTAAGAGCCAGGACATCATACACAACTGTTCTTGCTTTTATTTAAATTCATATAGATAATGCTATAATATAGTTATAATATAGTTTATCTATTGTTTTTGTAGTTTATTTTCTTCTGAGGCAAAAAGGAAGAATATTTTAATGAGAAGGTTTTGCTTACAGTTCCACTTTTGTTTCTCAGCTCTCCATGACAGAGCAGGCTTTTGCACAGCTCAATGTGAGGGTCCCTCTGCCTGTCGTCAAGGTATTCCAGCTTCTCAATGTAGAACTGGCATTCAGACTCTCCCTTCTTCATATTGATGTCTGACAAAACAGCTTGAATGATGGTGATCTAAACATACAAACATGAAAATTAGTATTCAAGTATAAGCCTATAGCAACTGCTAGAAGAGATAGTTGATGGAGCTGGGTTATGTTATATGGGTTTCTATCCTGTACTTACTGCTTCCTCCAAGCTGCAAGCATCAGGATGTTCTGCTGGAGTGTGTCTCAATATCTCTTTAAGCAGGAGTGGGTACTTGACCAAACGAGAGCGAGGGATGTCCAAGAAACTCCACAAATCAAGCTTCCGACTAAAGGGAGACTCAAGGCAACGTTGTAAGAAATCTTGCACCCTAGGGTCCTGTTTTTTCTGGTCCAGCAGTGCTTTGGCTGCCAGCTGATTGCTGCAGTAGTCCTTGTAGGCATTGAGTCGGGGAAGCTGGAGAAAAAGAAAGGATATTTTAAATCACTATTAAAATACAGGGTTTTAAAAGAATCACTGTGTCCTTTGTCATTTTGCAAAGGATACTTACCCAGTTTACAACAATCTGTCCTATTTGGCCTACTGTCCCATCTGGCCCAGTGGCTTTAGAGAGCAGGGCCAGCAGGTCTTCATGTAGGGGGATGTAGGCATCAAGATTACCAAAGATGTGGGTGAGCTCCTCCTCAGACATGATAGAAAGCTTCAGCATAGGGTCATGATATGCCTACAAAGGAGAGGCAAGTAAAAAACTGTCAAATAACATTCAGGCAGGCAAATGAGTCTGCTAAAAATAACTTTGTGAACAATTTTAGGGGTACTGACAGAGGAACAATTCCTGTCTTTTTATAGCTATTGGCTAGGCTGTGTGGAGTCTCTGCCAGACTTTGATTTAAACTGTTTGTGTTTAGCTTTACTCCCCACTAGCTCAGAGCTTTTAAGAGTACAAACCTTGCGTGCAAGCTGGAGGTCTGCAATCAGATCCTGTTCTCCGCGAGACAGCTCAAATATGGCCTGAGGAACGGAAAGGGGAACACAAAGAAAGATACCAATTTAGCAAAACACATAAATGTTTTTTTCATTACATCATTGTAAGTGTAACACATTAAACTAAACCTATAAATGCAGTGCAACTGTATCACTGAGGTCAACTTTTAGATCTCTGACTTCCCTATTTCTTGGTTTCATTCCCTAAGCTATTTGAAATACGAACGACAAGTGGATGGCTATTATCCCTGATCAAGCAGTCAGACACAAATACTACAGGAACTTGTGAAACTAGCTTGTTAGAGACGTAGAAGTTTTCACTTTCTGGATTTGTGACTGTTTATCTGTGAAGGATTGGGACCCAAGTATTCTCAATACGATCTACCCTTGTCGAAAGTATTTACATTTGTCAGTGATGAACTCACCTCTTGCCGCTTGATCTCTTTGGTGGAAAAGGTTCCCTTCTGGTGGATGTCTAGAGTCTCTGACCACAGAGTGCTGTTCCTTCTTTTAGGTGGTGTGGGGGCTGCAACCTTGCTGCAAGGCTTGTGGGGAACACCCTGTGACTTGGCATCACTCCGGAAAGAAGCCTGCATACATGAGAAAGGGAGTATCACGTCAGACATGCTGTCACATTTATGTTTCTCTTAAGTGTTTGTGACTTGTAGATTGTCACTAGAGTTTACCTGGATGGTCTGGCCAAAGCGCCGGACAGCCCCGTTCTTAACCGGAGAGATGAGGTTTGCTAGCGACGTCACCCTGCCGAGAACACGGACACGCTTATTGCTGGGTTCCTGAAAGAGCAGGGCAAAAATGGAAGGAAATGTCAGTCAGTTTGTATTACAGTTTATGTTAAAGTTGAGTCTTTGCACTGAATCACGATTGTCAGAATGAATTAATAGGGACAACTGTAAGTTCTCCGAAGTCCACCACCTTATGACAAAACACATCAAGTTATGCCGTTAATCTTCATTTTGTGCTGCACTTCCTGCTCTGGAATAATGAAATATAGAGTCTGGAGCTGAAGATGAACTGCAGACAGGCAGACTGGCGAACCATTTGACATGCAGATATAGTGGAGGAAGCAGCTCCAAGCCCCAGCAGCTGTTGGCTCCATCATGTGAGGACTCTTGAACTGAGGCGACCCACTGAGCACATAGACCTTTTCTGACTACCGGTCTGGTAGGGAAAGGGGTCTGGAGGAATGCCAAGAATGCACAGGACCATGCTTTTCAGCTGTTCACTGCCCCTCCCTACACATCCCCACACTATCAGGCTTGACAACAGCTACATCTCATCAAGTGTGATAGTGGCTTTGTTATGACCCCATTCCTTAATCGACATTTCCTCAAGTACTGCCATAAGATAGTGTTGAAATTTATTAAAACTTTTCAAGATAACAGACTCCCACTGTGGGTCACAAAAGCAGGCAGCAGTGTAAACACTCTAGGACACAAATTCAATTTCAAGTGTTTACACACTGTAATGTTGGAAGGGGTTGCACAGTTGAGTTATAAAAAGCAAGTTGAGACAGGCTCTTCAACAAGCCTTGCGTGAGAGTGCTGCTACACCTGGACCAGGCAATCCCCACTTAAACCTCCCTTCACCAAACCCTGAGGCTGTGAGAAAGGAAAGAGCTGCTTGGCTGTACGACTAAAACAAAGATATGCAATAAATATTTTATCAAGCAGAGCCTCCCCAAAAGCACTAGAAACATTGTAAAACCTTAGGATATCAGGAGTCTGCACTTCATACTTTTTCTGTGAAGTGCAGACTCTTTGTTACATCCCAGTCTATTTGGAATATCCCAACTTGGCCATAAAGCGCTCTGGTTTTTCACCTAACACAGGCTAAGTGGAATTTTGCCTTGACTCAGCAAATAGAAGAAACAGTGTTGCTACTGAGGCTGCTGGCACAGCTGTGGAGTGGATCCACTAAGTATGGTGTGGTTGAGTCCGTCTGCGGTGGTTGGAATCTTCTCAGAAAGCCTTGAGAACTTATAAAGTCCTCTAGTGGTAGGGGCCACCTAAGGGCAACCATGTATCAGCTGCTTGACTGTGGTTTATTTGCGAGATTGTTTCTTTATTTTAAATCTATAGGACCAGACTATCTGATTTGTGACCCTTTAATATCTGACAGATAAATCAAACAGACACAGATACAAGAAAAAACAAATTTGTTCAGTAGCAAAAATGCAACAATGATAGAAGGGCTTGGGTTTTGGGGTGGAGTTGCAAAATAGCTATTGGAAAGGCACGCCGGCCGTTATGTCCTTCCTGTCCTTTGTGGAGTGGCTCCAGAATAACAAAAGGGTCACTAGTCCTGCTCTTTGTTTATCAGCTCTAAAGTGAAACTGTGCAGATAGGCAGAGAATAGTGCTATTTTTGCAAGTCTGACAACAGTTTCAGGTAGTAAGACTGGAATCAGGAAGTCACATAGATAGATGAATCAATCAATGACAATAACAAAGTTAGACTAAGAACATTTGTACCCAACAAATATCGAAAATCATAATATCAAAACCATATATTTCTTTTTACAGTTCCCCAGTTCCTTTTTAACTACTATTGTGTGTGTGATAAGCTAAAGTCGGGGTGTGCCCCCGATTAAAGCAAACAGACAATGCCATTCAAGGAGCAGTAAATTTAAATTAATTGTATGTATTAATTAGAATTATACATTAAAAGGTAAAATTATAAAGAAAATGTGTGAAATAAAACTGGTTTAAATTTAGGATCATAAACTTTTCTTTAAAGTTCCTCTTTGCAAAGCAAATGACTGACAATGAAACCAAATGTTCTCTTCTCTGAAATGGAAAGAAAGGAGTTGAGGAAGAGATTTTTGCTACCACAGAGAGCCCACCATGTTCCAACAATGTGTGCCAAGTTACTGAGTGGTGAATGATTTCAGGTTGCTTTGTAAGATTTGCTGATATAATTTTTACTTTTTACTTTAATGTCAAATGTTGAACAAAAATGATTACTTTTGGATCCATCGGAATAGTGATTGAGAATACAGAACCCTGCTGTTTCCCTGTTTGCAGTCCTTTTAGTATGCTGACTGCCCTGTACCTATACATCCCATTAAGGCTTAGCTACCTGCTGGGCTAATGTTCAAGAGCAGACAAGGAATCAACAAGGTTAGGAAGTTAGGAAAGGCACAGTGTAATCTAGAGATTACATTTATAAGTAACCAGGCACAAAGGTTAAAGTCTCATCTCACAGTCATGCACTCACAAACAGTGTGTGCACAAGTGTGATAAAACCAGGGAACGGCACAGACTCACTCATAGTCACATGAAGATATGACTTCACTGGAAGGGTTCCAAACTAACATTTACTGAAAAGTGTATAAAAAATTATCCCTTGTTTTTGCCGAAAACTATGGTGGCATACGATGAACAGGGTAGCTTGGTGCCTATCAAACGGACTTTGCAAGTGATAGACTTCCAAAACCAAGCTAACAAAGACTCAGAGGTAAGACAAAAACAAGGTTCCCATTAATCCAGTTGAATTAGCTCCAAATAATCCACATTAGAGTAAAAAGTCTATAAACACCCAGGCTTTTGTCTTCCTATGGGGACAGGGCTCTCTCAAAACTGCCCTCACACACACTTTCTAAACTTTGGTCTGAGACACACTGAATGAGGGAGGGTTTTATAGCTTGGACTGGAGGAGGAGCATGCCTCTTGCAGTCAGTGACAAGGACTAGGTCTACATGGAAGTAAGCAGACACTACCTGCAGGTTTTGGTGAAAATGTCTATGAGAGTTTTGATCACAATCGGCAGACCTTACTGGAAAGTAGAAACCCATAATATGGGTTTTTTTTCAGGGAACTGAGTTGAAACATGATACTAAACATGATTAATGATCAGTCTTTGATTTAAATCAATCTTAATACATTTTAGTAACAAATTTAATGAAAAAGGTTTTATCTCTATATTTCTAGACTACACAGGGGGAAAATATCTTGTTCAGTAGAGCATGGAGTAAAAAGGCCCATATAAATTGAATAACTCTTTGTAGTTAATCTAAATTGTTCCCCCAAACTGGAGAGTAATTGTAAGTTGGCAATTTCATTTTTAGCCAGTTGTTCAAAGTGGTTTGGAGCAAAGTTCTATATACTGATCTTTAAACACAGCTGTCTGTAGTCTCATCAACTGACTGGGGGAGGTGAACAATTAGAATATCAATAGTGGGACACTCAGCCAGATGTTTACACGGAAATCTGTGTATTGACTTCCAATACACAGGAGGGGGGGGGGGGGGGGGGGGGGGGGGGGGGGGCTCATATGTTGATTAATGTATGTTGATTAATCCATTGGTAGGGGGAAATCAACATGCTTGCCAGTTTCAGTAAAGATAAGCATCCAAGAAGAAAAACAAAAGTTGCTTTTCAAAATTCATTTTCACCGGACATAGGCACTAAACAAAATTAAACTGAACTAAACAGGTAATTGCACATATGGCTCAAGGGCAGCCACACCTGAAGCCTCTACACCCAAGTAGTTGTTGCACAAATGCACAGTGTGGTGTCAAACCTGATGGAGCAGCTTATGGGAAAGTGCTGCTAGGCATGGTGTTAAAATGTGTGTATTTTGGGCAAATGGACAAGCCTGTTCAGAGCTATGCAATATCCACCTGGGTCAACATGGAGGTGTGAAACAAGACACAGGCTTCCTGTTGCTGCTCCGGCAATGTTTGCATAACTGTATTAACAAAACACAGATGCTAATCGAGGCACATGGACATTAACACCGTGCTCTTTTAGGAGTGTTGAATGAGCCTTCAACCCAGTCTGTTTTGTATCTCCCATATACAAACAAAAGCAAAGTTCTAGGCATCTTGATGCAATAAATCAAGTCACTTGATTCATTGTATAATGAATGAAGTGACTTTAATCTCAGAATAAAAAGTGACTATGGGTTAAGATCTGGGATCAGCAAAGTGAAAACATGCTAATGTAGGAGTCAGAGCGAGTCTAGTCAAGGATGAGGTCTGTAAGTAGTCTATTTGTGCCTGTGGAGGACAGTGTGTTACCTGATGTTACTCATAGTAAGCAGAGTACTGAGGCTGAATCAGCTATATGTCTGGTTTAGACACAATAAGCATAACACAACATGGCTATGCCTGTCTGTATCCGTCATTTCTTGTCAGACTATGCTAGATCTAAAGCACAGTTGTGATTTGCCCTCCGGAAGCTCATAGACACATTCAGACTGACTACAGGGAGACGGTGTTATTGAGGGGTGGATATTCACAGTTGCCTAAGCTGTGGCGTGCCAAGAACAGACTAGGCCCTGAGGCAAGATAAAGCTGGGCTCAGTTTCATCTCTAAATCATCTGCAGAGGGTGCACAACATCCAGAACATCCAGAAGTCCAAAGTAGGCAATATGCCGGAAGCTTATTGACTGTGGAGTGTTAAGTGATTTAAAGGAAGAGGACTGAGAAGGGACTACTGCCATCTGCTGACAGTTTCCAGTATTAATACTAATATAATATATGTACTGAGCCTGAGCTGGACATTTATAAAGAGATATAGCTTAAGTTGAATGACTGACGAAAATGGATTGGGTGACAGTGCCTCAATGTGAAGGTGTTGTAGTCTATTGCACCAATAGTGTTAGACAGACCAAATTAATTAATCGCCTATTGACTACAACTTGTTCTTCACCAAATAGGTACTCACCACTTTGCATACAAATCTGCATGATCGTCAAAGTTTCACTTTATCTCTAGGGTACGGCTCTGATGTATAAAGATGTAGAACTACTAATTGATGGAACAGCTTCCAGTTAACTTATTGGACATTCCAGTGTTGTGTACTTCCTTCATTTATTATAAACAAAAAGATTTTTAAATTCCCAAAAGGTTTTTTTTAATAAGCTACAAGAAGAAGGCAACACAAAATGCTTATTTTGTTCAAACTGTTGCTTTTTAGAACAATTGGCGAAGGGAGCACATGTTACAGGAACATTTTACTGCTTTTAAAATGGAGAGGAACTACATAATTTGTTCCAGGTATAGAGTACACAAAAGTCTAATTGTTTATCTGTTTAAGTGCATGAAATTACATTTAGATAAAGAGTCATGCCTGAACATTTCTTCTATGTCTACGGTACTTCTGAAACCAGACTAACATCCTCAGGTTGTTTTTGTTTTATCAGTGTTCACACCCAGAGCAGTAGTTGTTGCTACAAAACAAAATGAGACACAACCAACAGTTACAAGAAACTCCTACACTGTGTAGGCAAATGGTACCAGTGAGCTCATGAGCACTGACACTGAGGAAAACTGTATTAAGAAGAAAAGCTTGGTGAAACAGTTGGTGAAAAGTATTTATTCAATGTAACAATATTTATTTTTCAGCTTTCAGCTTTTTATTAAATTAAAGATGAAAAACATTCAACTTATAAATTTAGAAATATATTTTAAAATAATTATATATACATTTACATCTACTGTTACAACATCCTTTATACTGGTAATTGGCAGTCAATCAGAATCTCAGGGCAAGATCAGACATGATGAAGCATTCCTTCCAAGGTTGAAAGTCCAACCATCATGTGAAAGGCCCTATGAGTTTTTGTTCTACTAGTTGTTGTGATCTACTTTAATAATACATCTTAAATGTATTCCATTGGATGTCAACTTAACTAAAGTGGTTGGCACAACCACTTACACTGAGGTGTATATGGGATATTTAATCCAATTTATTTCCATTCCTTCTTTTGAAACTTGAGTTGTATGCTGAATTCAATTGATTTTTTTAATCAAACCTGCGGGTTGAGAACTTGTGTGTATTCTTTTTAAAGGCCATTGGCTTAACTGCTGCTGTTGACCAGCACACTTTTTTCTAAGGACTATTATTTTCTGAAATGAAGGTATTTAAAATATGGAGTGATAGTTTTCTTGCAGCGTCCTATGGAATTGCATAGGCAGTGAACATTGAAGAAGATCTCAATCAACATGTTAACACTGTTATTACTTGCTCTCACACTTATATTTTATTTGGAATATTGACCAACAGCTCAGTGGCAAATGTGGAGTAGTAAAGGGCTGCTTACTCTTCCTCTACCAGCCGAAAGTATAAGGATGAGTGCATATGCCGATTTAGCATGTATATGCAGCAACCTCTCATCATAAAACTTTGATATTATTGTTTGACACTATTGCATAAGTGCATGAGTATGCAAGCCATGATATTACTAAAGAGATTTATTAATAATCTGCTTGTGTGTGGGAGGTACTATCTATAATTCTTCCTTCACCGGAAGTAGCTTAGAGAACATAAAAGTTGCACTGTTTGAGTCAAGGAGTGGCCCAAAGAATTCTCAGTGACACATCAGTCGTCCTTCAGGCCTGATCAAAGCTCTTAAAAAAGATTGAAAAAAACAAACAAATGTTCCTGGTTTGAATTACTGGGGACTTTCTGCATGGGGATGGAACATTTTTCTTGTGTATGCGTGATTATTGCAAAACTGTCAAATATATAAGATCATTGAAAATAATGTATTTATAGTAAAAAAAAAAAAAAAAGGTAGTTAGCATAATAAATACACTGCATATTCTTTTTTTATTTTATTTACTTTTTAATGTTATACGTGTACTATATATTTAATGAGAAAGGTGTTCATTTGTTTCTTCCTCCTGCTTAACTTGAAACTTATATGATGTAACAGCCATTTAGGTCTTTTCTCACTTGACTTTGGTCCTTATTGTGAGCCAAGTTAACTTCCTGGATTGTGGCTGAATTGACTAATTTTAATCAGTTCTCATATTCCTAGCCACCATCAATAAAATTAACTAGCATTTAATGCTATGTCTGGCATGTTCTACCTGACACTCAGTATTTGTGTTTTGAATGCTAACTGTGTCTGCCTCTATTGCAGGACTCTGATTTGCTGGGGTGTTCTATTTCAAGTTTTAACTGGGGATAATAAATGCAGCTACTGGAAATTCATTTGGAGCAAAATAACAAAAGAATACTTTACTTATGCAGTAAAAACCCAAATTTGAGATTATTCTTAATAAAATCAAATAGTTGAAAAGGGATTTTCAGTGTATATTCTGTAGTGTAGATTTTTTTTCTCCAGAAGGTTGTATAAATTTACTTTCGCTCCTGAAATAGAACTACAGTACATTCCTTTAAATGTAAAGAAACAGCCACAAAGATGGAATATTTGCAGCCATCTTTTTGCAGGTGATTTGGATTAACTATGCTCATTGCCCCTTTTTGTTGAGAAACAATGGACTGTTGGAATTCCAAACTGGAACAGGAAAGGGTTAATTAGGCAGGTGAGAACTACTGCGTGGTTGCTTGGTCAGTCAAGTAGTGAGAATAACTTCAGATGTGAGAAAAGAAGTCTACCCACTGTAAACTTCTGTAATGTAATGTATCACAAAGTAATGGCCTATAAGACCCCAAGGGCTATGTTGTCAAGCTTCATTTACCATGCAGGCCCAAGTCCTTCTCGCTGGGCACAAAGTATGTGAAGATCTTAATAATCGCTGAGATGAGGAGGCCAGAAGTGGACACACAATACGAAGGAATGGGTGAGTTGTAAGGGAGTCTGTATTTGTGTTGGACGAATTGTTCTGTTGCTGTGGGGGAACTTGTTTCCGCTGTGGTTAACCTGTTTGCCTTCCCACATTCCAAAAAAGCAACAGCTACCTAATGAAAAATGTCAAGTGAGCACTTCCAATACCTCCTCCCTGCATGCATTGCATTTATTTTGTGTATGAGTGTTAGCTTAACATGATAATGAATCTGACTGTTTGTTCACAATTGGTTGCATCTCAAAAGATGGCAACAAAAAAAAAAGTTTCAAGCAACAAAGGGTTGCGTAACTCACTTTTATTGAGCCGACTTTCCTCTGAGCTACTGCTGAGGAAAACCTGGACTTTCACTCGTCATTTTTGTAAAGCTAAACATAAGTTACAGAAACTATTCTGGCACTTAAATGCCCTTGAGATTCTCTATAAACAAAATAGATGCAATTAAAAATTAAAACAAAGAAACAGCACACACAAAGTGTTGTCCATCTGAAAGAGCATTATCAACAACGTCCAAAAACATGTTAAGTTAATTGGACCGTCCAAATTACCCTTAGGAGTGAATGCAAACGTGTATGGTTGCTTGTCTGTGTGTGTCTGTGATGGACTGCTCACCTGTCCTCCTCTTGTCCGTGGTTAGCTGTGATAGGCTCCATCCCCCTGCTAATCCATTGGGAATAACTGGTATAGAAAATAGAAGAATGGAATTCTCATTATTATCTCATTATTAAAAAGAGTAAATATGCATGTAGGTTACTAAAAGAGTAGAGATTCAGCCAGGTCATTATCTATTTGGATGATGAATCATCACATTAGATGTGAGAACAATAATGCCTTGCAGTCCAACAATTTTCCCATTGAAGGAGAGAATTTTTGCCAGATATCTGATACTAATTTAAAATGGAGGGACTTGTCATTTCTTCTTTTCCTACCCCAAACAATCTTACTGTTGCTCCATTTATGCTTTTAAAAATTGTAAAAGTCAGTAAATGGTCTTAAAAGGTCATTAAATCTGTAAAGGTTCCCATTTTGAACTTAGCTAAAAAATGTTCTCTGTTAATATTAAAAACCACTTGGTATAGTGTTGTACATGAAATGTGCTGTAAAAATAAATTTGCCTTACTGCTTTGAGAGACATGGATGTTGGACACAAATGCTGAGACTGTACATTTATTATCAACATTCTAAATAGAAAATATTAAATTTGTCTCCTGTGATGGATTGGGACCCTTTCGAGAGTGTTCCCTGCTCCCTGCTGCCAATGAATGGAGTAGCCCCCTGTGACCCTGCAATTGAATAAGTGGGCATACAATATAAATGGACTGATGGATTAATGGATTATCGATTGTAGAAATCCCTTGTCGTAGAAATGAATATGGAAATATCAGAAAATTCTGATTTATGTTATTCAGCCCTGCTAAATGTACATTATTAACAAGACATTTCAGAATATTTCCTACTGTGGGACCACGTCTTGCAAGATTTAGGACACAGGTGTAAATAAACAGCTGCAGTTAGGGTCTTAAGCTAATTGCACAGTGTCTCTGGACACTGAGTTAGTCTTTTTTATTCAGTTTAAAAAAAATGTTATTTAGATTTTCAACTACAAGAGAAAGGAGCGGCGTATATGATCCTAATATGAACATCATGACATCAATCCAGAAAAACTTGAGTGGAAGATAAAACAAACTGCCTATATAAACAGCAGAAGCTGTAGCAGAAGAACGCTAAAGACAGTATTCTGACAACGTGTTTGAGTTCAGCTTATAGCTGTAAATCTTTTGACGCAAAAGGTGCCCAAAATGGTGGATAAAACCAAACTCATTGGTTCATATTTGATTTTTGCAGAAAGACAACTTGCTTCTATCTTATTCTTAAATATAAAAAGTATAAAAAAGTATATCACTAGTAGTGTATACAGATCACAAATCAACAGATCATCAGTCACTGTTATTATACTGCATTTGCAAAAAAAACATCTATGTTAAATATTGCCTTTATCTTTGATCTGACTCGTGAGATAAAAGCGCCACGGAAGTAATCTCTCATGAAGAACATGAACATACCTTTCGCTGTCACCCCTGGTAATCCCTCATTCATAAATTAGCATATGAAGGCAAAGCAACATCATTAAAAGTTTGTGTTGGTTTATAGTAAAACGTCTCCACCCTATACTCCACACCCTACTTCAGGACAAGCACTGAGTCCATAGAAACTATTAAAGGCTATATTGCTCATACATTACTCATGGGGACCAAAAGAAACACCCAACATTTTAAAACAATGAAAAACTGTGCTTTGTGTGGGAGAGGTTCTTTGTCAGTCATATAAAAATAAATCACTAGTTACATATAACTATTGACATTATGGTTAAAGAATAACTGAATAAAAAGCACAGTTAAGTTCTAAGTTTTAAGCTTTCAGTCGAAAGGCATAAGTAATATGCAGTTGATCACGTCTGGTGCTGTGTCGAGCAGCAGCTAGCAACAATTGCTCTCTCCTTTTCCACTCTTTTTGAAGTGTTTTTTATATTTATTGTTTACCATTCCCTCTTTTTATGTAGGTGTACACTGTTTGGGCAATCAGGAATCACCATGAGAGTGACAAGAGGAAACGTCGACTAGCTATCCTGGTGTTGTCCTAGAAATGTTACTGTTGAGGAGCGTGTGTATCTTAGGCACTAAACTGCTTGCCATCAATCTGTAACCATATTATCTGCCATGTGAGTTCTGAAACAAGATGACCCTGGTTGGTCACATTCCTATCACAGCGCTTACAATTGATGTTGCCCACGCTGTTATTGTGAAACTCCAGACACAACACTTGGATGCATTCGTCATCCGTTCGTTGAATGTCCCACCTGAGAAAAAATAAAACACTCCACTTGCAGAAAAGCAATGTTAAGGACACTTACTGCTCCACTGGCCTTCTGCAACTTGGAAGATAAGACCGTAACCTCACCTGTCTGCAACTGCTGTGTAAGCATCTATTGCAGCGGCTTTCGGTGAACACTTGGATTGTGAGGAGATGCTCCCAGGAGAGTGACGTCCTCCCCCCAGGGGTACTTCAAGCAAACAGACTGGGTGTTTCCTTGTTATTTGCATGGTGAGAACCTTGATGATCTCATGGACAGTGTTACTTCACAACTTCTGTGTGAACAGAATTGTTTCCACTGACTGTTCTGTTACCTGAGACATCAAGGTCCTGCTGAATGAGGCGTAGCCTTCATATATCCATTCATCCATTTTCTGAACCACTTATTCCCAAATGGGGTCGTGGGGTGACTGGAGTCAATGGGCAAGAGGAAAGGTACACCCTGGACCCCCAGTCCATTGCAGGGCCACACATATAGACACACAAAGACGAACCACCATGCGCACTCACAATCACTCCTAAGGACAATTTGGAATGTCCAATCAACCCAACATGCAGGTTTTTGGACGGTGGGAGGAAGCTGAAGAACCCGGAGAGAACCCTTGCAGACACAAGGAGAACATGCAAACTCCACCTTCATACATATATAAATATATATATACATACATATATAGGAAACAATTAAGCAAAGCAACAGAAAGTTAATCATTCCACAATTGTGGGTCTGTACCATATAATGAGACGATGGTTCAGAATCCATTTCTGAATTAATCAGTAATCTAAACTGCTAATCTTATGATAAACATAAA
>CAJRST010011113.1:4746783-4761392 GCA_907169785.1 Menidia menidia | reverse complement strand
AGATAGATAGATAGATAGATAGATAGATAGATAGATAGATAGATAGAAATATTAGAGCACTTATTTTAGTATTACAGCCTTCCTAAAATTTTTTAACTGTGCTCTTTTAGAAGGCATCTGACTCTAATGTGCAATGTTAGGTAGGTCAAAGGTCATGTCCCACATAACTCATAAGATTTACAAAGCAGTTCAGAAGATGAGCAAACCGGAGTCGAACAAGGCTGTTTTTTTTTTCTTCTTACAGTTGATTAAAGTATGAGCTCTTTCAATTTTTATATCATTCTCATAACTAACTTTCTCTATTTTTTTAGCTAACAAAGCTGCCGATCATTCACTTTCCTAACTTTAATTTTCACCGTCTAACCACAAAACCCAGAGCTCAAAGCATGCAGGTTTTAAATGTTCAGGAACCACAGTAACAGTTTTGGATTTTGTGATGAATGTGTGTACATGAATTTAGGAAACGCTCCATTTGTAATCCTGTATTTTTCTCTATATGTCCAAACCATACATTTCTTTTAAAACTGCACCTTTCTCGAAAAAAATTCTGACCGGTCTGTGTGGACAATCATAAAATGTAAAAAAACACATTACTAATGGAGTTTGGAACACAAAGAAAATACAAATAGCTATACAAGCAGACACATCCTGAGCGAATATCACCCCTATAAAGAGTAAAAGTAAGAGATACACACTTACACAGACACATAACCCACTTGTGGATGATGAGGCCAGGCTCTCGAGTTGGCCTCCTGTACTATTTTCCCCCGGGAAGTAACACACAGACACACCACCGGCCTGAGAGGCAGTCCCCGGTCCCACGGCTGACAATCATGTAAGCCTCCCTGCCCGTCCACCCTGTGCCTCTCTGTCCACTTTGCCTCTGCGTCTGTAAAAAGAAGGTTTATATGACGTTACAGTAAATGATGACAATTACAAGTTACTGTAAGATTCATTTTCTTGTCACTTGATTCCAGTTTTGCCGAGTCATGGTACAATAATTCTGTAAACTGTCATATAACGTAAGCATCTCTCATAAAGGACTTGTAAATTCAACTAATTTTCCCTGAATCGTTCATATTTACATCTCTCCTTGACAAAATGTTTAAAATGTGAATTAATTAATAAATGGAGGGGATAGTGTATTTATATGACGTTCGGGCCAAGTACTTTTAAAACTTACGGTACCGCAGATATAATGTGGATCATCGTCAGGTATGAAATAACAGGGATTGGGGTTGAGTTGAATGTAAAACATATACTTTGTTGTTGTCCAAAAAGTCACAGCTGATATTGTGGAGTGGAGTGAGTTTGTAGTTTTTCTCATCATTTGGAAACACGACTGATCTTTAATATTGGCTACTCAGCATTTTTTAGATGAGTTTTTGATACAAGATATGATGAGGACTATTTAACACACAAGTGGCTGTCCAACATGTCTTACTACAAGTATTGATTAGTTTAGTATTAGTATTAAATTGTCAAATATAAGAAATAAAGGAAAGGTTCCAGTCATTGACATCTTTGTAGTTTTCATTGAAAATTATTGCTATGAATATCTCTTAACAAGGAGGTATACACTGTAGTTTGAGGGACATAAATTGTTCCCGTAAGTGAGCACTAATTCAATGT
This sequence comes from Menidia menidia, assembly GCA_907169785.1. NCBI lineage: Eukaryota > Metazoa > Chordata > Actinopteri > Atheriniformes > Atherinopsidae > Menidia > Menidia menidia. Next base: position 4,759,760 of record CAJRST010011113.1, on the reverse strand, counting down.
ATGTTATTTAAAACCACCTTCTGTTTCTACGTCTTCTCTAATTTCTCCCAGTGGACTTTTCCACATGCTGGCAGCCTGTCAGATAGATCAAGTACCTCAGGGTCACAAACATGAAACTGATTCTCCTTTCCTGTCACTAAACCTTCCCCTGTTAGCAATCTTATTGTTCCTTCTTAGCTGTTCCAGGAAAATTAGAGTCCCTTGACAATGAAATTGGAAACAAAGATTCTTAACAGACCATAGAACATTACTTTACAGATTTGGAGTCAGGGTGCAGCCACTGGTCAACTATTGCATCAGTTGAAATATTTCGTTTTTAAATTTTATTTGATTGTTTCATGCAATTTATTTTCGCTTTTGGTAACAATACATTCATTTTCAACAATAATTGCAGTGGTGATCAGCAATTATCTTTTTTTATTAACATTTTTTTATCATTTAAATAAAACAGCTTTTCCATTCTAATCCACACTGTAAAATTGAAGCATGATCGCAAAACAAACCATATCCCCCAAGATAAAATGTAACCAGGACAAACAATCCAGAGAACTATAGTATTAGTGCGGACTCATTTCAGAAAACAGTTTAGGGTAGATGTTTTTACTGATAATAGACATTTTAGACCAAGCTAGACTGGAGGTGCTCAACCACAATTTATAGTGCATGAATTAGAATAGTTTATTGAAGTCATTGGAGTTATCCCTGCACTCTCAAACCAGGACACAGACCCCAGAGGGAATGCAAATTCAATTACAAGAAGTTCTTCAGCAGTTCTCCACCACTCAACCTGAAACACCTGAACCCTGCAAAGAAATGCATCCCCATTTGTGGGAGGATGCAGAGCAGAAGCCATCTATGATTCTGTCCTTTTTTGTGTTTCTTAATGATAATGATAATCTTAAATTTATTAATTCCAAAAGATTAGAACTAGTGTGATTTTGACTTGAGGGTACATCTTTGAACAGAAAGACTTTCGCTCTAATCATGCGTGTTTTTAAACATAACAGTTTTGGACGAGTGCTTTTGGCAACACAAACGTTTCAAATATGTGCTATGAAAAGTCTTTTCATGTGTGGATTGTTACATTAAATCCAATAAAGTGAGTAATGATATGGAGTTGACAATTGTGTTCCATTTATGAATCTTTTTAAAAAAAAATTTTCATGAAGGTTAGATTTATAATAGGCAACATGAAGACTTGTGATCATCTGTTTTCCCAAATTTTATGATACATTTAATCAACTAATGAGAGATTTACAGGCATGTATTTCAAAATATATTTATTTATTTTATAAATATATATATTTATAAATATCTATCTAATTTTGTCATCCTTAACCCTCCATATAGCTGATTCTAACATTATATCACAATGTGTGATTTACTATTTGCCTTCAGAGATGCACTGGTGGAAATCTTTGGAAAAAGCACGCACCCCGAAACCTTCACATCTGTTTATTTTAACAGGTTCTATAACAGAAACTGAAACATGATTTATAATCACCCAACGTAATATACCAACTCTACAAGCAGCATAAAGGAAATATTCCAAATTAGAGCTAATATAATTCATTAAGCTTAATATTTTCCTTTTAACTAATGGAATTGTTGAGGTGTGAGATCTAACAAAACACATGTTCCATTTTTTACCCAACCCTTTATTGTAGAAGTAGTCACAAATGACACGTTAGATTTTCACCATTGTTACAAAAACATTATTTTCCTGGTTGGCTTTATGTCCATAGAAAAAAATTGTTTAAACCAAGTCAGAAACAGTATTTAAAAAGTATTAAAAATGTTGGAAATGAATCACAAAAGAAATCTGATGTTTTTCAGGTCAAAAGTATGACCAACATTACCAACCGTCAATGTTACTGTCTAAGAGAAAGATTTAAATTAAAAGTACACTTACCTACATAGAGTTGCAAAAATGTAGCTAATCATAGCCATAAGATATCATACTACACACCGTTCAAATGCAAATTGCTTTAAATTGGTAGATGCTATAAGGGTGGCGGCAACTGTTTTAGCCACAAAGAGGACAATGTAGAAAAAACATGGATTATTTTTTTTTTCTTTATTCATTTTCTAATTGTATTCTTATTTCTTTTTATTATTATTCTGAGGCAGAATTAATCAAATTAATTCATAAAAGTGACATTCTCTCGCTGTTAACTGATTCAAAACCATCCTTATCCTAGTCATGCTCATGGTAGGGTTGATGAAGCTTAATACAGTTACATCAGAAAAAATACCCCTAATTCTGATATACAGCTATCCATCGTGACGCAAACCACAAGACATTGTATCTCACATTTTTATTTAATGCCCAAAGAAAATATTGTGTTACCATATATGGAGCTCATAAATTGAATGTGAAACACCTGACTTGTTCATAAAACACTGAACTGCAATTGCAATTTATTTTCAATTGTTGGTTTCTGCTTAGTCTCATCGATATCAAATCTCAATATCTTATGTTGTGCTTTACAAATAACTTGCTGTGAGTTTGATGAAGCTTATAGCCTCATAGCCTATGTACATGATATCTATATCAATATCTAGACCTATAAGAAAAACTACTTTAGTCCATATGATTAATATTTGATACATATGGATTTTTAAATCGTTTGCATCTGAGACCTTTTGCCTACTTTTTTTTTGACAATTTGTTAAAGGGGCCAAATAAAGGCTTCAGACTAATAAAAATGTCTCTCTGTTTTTTCTTTGATCAGGCTTTAAAAGGTTAGCGGCATGACAATCTTTATCACTAAATAGTCATTTGCATGATCACATCAACCACTCATCAAACTCAGTTACAGCTATGTTTTTAGTGGGAATTTCCTAATAAACCAACTAAAATATGCCTCTTGCTCGTCTTAGAAATCAGTGGTGGGCCGTCAGGGCCTTCAAGGCCTTCTCTGCAGGCCTAAGAAAATATCTGAATCACAGACTGATGTTAATCATATTTTGTCCATGGAAACTTATCAAATATCTCTAAATGGTCTGTCGGCTTCCTTTCATAGCGTTTCCCCGGTTGCGCTGCTTCCAGACATGCATTTTCATATAAAAACATTTAACCAATCACATTTCAGACATCCTTTGTCGCTAGGCAGGGTCAAAGTCAAAGATGTCTGCCAGGAGGCCTTCACAATCCGTTCTACAGGCCCCCCCCCACAGTCGAGTCGAGTACACTGTTGCTTCAACCAATCAGTTTTAGGTTGGTGATGCCAGGGCCTTCTCGAAGGCCTAGGCAACGTCACCGTATCCACACCCGCTGATTGGATAGTCAGATATCTAATCAGGGCAAAGCTAGCAAACAAACCGAAATATAGTTGCGTTGGTGTAATAGCCATTTTATGATTTGGTGGCGGATTTACTGTCAAGGCCATTTTCAATATGGACTTTTCAAGAAAAGTAAGTGAGTAAAATGTTTTTTTTTCCCTAAATAGTATTGCGAGTTTATGAGGGTATTATTGATGTTTTTTGTTTTTTTTTTTGGGGGGGGGGGGGTCGCAGCTGCAGGAGTAGAAGACTTGTGCACCCCTGATTATTATACTGTATTTTAGGCTTGTCCCGATCCGATATTTGGATCGTATCGGCCGGCATGAGAAACTGCCGATCCAGACTCCAGATCTATTTTTTTTAAAAAGTCTGATCCCACCCGAGCATTAGCATTAGCATCTGTAACCCACAGGTCTGTGTAAACTTTAGTTGTTATAAGAGTAAATCCCTGTTCAACATGAGTCTGACAACTAAGTAAGTAGATAAATAACTTTCAACTTTAATACAAAAAGCTGGATCGGGAAATCCCTACTGTATTTCTACATAATAAGATGATTTCTATAGCCATAAAATAGTTATTGAGGGGTGAATTGATTCAGACGGAGCACCACTGAAGGCCTAGGGGTGAAATGCACGGTCCGCTACTGTTAGAAATTATCTGGGGCACAGCTGTAAGGATAAATAGATCTGCTCAGAAAAGGTGAGAGTAGGAAAACCCGACCTCCATTTCCAATTAGAGAGCTCAAGCAATTATTCAAACTCACACATATCTGGGCTGTATCATAACGTCTGCCTGGGTGTGGGTCTGCAATGGAAAAAGAGACTGCACGTGAGTGAAGAACAGGTTTGTTGCTAATGAAGCAAAACTGTAGTTTACCTCCTGCAGAGATTTACCATCTGATGGAATGAGAACTTTGTCCACACACACACTGAAATGCCCATACACAGGCGTGCTACAACCAAAAGCATGACAGAACTGTTGCTACTGTCAGTCCTTCTGGAAAAAAATGTCAATCACTTTTTTTTTGTAGATATAAATAAAAGTCCCTCTAAATTTCATATTGTTATAGTGCTAGGTAAAGGTATGGTTGCAACATATCTAGCCCTTTCAGCAATTCAGATTCACACCTACTCTGCAAGGACAGTAAGCATATCATTTGCCCTCCAGTGTAGATGTTAAAATATTTGCTCCAGGGGACTACAGTAGAAACAAACCAGTGGCCAAATATTTACCAGGGTCAGCACAATGAAATGGTTTGGTTTTGATTAAAAAAAACAAAAAAATGTTTATTGTTGTTTAAGTTGTTTTTATAGTTTCTAATACGTTTATCAACAAAAATTAAGCCCAAAAGAAGAAAAGAGTGATAAATTAAACCCATCCTCTTTCCTTCCATAAGAATGAAAGGGGATAGAGAGCAGCCAGTTGATTCTTATTAAATGTACCCGATTAATTTCTCAAATAGTTCATTTATAATCATCAAAAAGTCTTCTTATTTTTGTTGACATTTTTGTTTCTATGTCGACACAAATGTTGTTTTCCATAAAAAAACATCATTAAAAATCAGCACAATTCAAGTATAGCATATTCAGTGTTGCCCAAAGGAAAGCGTAGAAAACCTTTCACTTTCCTCTTGTGGAAGTGTTGAACCCAAATGGGAGATTAAAACTTCCCAGGACAGAAACAAAGATGCCCGCTTTGTATACTTTAAAGTATTTTCACACTGCTCTTGACCAGCAATGAGGACAAAGCAAGCCTCTCATGTGGACACGTGAATAACAACTAATACAAATCAAAAGTGATCCCTCCCTCCCCAATAGATGATAGCTACAACAAACACCAATCATGACCAACAGGAAAGAATTAAGAACTACTTCGTCAGAGTCAACTTTCAGCTGGATTGTCAAAACGGTGTTAAACTTATGTTGCATCTTCGAACAAGGTCTTCAAGGTTTTCAGGATACTTCAAGATTCATTTTGACACCTTTTTCAACAATGCATGCCTCCAATAGCAGAAAAATAACTTAGCAGATCAATAACCAAACATTCCATGGAAACACAGTGCCATCTTGGGGTCTGAATTAAAATTAAACTGTCTGATAAATTTATCCAAATAATCTGCCTCACTTAATGGTAAAGCTTGTTTTCCCTTTTCATCATGTTTGTCATATTGTTTACAGAGAAATCCCATTTGATCTTTTTATATGGTGAAACCATTTGAAATCAGGATTGATCCATTTAGAACCTCATTTGTTGTATTGTTTTATTCGTGTCAAGTTTGTTTCTTTGCAACATCTGCAGTACTTGATGTAATTCTATTCTAGGTCATAATACCCTTTCTTAAAATGTTTTATCAATTCCATGAATTTGTGTTTAGACCAGCAGAATAGGGATATATTTCTTTAACTTATAATACTTTAAAAATTTAGATGTTTGAGTATCCCTCTCCATGCCCTGAAACATAAACTTCAGATCTGTGATTGGCTGGAGGTAAACTACACCTTCACAAGTACTGCTGAGAGAAGTGCTAAGCTCTACGCTCAAGAATTTCAATCTCTTTTGTGTTTCTCATCTCTCTTGTCAGCACCGCATTTCTTCTTTTGTCACTCGTTTTGCATCTCTACCGTCAACCTGAGACGCTGGATAAGTACCCAATTCCACCCTTTTTATATATATTTTTTGTTTTTTGTTTTTTGGAGTATCACTGAAAAATGTAATACAAAACAATACAATTGAAATACAAAACTTCAGAAAGAGCTTGTCTCTTGACCTAAGGGTATCTACTTGCGGCCACTTTTGAATAAAAATTGTACTGACAACATTATTGACAAATAAATATCAGGGAACAATTAAAATGGCACTATCCTCTGTACCTTTTCTTAGTAAACAACATCCACTAAAACTAAAACAACCCCCAAGAAATCATTTGACTGTATTATGACTAAAAGCCTTTTTTTAAATATGATACAATATGAGTTACTAAAAATTCTTCATTAGAATTGCTACAGCACATTGGCAGTTTGATTATGATCCCCAAACTGTACTCTAACTGTAAATTACAAAAATTTGTTATCTTCACAGATTCCTTTTAGTGCTATGTGCTACACAAAAGAAAAGAGCGGGAACTTTTATTTCAGTGTTCTGTGGAAGTCAAAGATGGGTGTTTGCAAAGTTTGTTGCTTAACCCAAGATATTAGCTCAGGGTTTCTTTACATATGAAATTCAATATGTTAAGTTGTATTAAAAATGTTTGTCAGATTGGCAACTGCTTCAGAACACTTATGTCGTGATGTGAATTGATAAAATTTCAAATCTGACAATGCCCGCTTTATGTGACCATTGCCACACCAAAAATGAAAAAAAAGTTAATACAAATTTTCTTTTCAGATAGATTACTTCATGAAATGTCACAACATTGCATCTCATTTTATGTACCCTACCCTTTTCTAAAAAAAAGCTGGCTACATTACAGCAGTGTATGTAGCTGTAAAAATCAAATATAGTTGATTTTTACATGTTCTACTTAATACCTTTAGATTAAGTAGAACATGTGTCCAAGCATAGACTGTATTGTCTCCAAAAGGATGTGTGAGACTATCACTGTATAGTCATTATAACATGGATATGGAATCCAGAACACAAAATTTCTTAATACACATTTTTCTCAGGACTGACATATTTTGTTTAATCTCTAAATTGACCATAGAAGTATGAATGTGCACAACTGTCTTTTATCTCAGCCTTTCTGGTAGGGCTGCAGCATGTTGCTGGAGCAGTCTTTTTTACACTGGAACCAAAACATCTCAGTATTATATAATCAGTGTGCACAATGCTAAATGCTATTTACAATAGCCATGTGTTTGTGAATAAAAATGGCATAGATAGATAGATAAATAGATAGATAGATAGATAGATAGATAGATAGATAGATAGATAGATACCATGGATTGTCTTTATTGGTCCATTGTTTCATTTACAATAAATACTTATAAATAAATTAGATATATACATACATACACAACCTCCCTAAAGCCCCAAAACCTAAAAGAAAAAAGAAAAAGAAAGAAGAAAAATAGATAAATAAATGAATTAAATTAACAAACAAACAAACAAACAAACAAACAAACAAACAACCAAACAACCAAACAAATAACCAAATAAGAACCCCCCCCTCAAAAACTCAGAATAAGCACATCATCATCAACAACTCGACACAATACATCCCCAACTCCCCAAATAGAAATAAACTCATTCACGTCTGACACCATTTTATAATAAGAAAATTCAGTCCTGAGACGTGCCGCCACCAAACCTCTAAACATAAGCACAGCATCTGCAGAACCTGCCCCCTTCATTTTATTTCTCCTGCTCAACCACATGCTCATTTTAGCCTGACCAAACAAAAAATTAACCAAACAATTTTTTCCCTTTTGTGCTGCCGCGTATCTGGGCCCAAAAATAAACACCTCACTGTTAAAACAAATTCCCAATGCTCCCACCCACCGCTTTAAAATAGAAAATAGGGGACCTATCCTGGGACAACCTAACCATAAGTGGTCTAACGTCTCCTCCGCCTGACAAAACGCGCACTGACTCCCTACCCGGTGATCAATACGTGCCACATGCCTGTTCGTGGCCACGGCCCCGTGCACAATCCTCCACTGGAGATCCGCACTGCGTTTCTCCAGCGGGGCCTTGTACAGGGACCTCCAGCTGCCCCTGGGAGACGAACCCGGTGCCAACATACCCGACCACTTCGACTCTTTGACCCCGGCCAGCATCGCTCTGTTCAGGACTTTCACCGACACAGCATACAGGTTCTTCTTTGGAGCTTCAGAGAAGTTCCACAGCTCTGGGGTTTTAAAAGACAGCAGCAGCCCTTCTCCTTCCTCCTGCTCCTCCACTGCAGCACTAATGGACAGCTCTGGAAAGCCCTCCAGATGCTCCTCAGCCTCCAGTGCCCTCCTGAAGGACCCAGGAAGTCCACTTATCACCTCCTGTAGCAGTTTGTCCATGAAGCGTAACGACTGGGTCCCAGTGTCCTCACAAATCTTTGCAGCACTTTTCCACTGTCCGTCTGCCCTCAGTCCTGCCAGCTTTGTCAGCCCCGCTGCCGTGAACATCCTCTGAACACTCTCAGAGGCCAGAATTTTGGTCTTTATGGCAGGGTTATTGAATAGAGGTTCATTGCCTGCCGTTCCATATACCTGAGTGCAGTCCCTCTTACTTTTTAAAACTGTTCTCCAGTCATTCAATACTGACTGATAAAATCTGGAAGTTTGTTTAATATCCATTCCCTCCAGGTCCAATAGGAAAGATGCCTGTCGTACTGCATGTTTCCAATTCTTTGCAGCAGCAGGGATGCCGTTTGAGTCCAGGGCTGCTGCGTTCTGTACAGATATTTCTGTGCTGTCTGGAGCCTAAGCGCAGTTATGCGGCTCCTGAGGTCAATCAGCCCCTGACCCCCTTCCACCACAGGTAAAAACAGCACAGCCGATCGAATCCAATGATATCCATCCCATAAAAAGTCCACCAGTGCCTTCTGTATCTGCTGAAGTATTTTGTCCGGAGGAACCAGAACGGTGGCTCGATGCCAGAGCATGGAAGCAGCTAGACTGTTGGCAACCAAAGTCCTCCCCCTGTATGACAACTGGGGCTGGACCCATGTCCATCTAGACAATCGGGCACCTATTTTCTCACCTATGCCCTCCCAGTTCTTTAGCTGAAAGTCCTCATTCCCCAGATAAACGCCTAGCACCTTCATCCCCTCTGTGCTCCACTGCAGCCCTGCTGGTAATGTCGGCTTCTCTTTATTTCTCCACTCTCCCAGTAAAAGACCCTCACATTTCGACCAGTTAACCTTGGCTGAAGAAGCTTGCTCGTACAATTTAAGATTTTGTTCCAGAGTCCTAACATCCTTTTGACAATTTATAAAAACTGTGATGTCGTCAGCATTTGCTGACAACCTAACTGAAGAGTTACCTTTTTATGCCAAGTTTAAACCGGATATATTTCTTCTGAGTTGATGTAAGAGCGGCTCAATAGCCAAAGTGTAGAGCATCCCAGAAAGTGGACATCCCTGCCTGATCCCTCTTTGTACTGAAACCGGTCTGCTGAGTCCCTCTCCCACCTTCAACAACACAGTGACCCCTGAGTACAACAAACCAATACATGAAATAAAAAAATTACCAAACCCAAATGCTTTCAGTGTTTTAAACAAATATTGATGGTCCACTCTATCAAATGCCTTTTCCTGGTCAAGAGAAAGCAAACCCAGATCTATTTCTTGAAATTTTAATAAGTCTATGACATCTCTAAGTAAAAACAGATTGTCCATTATTGTCCGGTCAGGGACACAGTACGTCTGGCTGGCGTCTACAATTGAGTCCATGTATTTCTTAAGTCTATTCGCCAGTACTTTGGCCAGTCTTTTATAGTCAGTGCAGAGTAGAGATACCGGCCGCCAGTTCTGTAGTAGACCCAGGTCTCCTTTTTTTGGCAGCAACGTCAGTACTGCCCTCTTACAGCTTGTTGGCAATATCCCAGAGTCCAAACATCCCTCGAAAACGTCCATCAGGTCCTTTCCAATTACATTCCAGAATGTCTTATAAAATTCCGCTGGAAGCCCATCGACACCAGGCGCCCGACCACAGCTGAGCTGGCCCACCGCTGCAGACAGCTCCTGAAACTGCACCCTGGACTCCAAGGAGGCTGCCGACGCCTCCCCTAAACGAGGAAGTCCCTCCAGAATCTCCTCCACACGATCTGGATCGCACTCCTCCGCTCTAAACAGGCTGCTGTAAAAGTCTATAGCCAGCCTCCTCATTTCAGACGGGTCCCTGGTCACCGACCCATCGGATCTCTTAAGGTGCATCATCTGGTTATGTTGCCTGACCTTTCTTTCCAGCTTAAAAAAGAAACTAGTAGGTGAATCTATGTCTTTAATGGATAGGATTCTTGATTTTATTAAAGCTCCTTTTGCTTTTTCATGTAAAAACCTGCTCAATGATGCCCTCTTCTCCTCCCAAGTCTTATCATTATTTGTGTCCACCCCATTAGCTATGCCCTCTTCCAATACATGAAGTTCCCTTTCCAATAACTCAACCTGATCCCTTTCTATTGCCCCTGTGTGTGATGTGTATTGCTGACAAAAAATTCTAATGTGTGTTTTTCCCACCTCCCACCATTGACCTATGCTTTCAAATTGTGACTTTCTGCTTTTCCACTGACCCCAGAAATCAGTGAAAGACTGACAGAAATTCTTATCATGGATTAGTCTTACGTTAAAATGCCAATAAGGAGATCTGTGAGTAGGCACCATCAAAGAAAAATTAACAGTTATTAAGTGATGGTCTGAAAAACCAACTGGGGATATATTGGCTGCAGTTAGCCTATTGCTACATGTGCTACTAACATAAACCCTGTCTAGTCTGGCTGCACTAACCCGGCCCTCTGTGACTTTCACCCAGGTATACTGTCTGGTATCTGAATGGAGTGTTCTCCAAACATCTACTAAACTATTCTCTTTGATTATTTTAGTTAAAAAAGAGGCTGATGATAAGTTGGGCTCTCTCCCATTCCTATCTACTGAATGATTAGTAGTGCAGTTCCAGTCTCCTCCCACCACTACAACTGAGCTGCTACTGAATTGTTTTAATGTTTTGTTAAGTTTTTGTAATAGACTGATCCGGCTACCAGCAGAGGTATAAGCATACACATTAACAAATACAAAAGGCGTTTCTCTTATTGTAGCCTGCACTACCTGTATACGCCCCGGTTCTATCTCAGAAACTGTTACCTGTGATAGAACAATGTGTTTTGCAAACAGAATGGATACACCTGCGCTCAGATTTGAGCCGTGGCTCGAGAACCACGACCCCCCCCACCCTAAGGCCCAATCTGTGTTATCTGCTGGAGTGCTATGTGTTTCCTGTAGGAACAACACATCTATCTTTTTTCGAGTAGCCAGCTCAGATACTAAAGCCCTCTTATTCTTGTCTCTACCTCCATTGATGTTAAGACATCCTATTTTTAGACTCTCCATGGAGATATGGTAAAGGAGAAAAAGGGTACAGATTGAACCCAGCGTTAAACAGTAGGAAGAAAACTTCACCATGTGACTATTCATATTGAATCCTTCTCTTGGACCTTTTAACAGTTTTCCCTCTCTGAGCCTTCCTAAGGATTGCCAGATGTTTATTTAGAGGGTAACGCCTCTTTTCATCTAGGAGGTCATTGCTAACCAGCCTCTTTAATATACTTACAGATTTAATGAATTTATCTGTGTCCTCAAAGTAGTCACTTACTTTCACAGATTTGTTAAATGTTTCATCCAGAAACTCATTAATTTCCTCTAAAGAATAAAGGTCAATCCTTTTGCTCACCACTTCACTGATGGATGCTGTGTCTGACTCAGTCTCATAATCCATCTCATCAGCACATGAAGTCTGACTACAGACTTCTCCCTGTCCTGTGCCACTGGTACTTGCTCTGGTACTTGCTCTTCATTGCTCCCTACCTGTGTCTCAGTTACATTTTCTGCAGCCTCCTGCTGTTTCTCCACCTCAATCAGTTCAGTTTTCTCCGTTTCAACAGTACATTCTTCTACCTCAGCCTCCACAACAGTCACAGAGCTCTCAGTTTCATTCACGTGACTCAAGACCACCGTGCTCTCGACCACCGGGCTGGCGACCACCAGGTCCCGGGCTACGGGCATCTGGCTCGCCGCTTCCAGACCCCCCGCGGCCGGCGCGGGCTCCGCCCCGGCGGCCGGGGCGCACTCCGCGGGTGCAGCGCCGCTCGCGGACCCGGAAGCAGCAGAGCCACCTCCGTTTTCAACCGTTTGCTTGTTTTGCTGCTGTTTGTGTGGACACGCTGCTCGTTTATGCCCGATATCTCCACAGTCAAAGCATTTCATGTGTCCCGAGCTGGCGTAAACCATGTATAGCCCATCACCGTGTTTCACGCGAAATGACACCTCCAGTGTCTGTGTGGGGGATTCCAGAAACATAAACACCTGCCGTCTCAGAGACTGCACATGCTTCAGCTTCTGGTCCTTACAACCCAAACTAACAGTCCAGAACCCACTCGCCATTTTTCCGAACCTGCGGAGCTCGTTCTCCAGCAGCGCGTTCGGGATGAACGGCGGAACTCCGGATACTGTGATTCGGGTAGAAGGCACTGCTAACGGGCTAACCTGCACTAGCATCTCCCTCACAATCACTCCGGACTCAACCAGCTGATGGACGGTGGACTAGTCCTTCAAAAACACAACTACAGCCTTATTCATGCGCGAAGCATAAGACAACTTACCATATCCTACCTGCTCTCCCACGGCTAACAAAACTTCCTCCACAGTTACAGTGGGGTCTGGAGGAGCGATTCTGACTCCCTGCCTGATAGAAGGAGCAGGCGCCTCGGCGGACGCCATGCCTCCTCACACACACCTGTCTAACCAAACACTTACTTACCTAACACTCACACGAAAAAAACAAATTACTCTTACCTGACTTACCTGCTTTAGTGCATTCAGAACAGTTGGAAAGTTGTTTGAAACCGAAATACACAAGGGAAAGAACACCATTTGAAACTAGCGCCACTCTCAGTCCACGTCTACTACCTACGATCACACACCGGAAACGGAAATGGATAGATAGATAGATAGATAGATAGATAGATAGATAGATAGATAGAT
>CAJRST010011113.1:4730075-4746773 GCA_907169785.1 Menidia menidia | reverse complement strand
GATAGATAGATAGATAGATAGATAGATAGATAGATAGATAGATAGATAGATCCGTGTATTCATTACTATTTTGTTCTTTTTTACACAACATAAATCAGAAACAGAATATTGACTCCATCAGCATGTTACATTAACCAACCTCCCTTTGCCAGTCTCTTTTTCTCGTTGCATTTGAAATTACAGTAGCACTTTTGTTATCATGAATGAAAAGAGGAACATGACATAAAGAAAGCCACACTCACCAAACACACACAGAATTCCAAGTAACTATTCATGCTGATGTATATATAAATTAGTCAATGTGTTTGTCTGTGCTAGTGTGCTGTCCCTCCGAAGCATTCACCTGACTGACTGTATGCAAATAAATAGGCTCAAACATGTATCTATAACATAAGCAAAACAGAGGAAAATTAATTACCTGTGCCTGAATGATCTCATTCATGTCCTCTTAAAAATGATCAAAATGAATTAGCATTGTGATGACAAAAAAGCTGTAAACCTCTTAAGTGCATCTCCACTCTAAAAAGAGGAAAGTCCCACAGAGTCGATGTTTTTTTCTCAGAGAAAAATGTGAGGGCATCCCCTAAGAACACCTCACAAAGAATATCAACAGATGTCTCATTGGGCAAAGGCTGGTTTACACCCAGGAGAGATCAGCAGTCCATCAAAGGAAAAGAATACAAAAAATGAAACATCAAATAATGAATTACAAACAACCACCTGCAATCAAAAATTTGGCTCTAATAAATATTAGCATAAAATATATGTGAATCATCAAAATCAGCAGTCAGATTAGCAGCATTCCGGGTGTTTTTCTGTCACAGTTATCATAACAATACACAAGTAGTTTTGTCTCATTGGAAACAAGAACTCTGTCAAAGTCTGATCCATTCTGCACATGTTTGGGAATGCTACAGGGCTCAAAAGAACATAGCACTTCTTGAAGACATCAGTCAAGAACTCTGGGCTACATCAATCCACTGTTACATAGCATGTTTTTTTAATTGTTACTGTTTACAGATAGATTAAAATATTCATCCAGACTAATGCAAACAGTGTATTAGTCTGGAAGGATAATTTTTTGGAAGGTGCAATTTAATGACTTGCAAACAGAAACTAAGTTTGACTTTTAAAATGAAAAGATATTAAAAAGGCAAGAAAGCCTTTAAAATTCCGAAAATGTCACTAATAAAAAACAAAACAAAAACACAGCCATGGAGAATAGGTGTTCATTCACCGTATTGTTCTACATTCTAACTGGTATGATGGAAAAATATGCTGACCAAAGACTTATAAGAGAATACGGGTTATTAAATGTGAAACAGCAGAATCTGATTTTACACGAAGATACTGAGCAGGGCTGCACCTTAACTGAACACTACCAGAATAAGTAACATCATAACCACCCTAACAGTCACTGTTAAAGTCAGATCTTGATCACTTAATGAGTGGTAAGGTGTGGTTTATCTGAGCATTTCCACCAACAGGAAAAGAGAGATTGAAACAAAGAGATGAGCTTACAGGAAACGGTCTGAGGTTTCTGTTTTCTGCCCTTGATGCATATCTCCAATTGGATATTGTTTTCCTCCCGATCTGGCTCTTAATACAAAGTTTTAATATCTGACATCTACAAACTCTTACCTTAAAATACCCTGAGGAAAATAAAACCTGCATTTCTTCTACAACTTATTTTTGCCGTTTGTTTCTTTGATTACTGTCTTATTTACAACGGTTATTGCCACAGAATGACTGATGACCTCATTTAACCTCATTCACAGATTCCACGTGGAGGTTACCAATATAACTTTTATATAGGAAAAGACTATGTATATGCATTGCAAAATTTTGGGGATGTCAGGATTGGTCAAACTTGTCCCACTGCATTGCACATATAATCATCAAAATGATTATCTTTTAATTAAGATGGTAGCCCTGCGAAGGACTGGCAGACCGTCCAAGGTGTACGCCACCTCTCGCCCATTGACTACTGGGTAAAGATACAGTCCCCCCACGACCCCATAACGGAATAATCGGTTACGGAAATGGATGGATGGATGGATTAAGATGGTAAAAATAGATTAAATGTTACACAGGATCTAAAATTGAAAACCAGACACATGACTTTTGAAAATATTGACAACACTGACCCAATAATTTAAAAAAAGAAATCTAGGTTACTTATTTCACTTAGAATTTCTTAAAATATTGAATATTTTGTGATGATCTTTGACAAAAAAAATTGAAAATTGCCATCAAATTAATAATTTTCACTTCAACAAAAAGATGTATTGCATAATGCATGTTCAAAAACTGCTTATACCTGTTTGGATATCAAATAAATTCCTAAGTTCCTTTTTTTCCCCAAAATATAAAGTATGCAAAATATGAAAAGACTATTTCATGGTTAAGTTGGACACTTGACATAATGAAAATAATTGAAACAAGGTTTAATTTGTGTAACATACAAGTGTTTATTGTTAACTTAATATATGCCAATATTAGTGTATAGTTTGGGGGTGCACAGTGGTGAAACTTATGCTGTAGCATCACATTAAAAGGGTTTCTATTTCACATTCTAACTGGGCTTTTCTGTATGGATTTGGCATGTTCCACCAGTGTCCTTTAGTTTTTTTTCCTGAGTACTCTGGCTTCTTCCTTCTTCTTTCATTACTTTCTTAATGTTACTAATGTAGTCTTTTTTTAATTATGGGACTAAAGTTATCCAAACTGGAAGCTTGACTCTACACTGTTCAAATCCATTTGACTGCTAGCCACTTCCAATTAACTAGTGCAGAACTACTTCACATACTTCCTCTGGTTAACTGTCTTCTAGCACTTCCTGGAAAGCCAGGACCCAAGGCTGTCGGTGTGAAAATAAGTAATAAGAGGCAAAAGCTAAGGTCAAGTGTGTGGTTCACCACTAAGCCGTTTACACCTACAACCACACACACACACACACACACAAAAACAACAACTAACAGCTGCATTATTTAAAGAGAAACCACAGTCTAAGGTTAAGGTCTAAAGGCTATGCCTTAAGGTAATATTGCATAATATCTGTTGTTTTTCTGAGCCACTGTCAAATCTGACCAATAATCATACTGTACATTTAGTCAACTTAAAACCACTCACTGTGTCAAGTAAAACACATGGGCTACATAGATAATTGGAAATCTTTTAGGGGAAGCCAGGTATGATTTGGTCAAATGGCATTCGTTCATATTTCGAAATGTGGCATAATATATTTTGTCATACATCATCCAGAACCTATCAATGAAACCAGAGTTGTACTTGTATACACTTATCTGCAGATAAGTGCAGAGAGTCCTGCTCTTGAATCTCTAACCATGAGTTTGTCTTGTCAAATGAGGAAATCTTTGTTTGTTCTTTCGTATTATTCAGATTTTTTGTCTTTGTTAGTAGATAAATATCTCGTAGAGTAGCAGACTTTAACGTTCATGTGGATGTTGAAAAGTCAAATATTAACTGCAAATCATAACAGCAATTCAATATTAGATTAACTAACTAAACCTTTACCTTAAAAATCTTACTTTTACTCCAAAGTTTATCAAATTGTCAAGCTATATTCAATCAACTCTAACATTTCAGGTCAAATCTGTCTAGTTATATAGTTCCTCGAAATGGCATTTCCTTGACTTATGGTTCAACAGTTAGGAACCTTGCTGTTACGTTTTTACCAGCATTTATCCTTTGACTCATGTATAAAATAGGTTTATAGGATTTCCATCAGTGCTCATAAGATCATTGTGAATAATGTGTCAATGGCTAAAGCTATTTAATTTGGTAATTAAATAACTGGGGGCCTTTTGTATGAAGTTTGTGTCTTCTCCCTAAGTACGTGTGGGTTGTTTCGGGGTAAACCAGCTTCCTCCCACCTTCGAACAACATGCATTTTAGGTCATTTGATTATTCTAAATTGACCATAGCAGTAAATGTTATTGAGTATGGTTGTTTGTCTCTTTAGTCTTGTGATGGTCTCATGACCTGTCCAGGTACTTCCCCGGAATCTGAGGTGGGCTCCAGACACCTCATAACCCTGCTAAGAATTAGCAGTATAACAAATGGATGGACCTATTCAAAAAGCTAATTATTACAGTTTTACATTTAACAAGGATAATTTTAGACATGGGCACTTTTTCAGTTATACCAAGCAACTGTTTATGGCATAAATGTGTGTGCATACACTACTTCACCACGGACTAAAAGTGAAACTCTGTGTAAAGGTTTCAATTTAAAAATGAACATCAAAGATTTAACACTCCTGATTCTCACAAAGTAAAGTGAAGCTTTCATATACGCACACTGTCCCCTGAAACAAACTGACTCATTCACATATCAAAAGAGTACAGGTGGCAGCTCCCTGGCTGCCACCTTATCGTGGTGGAGGGGTTTGAGTGTCCCAGTGATCCTAGGAGCTATGTTGTCCGGGGCTTCAAGCCCCTGGTAGGGTCACCCAAGGCAAACAGGTCCTAGGTGAGGGATCAGACGAAGCGCAGCCAAGAAGACCCTTGTGATGACGAAGAAAATTGGATCCAATGTTCCCTCGCCCGGGCGCGGGTCACCGGGGCACCCCCCTGGAGCCAGGCCCAGGGGTGGGGCACGATGGCGAGCGCCTGGTGGCCGGGCCTTCACCCATGGGGCCCGGCCGGGCCCAGCCCGAAAAGGCAACATGGGTCCCCTGTCTCATGGGCCCACCACCCATGAGACGGGCCATAGGGGTCGGGTGCAGTGTGCCCTGGGCGGCGGCCGGAGTCGGGGATCTTGGCGGACTGATCCCCGGCTGCAGAAGCTGGCTCTAGGGACGTGGAACGTCACCTCTCTGGTGGGAAAGGAGCCTGAGCTGGTGTGCGAGGCGGAGAGATTCCGGCTGGACATCGTCGGTCTCGCCTCGACACACAGCTCTGGCTCTGGAACCAGCCTTCTCGAGAGGGGTTGGACGCTCTGCTACTCTGGAGTTGCCCCCGGTGAGAGGCGCCGAGCAGGAGTGGGCATACTCATTTCCCCCCATCTCGGTGCCTGTACGTTGGGGTTTACCCCAGTGAGCGAGAGGGTAGCATCCCTTCGCCTTCGGGTGGGGGGACGGGTCCTGACTGTTGTTTGTGCCTATGCGCCTAACAGCAGTACAGAGTACCCACCCTTTTTGGAGTCCTTAGAGGGGGTACTGGAGGGTGCCCCCCCTGGGGACTCCCTCGTTTTGCTGGGGGACTTCAACGCTCACGTGGGCAACGACAGTGAGACCTGGAGGGGCGTGGTTGGGAGGAATGCCCCCCCCAGCTTGAACCCGAGCGGTGTTCTGTTTTTGGACTTCTGTGCTCGGCACGGATTGTCCATAACGAACACCATGTTCAGGCATAAGAGTGTCCATATGTGCACCTGGCACCAGGACACTCTAGGCCGCAGCTCAATGATAGACTTCGTTGTCGTTTCAGCTGATCTGCGGCCGCATGTTCTGGACACTCGGGTCAAGAGGGGGGCGGAGCTTTCCACTGACCACTACCTGGTGGTGAGTTGGCTCCGATGGTGGGGGAGGATGCCGGTGAGACCCGGGAGGCCCAAACGTGTTGTAAGGGTCTGCTGGGAG
This sequence comes from Menidia menidia, assembly GCA_907169785.1. Lineage (NCBI taxonomy): Eukaryota > Metazoa > Chordata > Actinopteri > Atheriniformes > Atherinopsidae > Menidia > Menidia menidia. Next base: position 4,741,171 of record CAJRST010011113.1, on the reverse strand, counting down.
CGCCTGGCGGAGTCCCCTGTTAGGCGGAGCTTTAACTCCCACCTCCGGGAGAGCTTCAAGCACGTTCCGAGGGAGGCGGGGGACATTGAGTCCGAGTGGGCCGTGTTCCGTGCCTCCATCGATGACGCGGCCTCCCGGAGCTGCGGTCGCAGGGCTGTCGGTGCCTGTCGTGGCGGCAGCCCTCGAACCCGCTGGTGGACACCGGCGGTGAGGGATGCCGTCAGGCTGAAGAAGGAGTCCTATCGGGCCTTTTTGGCCTGTGGGACTCCGGAGGCAGCCGATGGGTACCGGCAGTCCAAGCGACATGCGGCTCGGGTGGTCGCCGAGGCAAAAACTCGGGCGTGGGAGGAGTTTGGGGAGGCCATGGAAAAAGACTTCCGTATGGCCTCGAGGCGATTCTGGTCCACCATCCGGCGTCTCAGGGGGGGGAAGCAGTGCCCCACCAACACTGTTTACAGTGGGGATGGGGTGCTGTTGACCTCAACTCGTGACGTTGTGGGTCGGTGGGCGGAGTACTTCGAGGACCTCCTCAATCCCACTGGCGTGTCCTCCTTTGGAGGGGCAGAGCCTGGGGATCCGGAGTTAGGATCTCTAATCTCCGGGGCTGAAGTCACCGAGGTAGTCAAAAAGCTCCGCGGTGGCAAGGCTCCGGGGGTGGATGAGATCCGCCCGGAGTTCCTTAAGGCTTTGGATGTTGTGGGGCTGTGTTGGCTAACGCGACTCTGCAACATCGCGTGGACATCAGGGGCAGTCCCGCTGGATTGGCAGACTGGGGTGGTGGTCCCCCTATTTAAAAAGGGGGACCGAAGGGTGTGTTCCAACTACAGGGGGATAACACTCTTAAGCCTCCCTGGGAAGGTCTATTCAGCGGTTCTGGAGAGGAGGGTCCGTCGGATAGTCGAGTCTCGGATCGAGGAGGAACAGTGTGGTTTTCGTCCTGGCTGTGGAACGCTGGACCAGCTCTATACCCTCAGCGGGGTCCTGGAGGGTGCATGGGAGTTCGCCCAACCAGTCCACATGTGTTTTGTGGACTTGGAGAAGGCGTTCGACCGTGTCCCTCGGGGTATCCTGTGGGGGGTGCTCCGGGAGTATGGGGTACCTGGCCCTTTGTTACGGGCTGTTCGGTCCCTGTACGACCGGAGTCAGAGTCTGGTTCGCATTGCCGGTAGTAAGTCGGATCCGTTTCCGGTGGGAGTTGGACTCCGCCAAGGTTGCCCTATGTCTCCGGTCCTGTTCATAACTTTTATGGACAGGATTTCTAGGTGCAGCCAAGGTGTTGAGGGTGTCAGTCTTGGTGGCCTTAGGATCGCATCTCTGCTTTTTGCAGATGATGTGGTCCTGTTGGCTCCATCAAGTCGGGACCTACAGCTCTCACTGGAGCGGTTCGCAGCCGAGTGCGAAGCGGCTGGGATGAGGATCAGTGCCTCCAAGTCCGAGACCATGGTCTCTCACCGGAAAAGGGTAGAGTGCCTTCTCCGGGTCGGAGCGGACGTCCTTCCCCAAGTGGAGGAGTTCAAGTATCTCGGGGTCTTGTTCGCGAACGGGGGTAGGGAGCGTGAGATCGATAGGCGGATCGGTGCGGCGTCTGCAGTAATGCGGGCGCTGTACCGGTCTGTCGTGATGAAGAGAGAGCTGAGCCTAAAAGCGAAGCTCTCAATTTATCGGTCGATCTACGTTCCCACCCTTGTCTATGGTCACGAACTTTGGGTAGTGACTGAAAGAACGAGATCGCGGATACAAGCGGCCGAAATGAGTTTCCTCCGCAGGGTGGCGGGGCTCTCCCTTAGAGATAGGGTGAGAAGCTCGGCCATCCGGGAGGGGCTCGGAGTAGAGCCACTGCTCCTCCACGTGGAGAGGAGCCAGCTGAGGTGGCTCCGGCATCTGTTTAGGATGCCTCCTGGTCGCCTCCCTGGGGAGGTGTTCCGGGCTCGTCCCACCGGAAGAAGGCCCAGAGGAAGACCCAGGACCCGCTGGAGGGACTATGTGTCCCGGCTGGCCTGGGAACGCCTCGGGATCCCCCCGGAGGAGCTGGCTGAAGTGGCCGGGGAGAGGGAAGTCTGGGTTTCCCTGCTCTGGCTGCTGCCCCCGCGACCCGACCCCGGATAAGCGGTGGATAATGGATGGATGGATGGAAGAGTACAGGTAACTACAAAGCCTATCTATGACACATGAAGAAAGAGAAGTGAGTAAGAGAGTATTTATAAAGTCTTGTTATCCACAGATGAGCAGCTGAAGTACATTTAGTTTTTTTAGCACAGTAAGCTGCTAATGTGGCTGAATCATCAATTATCAGTTGATTGGTCTACCATTATAAATCTTCTGAGGGCATCTTTCAAATTGAAATGCAATGAAACTTTTATCACTTTTCAATTTTATACTATAACATGAAGTATAAATCCTGTTTCCTCTTAGCCTTTCCTGGACTTAATAAATTAAAGTTTTGACAAAAAATAGTGGACATTCTAAGATTATTTGCATTAGTTTAATTTTTCATCTGGGGAACTTTTTTTTAACAAGTGTGTTTATAAGTTTCAGAAGACACAATCATACTTCAACAAACATACAGATGCAAAACAAAACAGACACAAAAAGGCTCATCTTCAACGTGAATGCAAGTTTTTTCAGTGCGACAGGGTGACAGTCATGCAAGCCCAACACTAATACTTTTTGGTGGATTTCCAGGCTTTGACTTTGGGGATAAAAAAAGTTTTGTAGAATAAAAAATTCTACAAAACTTAAGGAAAAGCCTTAAGTTTTGTAGAATTTTTTATTATACACTCAAAATGTTAGAATTTAATGAAGTTTTTAACTGTGAATCCAACCCTGATTACATGTAATCTATGATCATACCCCAAATCATCAATACTTTTGAAGATAGATGCTTGGGTTTTGAGCATGATTGGATGGTGCAATGAAAACCTGAAAATAAAGCTGAAGCAAAGTGTTCAAACAAAGTACTGCAAAAGCAAAACTGTTTTGCTAACCAAACATATTGCACATTTACTAATGTTTTGCCTAGGCTCCTCTGAATCAACACTTAGAAATAAAATGTCCTCATCCTTTTTTGTCCAAGCAAAATAAAGCTTTAAACACACACAGCACAAAATCTATTACATACATGACATATTTTAAACAATTCAAAGGGAAAATACAACTCCTGGGAGCTTTATGTATTACTTGTATTCCTCCCTAAATATGAAATCAGCCCACTTAGAGCGGACACTCTGCATGGAAGCAATCTTTGACATGGCTCTAATTGAAATAAGCAGCAGCTTGGTCTCCCCAGCTGGGGCCTGCCTAATGTTGTTAGAGGTAATCTGTGGGCACAAAGTGTATGGTTTTCATTTGACATCCTCACACACATCTACCTCATGATTTAATCATATACAAATCATCATTTAAGGACACATATTTTTTAAAAAGCAGCCACACTCTTCTTTGTAGTTGCTGACATACAAGAGTTCAATATGGGTAAAAGAATGAACAATGAGATTAATGAGATTAATGAGATTAACCTCTCACCAGGGCCAAATCAGACATAAAAACGAACCTCAAATGCTCATCAAAGTATTTGAACACTATTCCCATCTAGTGGAAATTGAATATAATGCAGATAAGTAACATGAGACTAAACATTTTCACATTAGGATATATTTATTCCTCAGGTGTAGTCAGTATTAACACAATTAATAATAATAATAATTTATTTTAACTCAAAAGCAAGTGGTACCTATAGCTGCTTGTTTTGTTTTATTTTTCAAGCCCAACCAGAGCACACACAAATACAAACACACACATGTGCTGCAAGCTCTGCTGTTATGTAACCAATAGCCACGTGTTGCCGTGGGAACAGGGAAGGAGATTGGAATGGCAGAAACTTGACAGACACAAATACATCCATGCAGACATACACACATAAACGCAGTAATTATATGTGTTAAATTTAGGAAAAAATCAGGGTGGAAAAGTTTGTATCAGCTATTTGTAAAGTTTGTATTTCAAAGTATTTAATGTCATAGTGCATTGAATAACAGGTATTTATTAAAGTTAGTGGTTATAAGCTGTAATTAACCTTAATGCCATCAAAATTCTATGACTCCACAAGATTATATAAAACCATCCTGCCCAGTATATGTTGTTTTTACATCTAGAAACACCATAGGGGATGGAGACCCACACGATAGAAATCACTAATCTAAAAAAAGCAATATAGGATGAGGGCAATTTTAATAATCCTAAGAGGGGCTTTTCTTTGTAAGAAGTTACTCTCAGCAAATACAACATTTTTAGAGGATGAAAATTGATAACTAGTAGATAAATAATAATAAGCTACAGAAATATAAATAATGTAATTTAATATCGAGGAAGGAAGGTTCATGTTCTATGCGAGACAGCATACAACTACCCTTGGTCTTGGATGAACTTGCTCACTGCTCACTAGCAGGAATACTCCAGAGGGTGAGAGATGTTGTTCATTGTGATGAAGAAGAGTTGGCAACAGACTTTCCTCAGTAACTATAATTACATCGTCCAGTTTCACCAGGAGGACTGCTTTAACGTCTTTTTTCTAGACTTTAACCACAACCACACACGGAAAATGAAATACCACTTGCAACATTGAACTTGAAAGAAATATCTGTACTCTAATGCCATATACTTGAAAGGATTTGCAAAAAAAAACAGAAATGCAAAGATTTCAAGATCCATTTCAATAATCTGGACCGGTCAATTTGACATAAAAAGATGTTGCACCATTCATTAATATGTAGCAAAGGAAGTACTTGACAGATACTAAAATAGTTAATATATCTGTGCATGCCGAGTGAATATCCATAACAAACAGGTATTGCTGTTACCATTACCAATACTTAATAAATAATTATGGTAAAATGTGGGTCAAACTGAGCTTTTCTGTGTGCAGCAGAGAAGCCGCCTCCATTAACTCTGTGAGGAAATTGAAATGATTTGCTTGACATATAGAAGACAAAATGTTGCAACAACAATCTGTATCAATCTCATCACGCAAGTATTAATCCAATATCGATACGGCAAAATCCATCTATCCATCCAATCGTTACCGCTTATTCCCCAATGGGGTCATAGGGAGAACTGGAGCCTATCCCAGTGGTCAATGGGCGAGAGGCGGGCTACACCCTGGAAAGTCGGCCAGTCCATGTCACAAGACATAGAAGGACAAGCAACCACGCACACCTAAGGCAATTTGGAATGTCCAATAAACATAACATGCAGGTTTTTGGACTGTGGGAGGAAGCCGGAGACACGGGGAAAACACGCAAACTCCACACAGAAAGGACATGGGTCCCCCGGGACTCGAACCCAGAACCCTCTTGTTGTGAGGCGATGGTGCTAACTACCACACTACTGTGCCGCCTTATTGACATGCAAATATCATGATTCTTTTAAAAAATGTGTTACTCCAGAATGAAGTACTGGCATTGGCTGTCATAAATCCTATTTAGTGATAACATGGATAACATAGATAACATTACTAAAACACAAGGCTTAAATAAATCTATGAACAGAGGAATCCCAGTCAATAACTGGCATTGATTGGTTTGCTTGTAAGCTCACAACTGTTTCTGTAGTCTTCCCCATCTCTTTGGCTTCCAGTTACTCTCCCTCCAGGCCTGAGGTCACCATCTTTCTCATTGCGTATGAATATTTCCCACTTTAGAATACTTTAGAAACGATAGCTATGAGATGTTAAAGAGAAGGTGACAGCTATCAGGAGCAAGCAGATGACAAAACTTTGAAGCTACTGTTTACTTTGGCCAAATTTGACTTCCTGCGGCTTCCTTGATCTCAAACAGGAGTTGGATGTCAGCCATTAGACTGGAGAAATTCCCTAACTTTGCTGGCCTTTACATAGGTTAAAGTGCTCAAAGAGTCCGGTGGTCTGGAAATGAGCACTTCCCGTTTACAGTTATGTAGTTTTGGGTGTCATGCACAGACGTCAAGCACCATGGGATACATGACGCATCCCCAGTGCTCTTGCTCCCTTCTTCTCTTTCCATCTAAGGCTGAACAAGACAGTGGAGATGGGCTAACATTGCAGTGCTGGTTCATGTGTCACTCCTCTATGCCATTGGCCTACTTTACAAATTTTCATCAGCTTCAAGCTCACAGAAAAAAAAATCATATTCAACTAAGTCTTTTCCGTCTTTCAAAAGTGTAGGTATAACCGCCCTAGAAAGAGATTTCCAATGAAATACAATCATTACATATTTTCTGATATCTCAGTAACAAAGAAACATTTTGCAAACAAACTCAAACAAAAAATACTTTTGATTAGAAAAGGTTATTACAAATATAATATAGCAATAATAATATTTATTTTTAGTTATGTAATACTAACACAACTAACTATTGGGTAATCCATACAGCTACTTATGTCAGGTATGGTTATTGATTATTTGGTACAACAATGTGAAATTTATCTTAGAAATTTCACTGACCACCCATATAAAGAATATACACTGAAAAAACTTTTAAAACAAGTGGTCACAAGAAGAGTGGTAAGTAAACTCACAGAAAGCACTGAATTGAGAATAAAATGTGTTTGTTTCTTCATCATTTATCTCTTGTTATTGGAAATTTGTATTATTATTCAGTCACACATACAGACTTTCCAAATATGAATAAATATACTTGTTACTAACTATTTTAATGTTGTGGTTCTATAACATCTATAATTGTGATTTTCATTTACCAATTGACAGAAAATACACATAGCGTACATACATACTATAGGCACTATAGTACATCTAGCCTTTGACATTACCCATCCTGCTGAAATTTCATAAGAAATGGTTGCCCTGGAACGACATCTATCAAGAAGTAAATCCTGGAAAGTGAAACAGCAATAAATGCCCCATGTATGTAAATTAGATTTAAAAAATGTTCTTTAAATCAGTAGCAATAAGTTTTATTGGCCAATAAGTTATTCTCATACTTCAGAATTTAACATTATTTAAGCACTGTCTGACTATCTTGACAGAGAAGAAAACAAACCAAAGATTCAACGACCAAACTGCTATGATTAAAACAAGGGCTTATCCGTCATGAAGCCTGAAGAAAATTTCGACCGACCCACTACATCACAAGTTGAGGTCAACAACACACCATCCCCACTGTAAACGGTTTTGGTGGAGTACCCCCCTGAGACGCCGGGCCGTGGACCAGAATCTCCTCGAAGCTGTACAGAAATCTTTTTTCCATGGCCTCCACCTGCAGATTTAAGGGTTACCGCCACAACAGGCACCGACAACACTGTGACCACAGCTCCTGAAAGCCGCCTCGGCAATAGAGGAGCGGAACGTGGCCCACTGGGAATCAATGTTCCCTAATTCCCTCAGAATGTGATAGAAGCTCTCACAGAGATGAAGGTCTGTCTCACGGGGGACACTGCAAGGCGCTCCCAGCAGACCCTCACAATGTGTTTGAGCTTGCCCGGCTTCACCAGCATCCTCCCCGGCCATCGGATGCAACTCACCACCAAATAGTGGTCAGTGGAAAGCCCCGCCCCCCTCTTTACCTGAGTGTCCAAGACATACAGCCGCAGATCAGATGACATGACAACAAAGTTGATTATTGAGCTGCGGCCTAGGGTGTCCTGGTGCCAAGAACACATATGCACACCCTTATTCTTGAACATGGTGTTCCTTATGGACAATTCATGTGAAAAGCACAGAATTCCAATAACAAAACAAAGGTACCCGCCTCCGGCCGTCACCCGTTTCACACAGCATCTGACCCCATCGGCCACTCCCATGGTCGGTAAGCCCATCGGAAGGGGCACCCATGTGGAACCCTTGCCACCAGGCACTCGCCAACCTGCCTTCCCTCCAGGCGTAGGTCCAGAGTGGGGCTCCGTTGTCTGCGTCTGGGCGAAGGAGCCCTAGATCCATTAATCTTATTCATCATAAGGGGTCTTTGGGCCGAGTTTCATATGATCCTTCGCCTGTTTGCCTGGGGTGAATCTACCAGGGGCTTAAAGTGCCGTACAACATCGGTCTTAGGATCACTGGGAAACTCAGACCCTTCCACCATAAGGTGGCACTCCATGGAGTATTTCATTATATATCTATTTGTTCATGTTTGTCACCTTTAACCCATCATAATGCGTACCTCTTTTCATTTAGGAGGGTAAACATCTGTCAAATTTAGAATCATCAGAGACAGCGGATCCTGCTGATTTCGGAAATCAGATGGCCTGTCTCTAACGTTACACTCAGTTTAGGCATCATGCATAGTTGGATATCCTATATTTACAAAGTTTGTGTAATTTTAAGATAGTTAACACTATGGGCTTTTCTAAAAGAAAGTTTACAATATAATATTAAAGGCTATAGGTAGGTCTAGTTTTAGTTTTGACTATATTCACTGGTATACTGTGGAGATATTACATCCTGTCAAATGGGTAATTTGGCCTTAATTGAGCTGCTCTTAAAGCCTTTCTTGCCGTGTTTTTTAATCCTCAAGGAAGCTGAGGTTTTGCCGAAGAAATATATTGTCATGTTGGGTTCGAAGCTCTAGCCCACACGCAGAACACAAGTCAGGAGGCAGAGGATCAGGTGAAGGATATTTATTCACAGAGGCACGGGTGGAAAGTGGTCCCGGGGAAGGAGGGGCTCCAGGAGCGGCCAGTGAGCGAGCCTGAGCCAGAACGGGCTTACTTGGCTCGGTTCCAGAGTTCGGCTGGGAGGCCGACAGGGAGGGACACAGAGTGGCTCGGGTCCAATGGGTGCGAAGCCGGAGCCGGAGAGCTCCGGACGCGCTGGAACCTCGGGTGGCACGGGGGGGCTCGGGCAGCCTGGGAGAAGTCCAGGTCCTCTGGCAAGGCACCTGGCGGCAGGGAGCAGGAGAGTAAATATACTCGGAGTCAAACACAGAAAACAGAGACTGGCTCAGGAGGGATCGAAGTTACCATTACTGGCTAACATTCAGGCGTCGAAGATCTGGCAGTCTGCTCCTTAAGTACTGCCAGGTGGGTCTTCTTAATTGGGACCAGGTGTGCTGGGAGGTGTCAGGTGAGGTCGGGGATGTGCAGTTGACCGCCTCTAGTGGCGGAATGGTGAGTGGAAAGTGCAGTGCAGATCAGCGAGCCCCGGATTATGACAGTGCCCCCCCCTCAATGGTCGCCACCTGGCGGCCTATAGGAGCACGAGGGGAGAGAGGAACGGTAATCAGAGATAAGGGTTGGGTCTAGGATGAGGGAACCAGGAACCCAGGACCGATCCTCCGGACCGTAGCCCTCCCAATCGACCAGGTATTGCCACCCACGACCTCGTCGACGGGAATCCACGATCCGGCGGACGGAGAAGGCCGGATGGCCACCAACTTCTCGGGGGGGAGGAGGGGGCTCGGAAGGTGGGCAGAGCGTGCTCGTCCGGACGGGCTTGATTTGGGAAACGTGGAAGGTGGGGTGGATGCGGAGGGATGTGGGGAGGCAGAGACGGACGGCAGACGGGCTGATGATGGCCTCAATCTCAAACGGACCAATAAAGCGGGGAGAGAGTTTTTTAGAGATTGATTTCAGGGGGATGTCACGGGACGACAACCAAACCTTTTGGCCAGGACAGTAAGTGGGTGCTGGAATCCGTTTGCGATCTGCCTGTTGCTTGTTCTGCTCCGCGGTGCGGTTGAGGTTGAGGATGGTGGCCCTCCAAATCCTGTGGCAACGGCGAATGTGGTGGCGTACGGAGGCGACGGAGATGTCTCCCTCCTCGGACGGGAGGAGAGGGGGTTGATACCCGATGGATGCCTCAAACGGGGACAGACCTGTGGCAGCAGAGACGTGGCTGTTGTGTGCGTACTCAACCCACGTGAGGAACTGGACCCAATCGGACGGATTGGTCGAGGTGAAACAGCGGAGAGTGGTCTCCAGATCCTGATTCAGGCGTTCTGTTTGGCCATTAGACTGTGGGTGAAAACCAGATGTTAGTGAAACCTTCGCGTTGAGGGCAGTGCAGAAGTTCTTCCAAACCCGTGAGATGAACTGCGGGCCTCGGTCCGATACGATCTCCAGGGGGATGCCGTGGAGACGGAAAACGTGTTTGATCAACACTTGGGCTGTTTGGAAGGCTGTAGGTAGTTTGCGGAGGGGAACAAAATGACAGGCCTTGGAGAACCTATCAACGATAGACAGGATTGTGGTCATACCTTTGGAGGGTGGCAGGCCAGTGACAAAGTCGAGGGACACATGGGACCACGGGCGTCCAGGTACGGGAAGGGGTTGGAGGAGGCCAGACGGGGGTCGATGGGACGACTTATTTCTGGAGCAGACCATGCAGGCTAGGACGTATTCCCGGACGTCCTTATCGACAGAAGGCCACCAGAACCTCCGGTTCACCAAGGCCACGGTGCGGCTGATACCAGGATGGGCTGAGAACTTGGAGGCATGGATCCACTGAAGGAAGCGGGCTCGGACAGTAGATGGGACGTAGATCCTGTTGGGTGGACAAAAGTTAGGGGCTGGCTCGGTCTGTTGAGCCTGCCTTATCAGGTCCTCGATCTCCCAGGTTACTGTGGCGACAGTGCAACTGGGAGGGAGGATGGTGGCCGGAACCCTCTCCGAGTCGTCCGGTGAGTGTATGCGGGAGAGGGCGTCTGGTTTCACGTTGCGAGACCCCGGACGGAAAGAGATGGAGAGGTTAAACCGGGAGAAAAATAATAACCACCGTGACTGTCTGGGGTTTAGCCTCTTAGCTGATTGCAGGTAGGACAGGTTTTTGTGATCTGTCCATACCAGTACTGGGTGCTCTGCTCCCTCCAGCCAATGCCTCCACTCCTCCAGGGCCAATTTTATGGCCAGCAGTTCGCGGTCCCCCACGTCATAGTTCCGTTCCGGGGGGGACAGTTTGCGTGAGAAGAAGGCACACGGGTGAGTTTTGTTATCGTGGGGGGATACCTGGGACAAGACGGCTCCCACTCCGGTCTCAGAGGCGTCGACTTCCACGATAAACTGCTTCGAGTGGTCCGGTTGGGTGAGAATGGGAGCAGTAGCGAAACGGTTCTTAAGGCACTTGAAGGCCGCGTCAGCTTCCGGGGTCCAGCTGAAAGGAACCTTAGTGGAG
>CAJRST010011113.1:4679782-4730065 GCA_907169785.1 Menidia menidia | reverse complement strand
ATCAGTGTTTATATGGTTTCATAGTTTGTCCAAAGGCAATTCTTCACGGAATACCGCAACTTAAAGAACTAAACATTTTTGGAAAAAATACCATAATATTAAAATTGTATCTTTGAGATAAAAAACTAAAAGAGACAGGGCTATAAGTCACCGTGGTTGATAATGAGGTCTTACAGTGAATATGCGCCACTATCAAAGAAACTTGTCATCACGACGCAGCGCATCAGATTAGGTTAACAGGGGCGGGATGTTTCCTATCCAAAACGCAGTCAGTGAGCTTCACAGTCCAGCCCTTATTCCCAGTTGTTTACTTCAACTTCAATTTCTATGTGCGCAACACCACCTGGAATGCGGACACAGGCAAACCACGAAGAGAACACACACGGTCATGATCCGGAATCTCCCACCACAGTCTCACTGCGATTTCTCCCAATAAGCACTTTCCCAGAAACTAAAAAATGTGAGTCCGCACTTGAAGACAGCAGACTGCTACGCAACACAAGCGCTCGAACGCACCTGCGGCAGCAACGCAACCGATTCACATCAGCCGAGCAATGAGAAATAACTTCACTCACGCTGAAAGGTGCTCCTCCTCTGTCAATGGGGTAAATATGCACTCTAATATGCAATATCTTACTCCTTTTTTAAAAAACTGCGCATCATAGCTGGCAGGTGCAACTGAGATCACAGATGTCCCGTCCGATGAAGCGAAATGAGTCTGGCTCGGCCCAACCCGGCCAGGATCGGCCGAGCTCGGCCCTACTGACTCTCTACCCGAACGGCAAGAGGACAGCGTACATTTCTTCTTCTTGTACATCTGCTAAAAAACCTCTCTGTGCCGTGGCTCCGCGTTCCTGCCTTTTCATTATATCATGTCCATGTGACAGGCTAAGGCCTCAGTCAATGGGAACTTAAAGGGACCTCCCATGTGATGGCGCTTCGTGCGCGCTCATGGCAGGCGGCGCGCCTCCCGGAAAAAAAAATAAGATGCTGCGGTCATTGTAAAAAAGTACAGTAGCAGGTCGAAATTCACCTTAATTTCTTTACCCAAGTTTTTTTTTTACCGCAATGATGATAGTGAATATACTGGAAACCACACCTATTCCGGTAATGATGATGTAAAAGTTGACAGTTTGGGTCTGTGATTACATGCTGAAGATGACTCCAACTGGTTGATGCTTCGTGAAAATAATGAAAAATAGCGAGGATAAACAGTGATTGTGGTTTAGAAGATGATATATTAATATCATGAGGGCCATGATGTGGATGATATTAATAATGATGCAAATAAGTTGGTAATTTCTGACTGTCTTTCTTTTGTGTCTGTTTATTTCTGTTTCTTTCTTTCTGTGAGGTCGTCATCCTGTAAGTGACATCACCTTATGATGACTAACACTGACGGGAAAAGATCTCATACAAGGAATATATTAAAACACTTCCTTTTAAATGTCCACTACATCTTAAATAATCATTGTTTTACTTGTTGTTACATCTTTTGGATGTGGCTCATGTATTAACAATACATAATAAACATGGAGATTTCATTGTATTCTTTGCATGTAGTAAAAATACATGTGTAAATTGATTATTAAATCTAAGGTTCTTAATTCTTTCTTTTATTTGGCAGAAACACTCAACCGTATTAGCTTCATACTGAACATCACCTTACCTCAGATCCTCTATGCTTTCAGTTTCATTACTACATCAACCTGACAACCTTTGATCACCATTTATATCAGTCGGGTTAAGTTTTTTTATCCTATTGCCAATTGCCAATTTTCTTTTCTCAGACCGTTAAGATATGTATCACTCAGACAACAGAAAGAGCTCTTACCCCAACTCCCAATTCCTGTTTAATCTCTATTTTTTCTTTGTTTTTTGTTTATCATTGTTAGTGTTACGTTGTGTGCATAGTACATTGTTGTTCCTCATTTCTCTTAACCATATCAAAACTTTTTAATGAGAGAGTGAAAGACTGCTCTAAAGAGAAGTACTTTCCTGACTATGGAGACTTTTTATAACAGACACTTGAAAACAGACACATTGAAAAGTATGCTCACATTCAAATATTATCTTGCCCCAATTTCCAATGTTATATAATAATTAAACAATTCTCACTCGTGTTCCTGTGTGTATTTGCATCAAAGTGGAACTGACTTTTGCTCTTCAATTTGCAGTAAATAGAAGCAAGGTACTGCCAAGTGCTGGACGTGCACTTAAAGGAAATGCAATTATCATTCATGTCACATCATCAGTACAAGTAAAGGTTCACTTGCAGACCATTTATCAAAAACTGACATTACGCCTTGATCTAAAACTGACATTACGCCTAAGATTTCATGTCAATTTGCCTCTGAAATAAATTATTCACGTCTGTCTCCTTCACTGCTTTAAAGTTACCTCTACAGAAGTATTTAATATAAGTACTAAATAATTACACCTTACAGGACTATGTAAATAAAATCAGAGCTTTATCTTTTTTAGTCCTCTATAATCTTGAATATTATGCCATAATTTTTGCTTTCAAGTGTCAACAGATATGAACTTTGAACTTTATTTATTTAATTTATACATACCTATCCACCACTCAAAGTGTTTTTACACTAAAAGGTACATTCATCTATTGACCTATTGACCTTAATCTATCTATTAATCTATTGACGCACACTGTGCTTTACACACACTTAATATAATGAGTACATTGACTTGCTAAAAGATACTATAAGAGTGTTGAGTGGTCTGGAGAAGCCAGGAATCAAACCATCCAATCCATCCATAGGCTGCTCTTCCTGCTGAGCTACAGCTATGCAAACATGGCCAGTATCTAAGGCCAAGCATGTCCTCGCCTTTTAATCACAAATTCCTCTGCTGAGGACTTTTCTATTAATTGTTCACATATTTGTCTATTTACTACACAAGTTTACAAAGGATTCCACAAAGATCCACAAAAGACCACTCGGACTGGAAATAGTGATACCAATCAATCGGTACCTGAACTATTTTGACTTACGTATCCCAGTCTAATTATGAGGCTATATAGTAAAGATGCAAGCGATTTTGGACTTGCTCTACAAGTATTTCTTAAGAACTTTCTGCCATTTTTAGTGTTGCCAACCATGTCATCTAACATTGAGTCCAATTTAGCTCAATGCTGCCCCTACCAGTTACTTACACATTGGCAACTTCTGAGCACAAACGATACTTTCTAGACAACGTGTGCAAATTACAATTAACAAAACTAGAGACATGATACAGTTTTGATAAACATGCGTATCAATAATTGAGTATCACAATTCAGAACGCAGTGAAATTGCACTTCTATTTATCTTTGCTATCAAAATGCACTTCACTTTTTCACATAACATACAGTTATACTTTAGAAAAATGACAAGTAACTTCACACCAAATAAATAAAGTTTATATAAATGCGTATTAATGCAAGGCATGATCTTGCCAATGTTTCCTGTCCTTTGGCATCAATGTCATGAATATGGTGAAAAAGTATGGGTGCATAAGGGTTGCTTGGAAATTGGAATTGATTCTTAACATGAAGCTAAATTATAAGATTTATTGTTTGTCTTGGATTTCAGCATCAATGACAGGCTTAGTGACAACAGAATATATTTCTAATTGTATTTCTAATCAAAACGACGTTGGTATAAAGTAACCCAAATGTGTGACTGTTTGTTGAAGAATAAGTCCAGACATATATAATTTTAGAGGAAGTATATTAAATTTTTCAAAGATTTCCAACAAGACAATCACTAAAAGGCACCAGACACCTGTGAAAAGACTAAACTGATATTTTATTATAGTAACAAAGTTAATCTAAATAATCATAAAGATACATACTCTACGTGACTACAAAGAAAAGTGAAAAAAAGCAAAAAGCATTGTAAACAGACATAGCCTATATAGAGTCAAACTTGTTAGATATAAAATTGACCTGATTTTAACTATAATTTATACTCAATAAATTTGGTTAATTAACCTTAATAACCTTTATTGCAACGTGACACTCTTCAAAAAGCAGAACCACCTGGTGGAAGTGATGAGGACTATTGTAGATCAAAATCTGTTTTTTTAAATATTTTTTTCAAAGTGAAATTTAGCTTAACTGATTAAAAATTTAACATCAGAGTCTAGAGATATTTACAATATATGTCTGCACTTTGTCATAGTAAAAGACATGCAAATAATTTGGTCTAATGTTAGCTTGAATTAGTGAACAAGTTATGTGACTCAAATGCTGTAGAATCTACAGCATTTATGTCACTAAAGTATGGAATGAATTTAGGCAGCTGTTATGCTTAACATAGAATAAGACATTTCCTTTGAAAAGAGGAAAATTATATATTTTAAAAGCAATGTAGGCTCACAAAGAATCTGTTACTCATGTCAATACAACAAAACTCTCTATAAAGCATGGAGGGTTTTTACTGCACACCCCCCTGAGACTGTACAACAGAGGATGAAGATAGACAACAGTGCCAGTGAATGCCATATTAAAAATGTCCCTCAATGGTGAACAGCTATGCAAGTGCCTCAGGCAGCAGAAATCATGGCAAGATGAGCCCTTACAAGGCACATTGCTTTGACAGATTGACAAGGTGGCTGATGCTGAGAAATGATTTCTGTTGTGAGGAAATACTAGTCTGACAGTGTGGAGACACTAATCCTGGCAGGACAAGAAATGGTGATAAGCAATAGAGGCCACCCCAGGTAGAAGGCCTCTTAGACAATGTATCCAGGTAAGATGCAGACAGGTATGTCCTACCTACATAAGAGTTGTCTTTCGAAAAACTAAGGTGTTGTGTTAACCTTAACTCATAGGCCCCCGGTGGAGACCCCAGCTTAATAGGACTAATGCTCACATGTGGGATGATAAAAATATAGACTCTTAAATTAGTCTACTTTCAATGGCAATATGTCATAATCAAGAATAATGAATTTAATATTCACTTGAAGTGAATACCAAGTTTCTCAGAAGAATCTAAGAATGCAGTGATTATTGGAATCCATCAACTCACATTTAACTGTAAACCTTGGATGCAATTTTACATAACCATTAGCACTTGTCTGTAGATGTTGGTTTGTTTGCAAGTTCCCAAAAAATTCAAATGAGCAGTTATGCATTTGACAAGCATATTGCTAATGTGAGTCTTTGGAGTATGAGCTATTTTCTTTCACTAAAATGATTTTTTTTAAACCCAACCATTGTAGAGGAAAAATTCCAATCATTGTAGATATGTCTTACACATATACAGCAGCAAATTGCGAATTGCTATGACTTTATATGACACATGTTCCCTTGAAGTGCTTTCTATTCACTCTTCACAGGACATCTTATTCTGAAGGAAGATTAGGCCTTACTGTCTAGATTCTGGGGTCAATAAATTGCTTTGCTAATTTGTGTAGAGGCAGAACAGTGTGTCTGTCCTGTGATTCACATGCAGTCTTGCTGGTTAGCTCCCACTTCATAAAATTGTATTTCTACTTTTTTAATAGATTTCTATTCCTTACTTCATCAGACTAGAATGGACATGGGTTGGATTGTTTTTAAATCAGATGATAACTTAACATGTTGTATTGCAGTTTGGCCAATGACTGTAGGAATTGTAGGAGAATTTGAGTCACTAATATGCATATTGATAATATTTTTTAAAACAGGACTATTAGAAATATCATGTCTCATATACATTAAAGACATGGTCATTCTGATTTAAAATCCTGAGAATTGTCCAAAGTGGCTCAAAAAAGATATTCTACACAACTGTAAAATCTAATATATTATCAACTAATGTGATTTCAGAAAAAGAAGGGGGCGTTTTCTCCTGAGATTCTGCCTTAAGAGGTCTTGTGTACTGATTGGTCAAGTTTATATTTAGATTTGTTGTATACATTAATAAATTAATTGACAGCTATTTAAGTTTTAATGAAGCAATTGTTAATTCCAGCAAAACAGTAATAAATCAAGGAAAATAACAGACTGAAAAAGGTCTCAACTCATTTAAGATGTATACTATGGTCAGTCCAAATGTACGGAACCCCATAGGGGACATGGGGAATTTTTTTTCTTTTGCGTTCCCTCGCAAAACCTTTTGCGTTACCTCGCAATATTTTTGCGTTACCTTGCAAAACCTTTTGCGAGATAACGCAAAAGTTTTAGGCAGCGTTCCGGAACCAGACGACAATGGAGCGTACTGTCTGCTAAATGTTAGTTATGTTAGCTTTTTATGTTTATTTTTACCTGTACAGCACTTTGGCAACTTCGGTTATTTGAAATGTGCTCTATAAATACAATTTGACTTGACTTGACTTAAAACATATACAACAGAGCATGGATGCAAAAAAAATGTATATGTGCTTAATATAACTTCATAGTCTGAGGTTTTAGAAAGCACCCAACGCAGTCAGTATGCAGAATAGCAGACAGTACACTGCTCCATTGTCGTCTGGTTCCGGAACTCTGCCTCAAACTTTTGCGAGGGAACGCAAAAATATTGCGAGGTAACGCAAAAGGTTTTGCGAGGGAACGCAAAAATATTGAGAGGTAACGCAAAATTATTGCGAGGGAACGCAAAAGAAAAAAAATTCCCCATGTGCCCTAGGGGGCTCCGTACAAATGTATGTATGACTGGGGGTAGAGAAACAGTTCCCAAAATAGATTAAACATGAATCAATGGGAATTGATATATCTAGTCGTAAATTCTGGAAATTATGGTTACAGCTGAAAATAATATCTCAATGGACTCAGCCACTTTTTTTTCACCTAAACCTAAAGATTTAATATAGCTGTCTGATCTTTTATGTATTCTGCTTTTTTATTTGTAAAGTATGTGATAAAATTAGCTCTGGCTGTTTATAGCAGTGAATAATCTAGGTTTTTAACTTTATGATCCTGTTAACCCCAGCATTACAGACTTAATCGAAACAGGTGTAATGTGTCTTTAAGTGTGGTCCCTGATCACTCCCTGCTAGTAGTTCGCTACCTGTTATTTTCTGCAACAAGATGGCTGCCGTTCCTGAGAGCAGAGTCCTCACTTTCAGCGTTTTTAAGTGGAGCTCCTACTCCTCTACATATTTGCCTGAGTAAGTACTGCGTACAATAGCTGTACCAACTTGTGCACTCGCTTCAGCATTTACAGGTAGCCCTTTGTCACCTTGGTGCACCAGTAAGTCTTCCAGACGGCCCGAGTGGCCTAGCACATCAGACCCGGCTAATGCTAGCTTTTTCAGTGTCAATAGGGATATTTGGTTCTATCACCTGAACATGCTCCCCACATTAGAAACTTTGTTGTAGTAGCGTGTCAGATATCAAATGACACGTTATTTACGTGTGTTTGCAAATCTAGTATTTTATTTGCATGGTATTTTTATTTAGGTGAGAAACACTCGAAAGTGTGGATGGGTGCTATGTCGGAACGCAAACAAAGCATAAGAAAACATGTATACGTCAAAAAGGCCAATATTTAAATGAATATAAACAAGTTCGTCGTGCTGTTCGCAAAAGCCTTTTGAGATGTTAACTGTGATACCGTCTTTAGTAACTATTGAGATATGTACACTAGTATGTGAAAAATCATCATCAACGATTATGTAGGTAACCGCAGTTATCTAACCAAATAATTGCTGTAGCAGTTATGCTAACCATCTTGTTACTGGCTACTTGAAAGTGATGTTATAAAACAAAGCATCAGAATTTGAGTTTAGATATTTTAACCAGACTTTTTAAGCCTTGTATTGTGAAGTCACAAATGGTGAAAGGTTTCGCCTGTTGCAATTTCAGCTCGTGAATAACAACATCGGTATGCTAGCAGCTAGAAATATGTTGCAGTATTTGAAGTGGAGGTAATGGTTTAAATCTAAGACATCTGTCTATTTGACTGTTATATCCCTCTTGCTTAAGTGATGGATCCAGTCACAACCTGTTTAAACTTTGCTTTATATTTTCAGGAATATCTTGGTGGATAAGCCTAATGATCAGTCTTCGAGGTGGTCTTCTGAGAGCAACTACCCTCCACAGGTATAGTTACTTTTGTCAAAATAAGCTAGTACTGGTGAAAGCAGCTGATGCTCTTTTCAGACCAAACAAGTGTATTGTTTAAGACAGGAATTTTTTTAAGATAGTGCCAGATTTGTTTTCAGTAGGGGAAACTGAACATTTTTAGAATCTTCAATAATAATTGTTATCACTGCAAGCCCACCCTGCCCTCTTCAAGTTTGTGTATTCACTCTACCTTGCTAACTGTCTGTATTGTAATGCAAATAACCTGTGATATTACCAGCCCCTGTACATGAGATTGTATAAAGGCTGAAACAAATAGTATTTAGTCTTGTCTCGCGTTTTCATGTCATTAAACATTTCAGCTTAGAAAATGACAGAGAGTATGACTTCAGTTTTGGAGTAACATTTATTTCACACAAGCAAAAGCATGAATCTTTTCATCTCATGATGCTGTCTCATGTTTTCGTCCTATATTGCCTTTTCTTGCATAAAACTGTTACAAAGTTCATTTGCAAGTCGCAGAATGAACTTTCGTCGGCTCTTTGGACCCTGTGCATGCTTTGTACAACACATGCGCGTTTGTTGTAGCCATGTCAAGCAAAAGCGTTCGGTCTCCTTTTAGCACTAGAGGTCCCAGAGAATTTCAGTTTTTCTGCAAGCCCCCCTCCCCTCATCAAGTTTGTATATTCACTCTACCTTGCCAACTGTCCCTATTGTAATGCAAATAACCTGTGATATGACCAGCCCCTGTACCTGAGATTGGATAAAGGCTGAAACAAACTGGCATCAGAACAAGAGCATGTTCCAAGCACTTTTCATTACCTGCCGCTGCAGCATAATACCTTTTTGCAAGAATATATTGATAAGTGATATCTAAATCTTTTATTTAGGCAAACTTATTGAAAAACCAGATATCATACAGGTCCTAGTTTCTGAGCTGAGAAAAGGTCATAACCATGCTCTTCCAACAAGGCAAGGCAGTGCCTATTTATATTGTCCATTCACCGACAGACTCATTTATATTGCAAAGCTCACTAAATGAAAGAAAGAACAACTTGGAGACTTATTGTATTTTGTCTTGTCAAGCGTTTTCATGTCATTCAACATTTCACCTTAGAAATTGACGGCGAGTATGACTTCAGTATTGAAATAACATTTATTTCACACAAGGAAAAGCACTAGTCTCTTCATCTCATGATGCAGTCTCATGTTTTCAGAATCAGAATCAGAATCAGAATTAGGTTTATTGCCAAGTAGGTTTTCACAGCCCAGCATTGCACCAAAACACCGAGGCAGCCATGTTCGGCATTTTCGCAGAATGAACTTTCGTCAACTCTCTCTGGACCTTGTGCATGGCTTGTCCAATGCATGCGTGTCTGTGGCAGCCATGTCAAGCAAAAGTGCTCGTTCTCCTTTTTGTACGCCAAGCTTGAAATTTCAATAACTCTGAGTCGATATATTGGGCTTATTTATAGTGGGAGCTAGATTTGACACCCACAACATTTACATTTCCCGCTCCAGCCGAATCGGTTTTGAGCTGGAAACCGGTTCCCAGCGCAAAGCTCGCGGTGCGGCAGCGACGAGACCGCGCTGAAGTGACTTGTGAGCTATGTTTGCCCTCTAGTAAAAAGTGCAGATGGTCATTGTATAAATATTCTGGTCTCCCTCTCTAAACCATTCCAGCTCATGAAGCTATTTTCATTGTACAGATCAGTTATCATCTGATCACTGCGCTGGTGGCTCCGCTGTCTGAATTTATTCTGGTGTTGGCAACACTGATGACATACACCTAGTTATATTTCATTACAAATATGATACCAGCCCCCCCGCTCTCAGGTAAAACACTTGTCAACAGTGAAGCATGAGCTAAAACCAAAACTGAAAGGGGTTGAATGGTTCTGCAATGACAGTGCAAATGGGGCATTTACATCTGAAAAGGGATTCATGAGTTGTGAAATACTGTTTCACAGTATTGACAGGAGGATGACGTAAATTCTCGTATCTTTGGGCTTTGTAGTGTTAAGGGTTAGTTCTTCACACTTTTTTTATTTTTTTATTTTTTAGGGCGATTCATACTTGTACGTCAACATCACATAGCATCATAACTCAGAAACCATTGAATTAAAAGTTAGTTGATTATATCTGAGTTCCCATTGGTAAAACCAAGCATCAGTGGTGAAATATAGACTTCTGTGCCGTTATTATGAGTATTTATTTACTTTGCTTGACACTGAGTCAAGAATGTTGAATTGGGTAGTTCCAGAATGGTGATCAGTAATCACGAGTGCAGTTTTTTTAAAAACACCACTGTGGGATGGTAACGAGGGGTTTTCATCTTCTGATTCCATAAATGCTAACGTACAGGATACAAGGAATTTTCACCAAACTAAAGACTTTGTGTAGGTCCTCCTCACTGTGCCCTTAGAGATCTGAGCAGGATCGGCAAGAGTCTGCAAGAATTTGCTGGTCGCTGGAATGTTAGCAATCAACTCTTTTGTAATTGTGAGTTGGGGGCTTTCTGGATTGCTTTGTTTTCCTAAAATGCCATCAAAGTGATAGCTTGGGTTTGGAAACCCAACTAAAAGCTAAGCTCTAACTTACTGTTATGTACTTGGATATAAGTGTACAGTTATTCTTTTATTGTACAGTGGAGAACTTCAGGTAATTTAAGGTACAAAAACAATTGATTGATTGAGCCAATAATGCACTATAGGCAGTCCTTTACACACAGTAAATTAACCCTGTTGTTTTAAAGCTTGCTTGATGTGTTTATCCCCCATTTTTCTCTTTCCCCAGTTTTTAATCTTGAAATTGGAAAGACCAGCAATCGTTCAGAGCATAACATTTGGAAAGTATGAGAAGACTCATGTCTGCAACCTTAAGAAGTTCAAAGTGTTTGGTGGTATGAGCGAAGATAACATGACAGAGCTCTTGTCCAGGTGAGATTTTTAACTTGTTTTCAAAATATATTTCTGTCAGGAAGACTATGTGCTTATGTGGAATTCTGATGCATAGCATTACATTACAGGCTTGATAGAACAGTCAATCAATTTTATGAAAACTGGATTTTTAACATTTGTCACTGACTTTTCTTACACTCTTATCTCATAAATTTGTTTATGATGAAAAACAGTTTTTTATGATCTCAGGATAATTATTGGTCGCATTTATCTTCCTCAAGTTCTACTTAACTTATGAATCGTGATAATGTAAACAAATTCCAGCTTTCGCCTTTTGTTTTTAAGTATGTATCATACATCAAAATATGGCAGACTGGTTGGATTAAATGAACCAACTATAGAGGTATATAATGCAATTGCACAAACCCAGTATGAGGTTGATGGAATTTTGTGCTGACTTCCTTTTTTTTTTTTTGGCAAAGGTAGCCCTTCACTAGGAATTAAAAAAAAAAAAAATAATTGATGTTTTCTATATATGAAAAATACATACAATATCAGAACCATATTAAAATAAATATACACACCGCATTTTTATTCTGAGATGCATATAACTTATATTACTTATGGCATTCTTCTGTACAGTTCCCTCACTGTAACATATATACCACATATACCAATATCTTGAGAGAAAGCACATATTCTTAGCCCACTGTTAGTGTAGAATCTTTCAGATTGACCAAACTTCGATGGAGTTACGATGGTATTAATGCAGTAATACTTTGGACATGTAAAATAAGGGGCCCTAGGTAAGCGGTTTATCTTAGTCAATAACATATATTGGTTCTGAAAGTTTAACGGGTTTGATGTGTTCCTTTTAGCATATCACCCAGCTATTATTGGTTGGGTGGTTGATAACATGATGTCAAAAAATCAATGTAGTCAAGCTGAAAGGTGTACATTTTAATAATTCTTTTCATGTGTATACTGTATCTATTTGAATTTACAGTGGGGAAAATGCTAGAAATGAGTGGCTTAAACCATCAATTTAATTATCTGTTCTTTCACACATCATGTTTGTAAGATGTAAAAGCTATACCGCTCCTATATCTAAATCAACAAATAGATTTTTTGAAGTTGGTTTAATGTAATAGTGTATACTTTAATTTTTATCACGTTTAAAACGGTTGAATCATCTTGATTTTCTCACTGTTCCACTTTGTAGTGGCCTTAAGAATGACTACAACAAAGAGACGTTCACGTTAAAGCACAAGATTGATGAGCAAATGTTTCCCTGCAGATTTGTCAAAATAGGTAAACCCTGATCAATTTTCTCAAGCATCTATGATTAGTTTGCAGTGCTCATGCATTTATCAATTATCTATCTTCACCTTTCCTTTTTCTTTACTTCAGTGCCTCTGATGTCTTGGGGTCCGAGTTTTAACTTCAGTATTTGGTACGTTGAGCTGCACGGTATTGAAGACCCTGATGTGGTTCAACCCTGCCTTAACTGGTACAGTAAGGTAAAAACTGGAGATTGGATTGTTGATTTTATGCCAGGATATATTCTTCAACAGTTTATCCATCAACCAGACATTTTCATATCCTTTTGAGATGTGCTCCAAAAATTGTTTTTTGCTTCTAAAATTATAACATAACAGAAGCCTCAAGTCTCATGATTTTAATTAATTCACTTTAGTTAGTGGTTGCTATTTTAATTTTATACATTCAAGATTATTTCTTTTCATCCCTAACATACAGGCCAGGGTAACACCCTATTAAATACAAGAACAGTAAAATGTATATCCAAAACCAGCGATACGCTTTGATTTCAATCATTCAACCAAGTTCATTTTAAGAGATACTATATATATATATATATATATATATATATATATATATATATATATATGGCATTTACCTAATTTACCCCAACGCTTAACTGCATTTGCATCTGCATTGTAAGTGTCTGCTAGATACCTTTAAGGATTTATAAAAGCTGGGAGATTTGAAATTCAGTCCCATTACTGATGTTTAATGTCACACTTCAAATATTTTGACTTTCTAAACAAGATTTTGTGGACTTTATGTATAAATTGCCACCCCATTGTCTAATTTCAGTACAGAGAACAGGAAGCTATTCGCCTTTGCTTAAAGCACTTCAGGCAGCATAACTACACAGAGGCCTTTGAGTCACTGCAGAAGAAGACTCGGATAGCATTGGAGCACCCAATGCTCACCCACCTCCATGACCGATTGGTGCTGCAGGGTGACTTCGATGCCTGCGAAGAGCTCATAGACAAAGCTGTGAGAGGTATCACATTCTGTATGAGAGTTTTGTCAAACATGTTGGGTTAAACATATATTCTCTTTGAACATAAAATGTGTCTGTGTTTGTTTGTTTTCACCATTTCCAATATTTTATATTTTTCTTTCTTTGGCAGATGGTTTGTTTAACCAGTACATCAGCCAGCAGGAGTACAAGCCCAGGTGGAGTCAAATAATTCCAAAATGCAACAAAAGTACAAGCAACCAAGAAATCAGCCGAGACGACGCCAACAGTGAGATAACCTATTTAAGCGGGATATTTTTCATGTCTGCCAATAAATTATTTTAGTATGCCTTGAAAACTTTTGGGACTTCACACAAGTATTGTCTTTCCCTTTTTTGTTTGCTGCCTCTGTCCCATCCCCCTTTTCTCATTGTACTTTCATCTTATGCCCATTCCTCTCCCATGTACCATTCTCCCTACTCTCCCATTTCCAGGTGATGGAGACGACAACAGGCCTGGGATGAGGGGGGGACATCAAATGGTCATTGATGTCCAAACTGGTGAGACCTACGCAGCTAGTGTTAAGACTTTACTATGACTCATATTCTCCCACACAATCTCAAAATGCGAAGCTGTCCTGCTCTTTAATCAAATTAACCCTCAACACAAATCCGCAATATTTATTTGGCAGCATTGTTTGTGATATTCTTCCCTGTGACCCATTGATGTGGTGTCTGCAGCTTGGCAGGGCGAAAGCATTGCATGTCTTTAGTCTGTGTCTGAGCACTGTGTTTTGATTAGTGTAGTCTGTAGAAGAAGGTATGGTAAGGTTTGTTTTTGTAGAAGCCTGTTTGGCTTCTAAATGTCCTCACCCTTGATTTTCACAAATATTCTTCTTTATAATCTAGAAAGAATAAAGTTTTTGTTGTTTCTGGTTAAATAGCTTTTAGTTTTTTGAGAAACAGTTTGCAGTTTCTCTGATTTAGCAAAGCTAAATGGAGAGACTGCTCTAAATGGGAGCTAAACGTTTTTTTTTTCAAAATGATAGTGTTGGATCCATTTGTCTGTTTTTATTTATTTATTTATCCAATTTTATTTACAACAAATATCTAATTCCAGGACGGTCACAAACAACTGTAAAACGGATTTTACAGTTTAGATAGGAGGAGAGTGATCTAAAGGATCTTTCTGTTGTTTGATTACTTGCTGAATCCTAAATTTGCTTCCAGAAACCGTATACCTATTTGGAGGCTGGGATGGTACACAGGATCTAGCAGACTTTTGGGCTTACAGTGTTCAAGAGAACCAATGGGCCTGTATCTCAAGAGACACTGAGAAAGAGGTGAGGAGTCACAAAACCAATAGAAAAATGAATGTAAAAAAGACTTTATCCAAAGGGAATTATGTTGTCATCTTTATTATTCACATGACAGTGTAAACTATATAACTGGTTAGTATTGAAACTTTGAATGTGTACAATATTTAAAATCTGAAGTCATATGTTTTTAACCAGGAATTGTATTTTTTCTTTTCTTTCTTTAATATGCATATTTTATCAACTGCTGCTATTTATTGGACTGCAAAAATGTGTTTGCTAATAAGCCTTTTGATGTTCTTTTAGTATCAACCTAACCATCCACATGCTAAATTTAGCTAGTAAAATCTAAGGAATCTAACCATGCATTAAGCAGCAATGTAAATTCTTGTCTACCATTCAGAATGGTCCGAGTGCTCGATCATGCCATAAGATGTGCATAGACTCTCAGCGACGTCAGATTTACACGCTGGGCCGTTACCTAGACTCCAGCGTCAGGAATAGCAAGTCCCTGAAGAGTGACTTCTACCGTTATGACATAGACGCAAACACCTGGACATTACTAAGTGAGGATACATCAGCAGACGGAGGACCAAAGTTGGTGTTTGACCACCAGGTAATTGCAGTACTTGCTCTTTAACACATAAAACCAAAAAACCTTGGGGAGTGATTTCAGAATGGCCATAACTTAAATGACAATACAGAAGCTAATTTAAATGTAAATTTCCACCAATGTAACACATTATTTTGGAAAATCATTGATGAAAGTGAGGCAGAGATACAAATTGAAGACACTGGACACAAAAAAGAAAACATTATATGGTCAAATTTGCACATTGGAAATGCAAACTCATTCTGTCCTTTACACTCTTTTAAACCTTCTTCATATCCTTTGTTTTCTGTTCTGTTTCTGGTTCCTTATACCTTCTCTTGCCTTTCCTGGTCTTCCAATTGCTTTTATAGATGTGCATGGACTCAGAAAAGCATATGATTTATACATTTGGCGGACGTATCCTGACATGTAATGGCAGCATGGAGGATAGCAGGACGTCAGAGCCACAGTTCAGTGGCCTTTATGCTTACCACTGCCAAGCAGGGACATGGAGTCTTCTGCGGGAGGACTCCTGTAATGCTGGGCCAGAGGATGTCCAGTCTCGCATTGGACATTGTATGCTCTTTCACACGGTGAGACTGGACATAGTTACTCAAATTAATATGTTCTTATTTGTACTAATTTGTTGCAAAAGTTTAATGTTCTTAGGTCTTGTTTTCACCATCAGAGAAATCGCTGCCTGTACGTGTTTGGAGGTCAGCGTTCGAAGACGTACCTCAATGATTTCTTTAGCTATGATGTAGATGGAGACCATGTAGAGATTATATCTGATGGCACCAAGAAGGACTCTGGGATGGGTAAGAACTGTTTTTGTAACATGTTTTTAGTATTTGATAACTTGTACCTCATTTATCCATTGTGATAAATTATGTTACATCTGCCTCACGATTATACTGGTCATAATTAATTTCTAATTAACCATTATAAAGAGTTGGCTGTCAGATTATGTATTTTAATTGTGTGAAAGGCTATAACTCATTTCTATTTTTGTATTGATTCCCCAAATTGTATTTTTTTCAATTAATATTCATTTTCCAAACTAACAATGAGTTTTAAAAGCTTTTTAAGTTTGATATTGTGGGTTTTCTGTCTTTAACAAAAGGGTACTAACAATTTGATGATGGAGAATAAAGAATTGCAAAACACACTCAAAGTATAGACGAATGGGTTCTGTATGAATATGGATGTGAATGGATTAATGTAGCATAATGGTGTTTATAAATTAGTCCAGAAAGAGCTTGATACATACTGTCTACCATTAATTGAAGTCAGTACAAAAGACTCTTTGCTGTTTCTAGAACGTCATATAATTTTTTAAAATAGTTATTTTCTTTTTTACTTATCTTTTTTTCATTACACTAAGTGGAGTTTTTATGCTGTTTATCCATTTTTTATTTGTCAGATCTTGTTACTATGGAAGTGTGATTTTATTTTAACGAGAAGATTCCTTTCGTAGCCTCTCGCACAGATGCTTACGGTGTTAGATGAAGTTTCATTAATGGTAGTGGTCAAAGTCATACCTGCTTCATATAGTTTATTTTATATTGGATTTATTTTATGCTTTTTCCTTTTATTGATGATCAGAACTTGTGACTGGAATAGTTTAAACAAATCATTTCCATTTCTAAGCAAGTCAGACACGCTGTTAAGGTCTGTATTTTTATTGGGGATCTGACTCTTCTCTATATATATTATGACTTTTGTGGTTGCAGTTCCCATGACAGGCTTTACCCAAAGAGCCACCATTGACCCTGAGCTCAACGAGATCCACGTCCTCTCAGGCCTCAGCAAAGACAAGGACAAACGTGAGGAGAACGTGCGAAACTCCTTTTGGATCTATGACATCACCCGCAATAACTGGTGAGACTCAAAAGTAAACATGCTTTGTCCTATTTTGAGATTTTTGTGTGATCTTAACCAAAACAACACTCATGGGAAGTTCTTTAACACACAGCAGCTTTTTGTTGCACCAAATCTCACCACAATACATAATGGAGTGCGTGCTAGCAGAGCTCAGACTCATTACACTGAAACTGTTTATACAAAAACCAGCACTGCAAAGAATCACTAGACAAAGCATTCTGTAAGCCTTCCATGCACTGCTGCTAATCCCCTAGCCCCACAGCAGGGAACTGCTTGTTCACAATTTTGGCTTGCAAGTCCTCACTGTTCCAGCGCATTGATTTCAGAAACTGTTTATCTACTATGCGTCCAGTGACACTGATTGCTGAGCGCATTTCCTTATTTGTACTTATACCTTTGCCAAATAATTATGTTGGTCCATATCCTGTTTAAATTGAAGTACAAATCTGCATATCTGTGTTTGCACAACTACATTTGTTTTTCCTTGATTGCTTTAAGGACTAACGTTAATGTACTTCCTTTCCATCTGTTTCTTTTTTCTGTTTCTGTGAATTGCCCAGGTCATGTGTATATAAGAATGATCAGGCTGTGAAAGAAAACCCAAGCAAGACTCTGCAGGAGGAGGAGCCATGTCCACGCTTTGCACACCAGCTTGTCTATGATGAAATGCACAAAGTAAGACCCATACTTGTAATATACTTTCGTATGTTGTCACGCATTTTTTGTGTCACAAACAGGCCAACAATACTTAACATATTTTTGGGACAATGGCCATAATCCATCTCTCTTTGGTTTTTATTCATGTTAAAAAATCTCAAGTTTTTAATTTACACACCAAACACAGTAGGATGTTCAACACAAAAATAGCCCTAAATCAGTTTATTTAATGTTAATATTATGCCTTACATTTTTTCAAGGTCCATTACCTGTTTGGTGGAAACCCTGGGAAGTCATGCTCACCTAAGATGCGCTTGGATGACTTCTGGTCCCTCAAACTGTGTCGGCCCTCTAAGGAGTACTTGCTCCGACACTGTAGATACCTCATTAGAAAATACAGGTCTGTGTCTTCTTTTTTTTTCAATCCACTCCCCTCACTATGTCATACCAGTGGAAAATTTGGCTGTGTGTAGCGATTTGTAGGCATGAAACGGTACTAGAAAATAAACTTTTTGTGTGTTTTGCTGTTATTTCAAAATCAGCAATTAGAGACACTTGGAGATAATATATACTCTACATGGTATTTTTAGTTATCTTATTACAATGATCTAATATGTTTTTTTTATTTTTATTTTATTTTATGTAATGGATATACACAGTGAGACTTGAAACTGGGACTGTTGTTGTGGTTAGCACAGTCACCACCCAGCAACTGGGATCCCAGTTTAATCCCTAAGGGGCCTTTCTGTGTTGAGGTTGCATTTTTATCTCTCTGCATGAGAGAGCATGGGTTGGCTCCAGGTACTTTTGCTTCCCCTTGCAGTCAAAGATGCAGGTTAGGTTAACTGAAGGCTCTAAATTGTCCATAAGAGTGAGTGTTGGTGTCTATTATTGTTCTTATTTATTTTGAGTCCAGAAGTACTTAATCAGCCCTCGTGACTAAATGCCTTTCCATGACTGGGTTTATGTGGTTTTCCATTAGAAATGAGGTCCTAATAGAAAAACGGGCCAACCAGCCCACAACGTCATTTATATACATTTATATACAAGCATGAGACAACAATAGATGACATTACATGAATGATATACAAAACCTATGGTTTGACTGCAGTGTTGATTAATGTATTGGGCATTCACATCATTGATGATCACAAAAATGATTAAATCAGATGTTGTTGCTACATTCTTAAAAACAGTGGGGTTCACTTGAGGAAGTCGCAATTGAATTTTTTTTACTTCCTGAACAATCAGTGTCAGGCAGTTTGCCGTGAGCCCAGCCTTGATGAAACTACCTAGTGGGGCCAGCCCCTAGTTGTCGTCAGAGAGGTAACGTTCCATGTCCCTAGAGTGAGCTTTTTGCAGCTAAGGATCAGACTGCCAGGGTCCCATCCTCGGCTGCTGGCCAGCTCATTACACCTGACCCCTATGGCCCCTCCTGCAGATATTAGACTTTAGACTCGGCTTTTTTCATCCCTTGGGATTACTCCTTCAGGAAATTCTTATTTCAGTACAGCCCGTCCAAAATCATACAAAAACAGACACATAGACATACAGGTCCGGGAAGACTGTGGGTCAGCCCTTCTAGAAGCCCCCTCTTTTTCTTCTGAAAAAAGATAGATTGGGAAAGGGGTTGTGGGAAGAGGGGAAAAAAAGGCCCAGTTTCACGCCCCCTACAGGGGACGTAACAATTATTAAAAAAATAAAAATAAAATGGGTCAACGGGAAGGGGGACCTATGTTGTCCTTTTGGACTAAGCCTGACCGGAGCCCATGGGCAATTGCCCAGTCACCAGGCACTTGCCACTATGCCACAACTCTTGGCCCTGCTCCAAAGGGGGGCCCTGGATGACCCACATCTGGGAGAGGAAAACTGGGCTTATAGTCCATAGAGGTTTTCTGGACTGCTCTTTGTCTAGTCCACGGGTCACCAACCTTTTTTAAACGGAGGGCTACTTCATGGGTACTGAGTCACACGAAGGGCTACCAGTTTGATACACTCTTCTGAAATAATACATTTGCTCAATATGCTTTTAACTATACTTTATTAATAATCATTAATGATACTCATCTGTGACAACAGTGACAACAAAATGGGAAACATATCAATATCCCCCACTTTATGTCTATTTATCTCAGCAACTGTTAAATTTTCAGATGATCACTTACTCTACATCACTACATTTACATTGGGGTTTTCACTTTCACTCATTTTCACTAGCCACTGACAAAACCTTTTAACAAATCATGAACTATGTTGCACCATGTTTCAAAAAGTTATCAATTATCTAATGTTTAAGAAAAGTCAACTCACATATTAAAAAGAAATCTGAAATCTCATGACCAAATCTTTAACAGATTGGCATTGCATGCTGTTCACCAGTGCATTGTAATCTGGTGTGTAACTTGACACCGCAACTATGAGTGTATATTTCAGTTATGCTTTTTAAGGCCGTAGTGAGCTTCCCGGTGGCTAGTTAGCATGCTAGCTTTTGTGGCACGAAGTGAAGTGTCTCTCCACATTGTGCCGCTTTGCCGTCGCCACCGTTGCCCCGCAAATCAGACACACGCAGGTTTCTTTTACAGTCGTAAAAAAGAACTCCTCCTCCCATTCGTTGTGAGAGTGATACGTTTTCTTTCGTTTTTCTGCCATGTTTTTGGGGTAAGAAACTGCACCCATCTCCGCTGCGCCCGCTAGCTTACTCTCCACTGACACTGGTTTTGTTTTGTCACGTGCACAATACTGACCTTTGAACTAGACAAAACTTAAACTTAATATATAATTAACATATTTTAAAGATATTGTCATTTTAGATTACA
The DNA here is from genome assembly GCA_907169785.1 of Menidia menidia. NCBI lineage: Eukaryota > Metazoa > Chordata > Actinopteri > Atheriniformes > Atherinopsidae > Menidia > Menidia menidia. Next base: position 4,709,624 of record CAJRST010011113.1, on the reverse strand, counting down.
TCTAAATGAATGCAAGTGTGATTAAAATAGAATAGCAACGGAACAAAATTAAATTTTAGACGCTTTTCACTATTGAGTTGTGCTATTTTTAGAACAGGCCCGCGGGCGACTCATTTGGTCCGTGCGGGCGACCCGGTGCCCGCAGGCACCGTGTTGGTGACCCCTGGTCTATTCCTTCTCTTAGAGATCTTTTTGTCATGGGTAGCCCTACCAGTGGCATAAATCCCTCAACAACATAGCTCCTAGGATCTTCAGGACATGCAAACATTAAGGTGGTGGCCCATGGAGGGATACATATTGCATATTTTAAATATTGTTTAAACAACAACCATCTCACTTTCTGTATTTATTTACCATTGTCGAATCTTGGCTTTTTCAGATTTGAGGAGAAAGCCCAGTCGGAACCACTAAGTGCACTGAAATACCTGCAAAATGACCTGTCGCTCACTGTGGACCACACAGATCCTGATGAGACCAAAGAGGTACCGAAATTTAATTTATTGCCTCTTCAAAGATTATTGTCCATCTTGAAAAAGTTGTGGATTGTAAATGATATATCGGTGCCTTTACATGAAGTCTAGAACCATTGTTTTTATTCTTCACCAACCAAACAAATGTGCAATAAGGGCTGTATTCTGCACCATTCTCTATTCATATAAAATCAGCAGCAGCTCTTTAGCTCTGTTGAATTTTAAAGTGATTCTCATGTTTGTGCTATATCTCAGTTCCAGCTCCTGCCTTCTGCACTCTTTAAGTCCAGCTCTGACTTCATCCCTCTGGGTAAGAATCTAATCACTGTTTATTTGAGTAAAATCCAGTCTGTCTGTTGGTCTAGTTTTTAATCTATTAAGCATTTTTTGGATTGCATTTTCCCCACTTGGGGAGATATTCAAACTAAACACAAGAAACTTGTACTACAAACAAATTGACCAGACTTGGTTAGAAGTTTAAATTCCACATTTAAACTTCTATGATGGATTATAGCAACAGATTTTTTTTTTTTTTTTTACTGTAATTTAAGTGTGCTCTACAACACTATCCTAATTCTCTTTATCATCACAGATTGGTTCTGAGGTAGACTATTTCACCAAGGAGCAGAGGTGTTTATTATTTAATGACTTGTTTACAATAATGTGGACATAAAGATGTTTTTCTGCCAGTTTTTTAGGTTGTTGCTACATATTACACAGAGTGGGCTTGAAGCGTCTAAATTACCTGCTGTGATGAACCTTCTGTTTAAGTATGACTCTAGATATTACCAAATGCATCTTCCTTTTTACTATCTCAAAACTTTTTTTGTTTTTGTTTGCATTAGGGGGAAAAAAAATTCAAGATCAGGGTTAATGGGAGTGAATATCTCTTAAATATCTATATTTCTTCACCAAATTATCTTGTGCTGCCTGGTGGGTCCTGTTGTTGGAAGACTGCTGTAAAAAAATGGAAACGTTTGAATCACTTAATTTGGAAATCATCCCTTTTTTTTACACCCAATTTGGGTGACTCGGGGGACTCCTATGTTGACAGAACATGGACAAGATATCAGATTTATAGCAAACATTTGCACTTTATATAGCAAGTTTATATTTGGTGAAAGTCTACAATTAATAATTTGCTTTGCAATCAGGGCAAACAAGGGGACCTCTGTGCATTTCCACCAAAAGCATCTGGAACATAAATGATTGGGGCTTTTTTTCCCCCCAACAAGCTAAAAGATTATTTTAGTTTTTAGTATTTTTCATTGAGATCTACATACACCTGTCCTTCACACATAACAGGACTATGAGCTGTTCACCAAACTCCACCATTACTTATATCTGCTGGGGAAGGGGACAGGATCTCAATGGATTCTATGAGTGAAAGACACCTGAACCAAGGACATCTTTTGATATAACCATTAGATCAAAAGATCGTGCCACCTTTACAGCTGAAGTAGAGGTCACAAATCAAAAATCTCTAAGCACAGGCCCAGCAAGGCAGACTACAACTCCCGAACCAGACAGCTGACGCAGAGATCATTAGACTCAACATATGCTCAACTACTATAATGAAAGGGGGCAAAAGAATACCCATCATAAAACTGTGCCAGAAGCACAGAGGCCCAAATTTGTCGCATTTGACGGAAAGGAGGATTGGGATTTTTTTAATTTTTTAATTTTTTTACGCGTTTTGAATGTCAAACCAGAAAGTATGTGCTGAGTGCAGTGGAGTAAGTTGACAGGTTGCATGAGTGTTTGTGGAGCTGCAGTGCAGTACTTCTTCTTGCCACCAGAGTGCACGAGAGAATATTGTGGTCTCAAATGAGTCTTCAAATCCTCTAAAAAGTTTGACTTTTTCAGCTCTTGCGTCAACTTACTTCCATATAGAAACACCATTAAACTTTTAAATGGGTCTCAAGGCATCTTCAAAATATTCAGCATTTTTGTTAAATATTATAATTTAAAAATCAGTTAAATATTTGCTTCTTAAAAGATGACAAACTATTAACAGTGCCCCACGGACTGGGTTGATGACATGAAATTATGGCTAGAAGTCACCAACATTGAAATAATTCATTACTTTGTTTTTTTCTGAAGGTGTTGATGTCAAGGCAATTACATAATTGATGGCAATTACGTAATTACAGGAACATCTAGGCGATTTTGTTTGCCCATAAACTAAATCGATAAAGTTATGCTCACCAAACAAGGCAACTTTATTCCTCTTAAAGCAGCCATTGGCAGTACCCCATTGGTCTACTGCCAATGGCCAGCAATTATACTTGGTATGGGTCATGTATAAGGAAAGTGGAGTACTGGAGATGGTTAGTTTTACCCGTATCGCCGGATTAGGGAAATCATGTAGTCATGCAGCAGCTATTTGGTGAAAGGTATACAAGTTATTTGGATATCCAAATGTTTAGATCACTGAAACCGAAACCATGGACTTACCGAAGGCTGTGATCGGGGAGACTTGCAGTTGTCATCTTGCTGGCTGTTTTGTGTGGAAGCTACGCATTTTTTAAAAATCTTTGTGTAACCAGCATGATATAGCATCACAAAAGAATTTAATAACATAGAAAATAACCGCTTGTATATGAAAGGAATTTTTGAAAATAGGAAAAATACAGTAACATGATGTGCAACTGAATATAGTTTTGGGGTTAAAACAAATATACAGAAGATATGAAAAAATAAAAAAATGACCGCAGAAATAAACCCCCTCGGAATAGAGCCCAGCTTGAGGCCTTCCAAAGTTGTTGGTGTTCAAGGCAGAATGTTTTAAACTGATTTTTCTGTTTACTTGACAGCCAACAACAGCACAAGTTGAACCCAAACTCGTGTTCGAACTGTTCTATAATCCGCTTTCACTTTTTCATTCCTTTTTTCAAGTCAGCTCATTGAGGGTTTCTGGTTTGAAAAAATCCATAAGTCTTTATCCACAGACGCAGTTCCCATGCAAAACTTCGCGTTGTCAACCACTGACCCTGTGAATGTTTCCAGGTCTTAATGTTCAAATAGGTCCCATCTATGTTTTGGAGGCAGAACTGCAATTAAGAGTGCATTTTCAGGCCATGTTGTTATTGTTTTCATTGTGGGTTTGGATCTTCACCTGAGCTGGAATGAGCCGCATGGAAAGATGGTGTGGTGATGGTTGACTGAGGTGGCGGGAAGGTAGTGGTTCTGAAGCCATGCTTGATGTTACTTTACATACATAAACTCCACCTTAAAGTATCGGATGATATCAAAGTATCCCTCTTTATCCTTCCTGGTCCTTTTTGAGCAGTGTGTTTTGGCCAAAGTTTGGTGAAAATAACCCCTAAAATAGATTCTGTTCTGCAGTATATTGTTTGTATTTATTTTGTGGAAATCTGGCAGCTACTTTTGTAAAGCTAGGTGTTGGAAGATATCAGTCTATTCCAAGATCCAAATTTGAATGCTTTTAATGGCCACTTCAAGCTTTTTTTTCAGCATTTTTCTTTAAAAACTGGTGGCAAGATTTATAAGGATGGTGATAAGGGGCATACAAGTTTTTTTTTTTTTGTTGCAGAAAGCAGTTTTGATTACACTCATAATAAAAATTGTGCAACTCTCAATTTTTTTTATAAGACTAACATTTTAAAGAGTATTTTTTTAATTGGGTGAAAAAAAAAGGTGGTTCATTCTTATTACGATTTTGATACGTTTCTCCTTACTTTTTCACTTTTTCCCCTCCTCAGGTTTCTCAGATGTAGACCAGACATATGCTCAGCGGACACAGCTCTTTGACACGCTGGTCAACTTCTTCCCGGACAGCATGACTCCACCTAAGGGCAATCTGGTAGACCTCATCACCCTCTAGCCCCTCCAACCTGAAACACTTCAGGCACTAGACTCCTTGAACACACACCTGCACACAGAGAAAGTGGGACAGAGACTAGCTATTTTTGTAATCATAAATGCAGCTGGTTGGTTTACACCTTTCTGACTTCTTCCAAGCCAACCTGCTTGTTTCCTAAGCTGCATTACTGTGATGGTAAGGGCCAAGAAACACTGAAAGCAACACTGTGCTACATGGATATGAGTAAAATTCTTTGATAGCCTAGATGCATGTTTGCAATATTCCTTTGGTTAATAGTTGCTCATGAAGATTTGTCAGAATCCCTTTTAAATCTGCCAAAATTGCTTGTTTTTCATCTTAATTTTCCTTCAAGGAAAAGTTGACGCCAAAAAAAGAGGATGTTGCCCCTTTTGCTTTCACAGTTTTCCTTTTTTCATTGCCTAGTGTTTTTTAATTGCAGATTTTTTCAGAAAAACTTCCACAAGGTCAAGGATTGTCATCCATGCACTTCCATCCACTTTTTGAGTGAGATCATTGATGTGTTCATCAATCAAGTCCTAGAAAATCCAGTTCAAGAAAATCCAAAATCACGTTTTTCAAGTTATTTGAAGACGGTTCAGTTTTTTCAGCTCCTCCATTCTGTTGGCACTGTTCTTTTTAGCATCCCAACTGCAAAAGTTTAGGATATGGCTGACTTCCTGTCTGCTGCTATTTTGATGATTTGGTTAGTTTGCTGCTCTGTAACACATGCCCCTAATAGTGATTGTGACAAAAATATAGCTCCAGAAAAAAATCTATTAATAGTGTTAGTGCTATGAGACAAAGTTTAATATATATATAAATGTTTAAAGGTATACTTATTTTGATTTTGGTTATTATTCTCATTGGACTGGCTAATACAAGATCAAATAGATTTTTTTTCCTCAGTAATTATTAGTCTGTACTGCAAAGTGGATAAATTGTGTATATATATATATATATATCTGTATATATACATATAGTAAGTATTTCAGTTTTCTGGATAGAACACCTAATGTACTGGAACATGACTTTCCCTGTCCCGCTTTATAAAACCTTTTTGGCTGAGTAGCTTATAACCAATATAACCAATGAAAAATAATTTAGATAAGTTGGTTTGAACTTGTGATGAACATTTTGCATCAGCTCTGACTACTGGTGTTTTGGCAATATGTTCCCGCAGTTTGCTAAATTGTCTTTGAAGGGTTATTTAATTATCTTTAAATTCACACAATTTTACCAAAATACATTCGGGACTTAGACAGTTGAGAATAGTAGATACAGCTTTTTAAAATGGTTGGTCTTCAAGTTATTCCTTTGTGAATAAAAAGCATGAAAATGCCTTTTATTCTTAAAGATGCAAGCTTTATTTAGACCGAATAGAAAAACCGGAATACATCATTTGATAACTTTTTCTTATTTAATCTTTTGATATTTTAAGTGATCAGTGGTCTAAAATTTCCTTTCTTTCTTAAACTACTCAACATGCCCCCCTTGCCTGAACTTAGCTGCTGTTTTTTCCTACATCGCTTGTGTACTTTGACAGAACTTTTTTTCTTTCGCCAGATATATACCAATGTATATTTCTTATTAAGTTACAGAAATAGTGGCATCTTCACTGCTAACTCTATTTAAGAAATTAAGAACATAGCCACCAGGATCGAGAATCGCGATACATATAGTGAGGTGTACCACTGTTGGAGGCACAACAAGCATAGCCCACACTACCACACGTGAAAATGTTAAGAGAAACAATTGAGCCCTCTGCTTGATTATGTTACCATGCAGCGTTAATATTAAACATAACACATTAACATTCTAAATGCTGTTTTTGTTGTTGTGGCATATACAACTGAGTTTTTTTTAAATGGTTGTAGATTACTTTAACAAAGATTTTATTCTGGAGCTTTAAGTAATGTGGAGAAAAATAATCTGATTTGCATTTGTAAAAATCAGCAATAAATAAGTACATGAGTAAATGCTTCTTTAAACAAAATGCAACCTATTTTTAGCATCGAATGTCCCTTCTCAGAAGTTCTTTGGTAACCATAAATTTTCCCCTCCACCATTCAAATTATTTTAATAAAAGAATGTTCCGAGTCCTTTTAATGTTTTTTCTTATTTACATTTCAATCTGAGTCTCATTGAAGAGGACTGTAGGGGAATACCAACTCTCTATGACGCTTACTAATGTGGAAACATGGGTTAGACTAACAACAGGTACTGGTTGTCAGTGCAAATGGCATTGAATGCATGAATTTGAATCACAATCAAATTACAGATTACGTTTTCTTTTATGAAAAACAATTTTTCATTGCAGATTTTTTTTTTTTTAATTTCAGATGTATTTATTTTTTTTAAATTGCAGATTTTTTTTAAGAGCTATAGGAAAATACTTATTTTTTCCCTGTTTATATTAACGGAATGAAGAAAGTCAAATGGGACAGATACACAAGAAACTTTCGACCCTTTCTTTTTGGATGTACAGGTTAAACATTGACGTAATTTCCACGCTCGGCTATTTAAATATAGATTTGTCAGTGGAATCATAGGTTGCTATCAATGTAGACAATGAAGACTATTTAGGAATTCTTATGGTAATACTTAATATTCTTTCACAGGCTGTTAAAGCTAAATATGATGTAGTGAACTAAGCAAAGGCTACTTGACTTTTAACTTATTTGAAGGAAAAGAATGTACCGTTTCTTCTCTTTTAAATGCCATATATTTATTACCGTTATCACTTTCTGTTGATGGCATTTTTTTCAGTGTCTGGGCTAACTTGAGTTGATGGGATTAGTTAGCTTGGCTTTTTTCAGAAAAAAACATTCTTATATTGGCATCTGTTAAAATCACTAGTTACACTAGAGTTTTAGCTGAATTGATGAAACCCCATATTATAATGATAAACCTGTCCATTATTTATTTTTATTGGTTACACGGTATTATTGATCTTGATCTCTGCAAGCTGAAGATAATTTAATATTATTTCTATTTCTACCCTCAGAAAATATTTTACAGGAATTTGTTTAGCTCTGAACTTAAGTGTGCAGAAGAAGAGAAACTAAGGTTGATATACATAGAATATGTTTCCAGTAAATTAAGCCAAGATGGCTGACTTCCCCTTCCAATTATTTCTCTTGTAATTTAATTACCATTGATAAACAACGTTCCAATAAGTGCGCTATTCTATTAAAATTGTAATTCCTTTAGTATGTTGTTGACTGTCATTTGTTGCTGTCCTTTTGCAATATCTACCCATCATCAATTAAAATGATATTTTTGTTGTGTTTTTGACTACTAGTGTATCAAACAAGTTAACCACGAGCAGAGGTCAGGACAAGTGTCCTGCTCTTTCATGCATTTGATTTCCTGAAGTAATTTCTAACGATAAGTAAAAACCGTTTAGTTTAAACTAGTATGTGGTCATTGTTTAGTGTTTTGTTGGGGAGGAGTGGCAGCATGTATCTTCAAATGGATTTCTCCCTTTTGCTCTGATGCCAACTAAATACAAATGTAATTATAAAGAAAGAAAAAAAAAAAGACTAAACAAATAGCGATTATTTATGGAAAACCACACCTGATTCATAAAGAAGCAGATATAAGATATAATTCCAAGCAACTTTGTTTAAAAAAAAAAAAAAGACACACAATGGCAAATCATTTTTTGGTATTCAATATTTTGGGGTGTATATTTTCCACATAACATAAAATTTACCGTGCGTAAACTTAATTCTTTTCATTTCAACTTTGGGTGAAATGAGTGGGTGTCAAGAGTTTCAAGGCTGGTACTTTCAGTTCAGTTGGCGCTACTCTGGATACAGTGAATGTTTAGAAAGCCTTGTAGTATTGCATTGTATTTAATGTATATAATGAATAAAGATTGTATTTTGTTCAAGACTGCTCAAATCCTTTCTCCCCACCCACTCAAGGCAATGTGAATGTGTTTATGAATAAATATGCAGAGTTTAGTGGAAAAATGCTTACTTTATTTGCAAACATCAACACATAGAAGAACATAACACCCATAGCTGCCAACAATTTACAGCTTTCCAGTGTGTCAGACCCCTGCTGCTTGCTTTCAGCAGCAAGCAAACCGTAAATACATGTAATACTGATTACATACTTTGGTGAAAATGGCTCAACTGTGAGGCTTTAAAAAACACACATAATTAATAAAGTAAAAAGTCAACCATAGGTTGGATAAGAGTGCCTAACATAGTGAATCCCCTTTTATATTGTAAGGAAAAAATATATATTAAGTTCTTTACTTGTTTTTATAGAAGAAGGTTAACTGAACAAAGATAAATGTTTTTAATAATTGACTATTGCATGGATATGTATATATATTATTGCTGATTCTGGGAGGTTATTTATTTTATGACTTTGACAAGTGGCTGAAACTAAACCGATTTCTTTATTCAGGCACCTTTCTTTTTTGTATCAGGTTGGTATATATCTTTTTTTGTTAAATGTAGCATGAGTTTTTTTCTTTTTTTTTTCTTTTCATAGTAAAGTAACTGGAGCAGGCATGTTTTTTATTTATTTATTTTTTTATATATAAGTGCGCATATCTTTACGTTTTGAATAGATCGCATTACATTTATGCTGTCACTGGATTCATTAAAAAAAAGTGTAGTTCATATTCCCAACAACTTGGTGGTTGTTTTAATAGTATTTCCATCAATGATACTGACATTTGACAGACAATGAAAAGGAGACTAAAATATGGGTTGACTATTTGATTTAGTCACAGCCAGTCTGGATAAAGAGTCAGTTGGAATCATCCATCACAGTTTGTGGGTGACGGGGTACTTTTGTAAATTTGAAACTGAAAAGTTTTTCGTAACTCTTATACAGCCATTTTTAAACTACACGACTCCAGCAGCATCTATTTCCAGAGGTGACAATTACACTATGAACCATTACGTTTCCCTTTGTGCCCAGTTTGTTGAATGAAGCATGGACATATGAAAGCTGTCAAACATACATTTACTTATTTAGCTATTAAGAAGACAGAAAGTAAAAGCTTTGTCTAAAATGTTTTTCATTTTGTAGTCATCCTTTGAATGACTGTCTATATATTTTGTTGTGGATGGAAAAAAAGCATGTTGATAAAAACAAAACTTTTTATACCCTCTTTCCAACTACATGTAACATGCTAACCCAGCTGACTGATACAATTAGTTGGTAAGTATATTTTAGAGAAGGTGTATATAACGTCATGATTTTTATAGTCTTTCAACATATTCATTATACTGGTATGGCATTGCAATTTTTTCATTTGCGATAGTACTTACACTGAAAATTACCATCTATACACTATTAGTAGAAAAAATCTGAATATACTAACTATTAAATTTACTCTCATTAAATTCATAGTAGCTTTGAAACATAATTTCCCTGACTCCTAAACTGGTCTATTTTTTCTAGAATAGAAATAAAAAGTTAATGACCAAAAGTCACAAATGTGATTAACAATAATGACTTATAAAGGACATAAATACTGGGCAGTCTGACTGTGGGGAAAACAATATAAACTTTACTTCAGGAACAGGTTGTGATGATTAACCATAAATGCTCAAACTCAATGAACAGTAAGGTAAGTATGAAATAATTAATTGTAATAATAATAATTCATTTGAATTTGTTATTAAATTACAAATATTTAAAATTGGCTTGTGCCAAAATGATCGTTTTTTTAAAAGCATACATAACATGCATATGGTTGATTTCAATCCAGTACAATCTAATTAGTGTGTATGCCTCCTTACTAGCCATAGTATTTCCAGCCAAATAGAGCAGTGAATCTTTTTTTTTTTCAATAGAAAGATAAAAGATTAAGTATCTGAACTTTATTACCTTTATCCAAATAAAACTAGAGAAAATATATACCTGTTTGCTTTACATATCCGAATATTGGGTATTTTCAATAATAATTAATTTCCTGACTTCCTTAACCCATTGGTCAAAGGAAGCATTATTACTCTACTGAACAGGGTTAGAAGGTTGTTGCCCTGGGGCAGACAATTCAAATTTCCAGGACGTTTCAAACATCCTGATGTCTTTTGTCTAAGTTAGGATTTCTATGACTTCTGAGGCAATTGATATTGCCCTTTTCCTCTAGATTAAATGATTCTGAAAAATCATCACTGTGCAAGATTACCCAGCTACTTCTTCTCTTGCATTTGGAATTAAGCACTGCTACTATGATTTACAAGTGCCTCTATCCAAGACCTTAAAACAACAGTCCTTTTCTGGACCTTTTTGAGTTCGTAGAGGTACAGGACTTACAAATTACCTTAAATTTTAAGACAGACATACATATCAAATATTTGAATGCAACTATGGCATAAGCAGACCAGTGATTGATTTAGTAGTGTATCACCAAAGAGGTCACTATATTTGACTGCACTGTTGTCTCAAACAAAAGCAGAAATACAGAAAACAAGGTGATAATTAATTTGGCATCTAGGCTGTTCTGTATACTTTATTTCATTGTGTATGAGTCTAATGAGGCTGAAGTGGCCTTAGTATGAAAAGCAAAGTATGGTATGGGGATTGTGTTTAGGTTTTTGGTGCAGATATTTCCCTCTCCTGTATCGTTCTTACAGGTGGGTGTCCTCTTCATCAGGGATGTCCTCCTTCATCAGGTTGTCAATGGGAACAATCCAGCTGTCGTTGAACTCACCGTTCAGTACCATTTTCTTTTCTTGCATCTCTGGCTGCACTTCCATCACCTCCAAGGTTGGATTGTCATGGTAACCATTCTCCACCGTGTGCAGTTCCTCTGTCAAGTGCTGCTGTGGAGACGAAGAAGGGCAAAGGCTCAGAAACAAGCATTTAAACATTTTTTCATACATTTTTTCTTTGGCAGCCAATATTATACATTTTGGTGAAGCAAAAGATTAGTGTAATTTTACATTGATTTTGATATCAATTCCCTTTGCTTCATAGACCAAAGTAGAAATAAACATTTGGCTATTAAACACAATATGTTTTGAATTTCAAGCAATATAAAATATTGTATTATATATATTGTATTATATATTATTATTATATATGTATTATATATCATATATTTAATTACTATATAAAAAATGTCATAATTTTCAAAATTCCTTGAAAATCTGACTTTTTTTATTTTTATAAATGTGGTTCAATATAAGCATTTAAAATACAAAATATATGCTACATAGGCCTCTCATTAGTTTATTTTATTATTCCGTTGAACCTCAGATCAGAATCAACCTCTGATTTTCAATGGCTAATTTCTAGTAATTTTTCTTTAGCCTCCAGTCCTACAGTGAGCGACCCAATTGTTTTTGACCCACATATAAAAAGGTTTCAAGACCCCCTTCTTACACCATTGTAATATTTCCAAAATTAGGAACATCCTGTCTCAGTGATGCAGAAAAACTAATTGATGCATTTATTACTTCAAGGCTTGTCTAATGTAATTCTTTATTATTATTAATTATTGGCTGTCCCAAAATAAATTTGGCCTCTAGCTCATCCAGAATAATGTAGGCAGTTTTGATGAAAATTACATTCTTAAGAGTTATGTTTCTTCAGTTTTAACTTTTCTTAATTGTCTCCCTGTGAATTTCAGAATGATTTAAAAAATGTTGCTCCTGACTGACCAACTTCAGGATATCCAAAATGCCTTTATAATTAGTTTCCCAACAAAGCTTTTTATTCTCAGACTGTAACTACCTATGGTGCCTAGAGTTTCTCAAATAAAATAGGAATCAGAGCCTTCAGTTATCAGGCCCCTGGTGCTATTTTTTATTTAGACTCTGGTCACGCATGTTGTTGTTTCTTCCAGTACAAATATACAACGCAAACTATTGCATCCATTCAGTTTTGCCCAAGGATAGTCTTTAGTTTTATAAGATTATTCCAATTTATTTTCATTGATTACATAGCACTTTACAGAAGCTTGTTTGACCCTTTAATATATGTATTTTAAATGCACTCCATAGAACGGACATATGTGTCATGTTGTGACATTTATGAAATATAGTATAATTAACATGAATTTCAATAACCATGAGATGATATGGTTCTTATGCCTATGGATTAGGGGGCAATGTTTAGGATGCCATTTTCTGTCTTCATCGGCGAGCCTGCTCTCATTTGAACAAAATAGCGAGCATTTTAACTTTTTAAATACCATTATGTCTATTCTGTTATATGAGAGGCATAAAAAATTAGAGGTTGCCTCCACAAAAAGCTTGACTATTAACCACCCAGCTAACAGAACAGAGTTGGCAAGACTGAGGTGCATGTGTCTGAGAATATCGGCAGTTAGCAACATGGTAGCCCTATGTTCAACCTTATCACTTTTCTCTCTACTTTGTACAGACTTTAAGTACAACTCGAGTCCTGATATCGCTTAACCTACTAATGACTCAAGAGTTGTTGAGCATATCAGTGATGGACAAGAAGCTAAGTACAGGAAGAAAACACCTACACCATGCCACGAATTGGCAACAACCGCTCATCTTGAATGTAAAAGAAAAACTAAACAAATGAATGTCACTTTCTATCCAGGGGGAGGGATGTTGGTGGTGACGAGCTACTGATTGTGAACTATGAATGCAACTTTGGTTGTGCACAAAACGATATTCTTCTTCAGCAATTCTTGGTCCTTACGTTTTTGCAGAACAATAATAAACACTTTTGTATTTAAATATAATGTGGAATAGGCTTTGTTACTATCTATCAAATAGAATCAAATGATCAAATTAAATTATATAAAATTTACTGGAGAAACACATAGATGAAATTTATGTCCTATGAATTTAAGTTTAATGAACAGCAGCAAATTCAAAGAAGTTCTTTACTTGAAGCAGCCTTTCGTATGATTTAGACATTCACTGCCTACCTGGTTCTCATTATATGGCTTGCGGTGATGCGAGGCACAAACAGCAAGAATGACAATCATGATTAACAGGGCTCCACAGGAGGCCAGGATGGCTATCAAGGTTTTGTTGTCTGTTGTTGTCTTCTTCAAATAGACAAAACAAGAAAATCACAACTTACAGACCCATTTGAGAAATCTCGACAATAATGTTAAAAATCAGTGAAACCCTTTACCTTGGTGATATCTTGATAGTACTTGTTAGCGTGACTGGGATCCACTGTCAGGTACAATATAGCAAATGTGTTTGAATAATTTAGTTTAATTTGACCTGAGAATTGTTACTGCCTTAATAGTTTCGGCTACTTTACCTGTGCCTTTTATTTCCACATGGATAAATTTGACTTTTCCATTGTGCAGTGTCCATGTCAGGAGGCAAGTTCCATTTGTCCAGTTTTGCATTAGTTGCTTGCACAAGGTGACTTTGTCCTCACTCTGATTCTGCAATTAAAAACAATGCAAAAGTGAATGTCTGTTTATGCATTACAAAATGAAAGGTTTCTGCTTCAGGCTTGAAGTTTATAGGTCACAACTGAGGTAAACTATTCCATTACCATCATGTGTTGATTATCTTTATGTACTAATGAAATATTTATAGTTCATAGAGTGTGAGTGTGTAAAAGAGGTGTGAGAACAAAGGAAACTAGTGAAAAGTAGGAAAAAAATCCTACCAAGACAGTTTTCCAGCCCCCCATTGGAATTGTTGAATACTTTTCTTAACATTTATCTGTAACGGACTGCCCTGCCTTTTCCTGCCAAAAACAGAGCTAAAATGCATGGAATTTCACTAGAGCCTACTACAGTAGTAAGGACAGTTTTATTTTAAAATATATTAAATGATAGCAAGCTCTTGGGTTAAAGACTCATCCAATTTGAAGTCAAAAGATGTTTAAGAAACTATTTTGAATAATTGTATGAATTAACACATCCAATTAAGAAGTGTACATTGTTCAAATCAAATATATTCTGTTAGTTCATTTATATATTTGGCTACTGGAAATTGTGTAGTTGATGATTCACCAGAATACTATACTCTACAGGCCTAATGAAACATCTATAAAGAAAGCAAGACTTTACTTGTGAGTTTATTGTTTCAGTCACCAGTTTTGCCCACAGTTTTAAGTTTTTGTTTAACCATTGTTCCTTGTAGAATCATGTTTTAAACATGATAAACACAATGCTACATAATTGACCTAATCAGTATGTATAGCATTGTATTAAACTATCATTTAATTTCTTTATATTTAGACTCTTTGCAAGTTTGTTTAGATCATTATAAGATCTCGAATAATTCAACATTTGACCTTTTTATATTAGAATATTTCACATCTCATTTAAGAGCCTTCTTCAGTTCTGACCCGGTGGTAAAGACTATCAGTTTATATGCAGAGATTATCATTCAAACGGTAAGAATGGCTGTAGTCTTATGCAACAGAGGGCTAGCCTAGGAGCATCTTGCATTGATGTGCCTTAGTTTATTACTGAATGAGTGGAACGTTTGTGGGCTTAGCATCCTTAACAGGACAGTAGCAAAGGGTGGATAACAGTCAGACCAAGAACTTTCTATTATTTTTGCTCGTGTTTGTGCTTGTGTGTTGGTGTACATTTAAATTGATATAGTCTGAATGTACTTGATAAAGATTTAAAGGCTTGGTTTGAAATCACGCAAATTCTTACCTCTTGCCCAGATTGTAAAGAATACTGTGAAAGAAAAAGATTAAACAAATAATTAATTTTCTGGTTGATCTTGCTTAATTAATGCCAAAAATGAAGACGAGAACAGTAGCCACATTCATTCCACTTTGTCATGTTATCACTTACTGAAAATATATTCAGCTGCGCCTCCGTGGGAAGTGTGGTGATAGAGGTGTTGATGTTTGACAAAGAAGTAGTTCCGCCTTTGGAATCTGCAGGCTCTGCAGTTGTTGGTCCTGCTTTGGATTGGATGGAGGTTATGGTTTCTGGTTGCACAGATGGAGTTGAAGTTAGAGATGGACTCCTCGTTTGTGTTGTTGTTGGAACTGTTGGAACAACCATTAGTCAGTAAGGACATGGTAATAATTTTGGAATTACCTTCAATTTCTAGTATAGATTCTTGAGAGCCCATCAATCTTAAACAGACTGTTGCTTCACATGCTGAAGTTTTCTTAGGAGGATACTTAATGAATTTTAACTTAATCAAGTTTAATCAATGTTGCATTAAAATAGTCCAGAGAGACTGAAAAAGAGTCAAGTAAAAAGTAGTTTTTTGCAAAATCAAAATTATGTACATGACCAATTTTTTGCTAAAAGTACTCTCCACTCAAGGGGAAAGTGCATTTTATTTATCTTTTTTTTCCAAATATTGTTGAAGATTTTCCCACTCCTACAAGAAAACCATGGAAACATCAACCCTGCTTCAAATGCTGTTCATTCTGCAGATTTTTTAGCTTTTTTTGCAGTGATCCAATTTTTCGCATGATTGTTTACACTATATACGTCCATTGCCAAAGTGTGAACGGAATACATCACGGAAGTTACCCATACAGACAGGAGGTATGCAATTACACGCCAAAAGCTGTATACAGAAGTAGATGTGGATATAACACATCAAGGTGTGTGTTTCAATAAATTAATTTTTGTGCAATCAAAACAAATAAAATGCATTAATTGTGTTATAAGTTGAAATGATTGTAAATTGTGCTGTTCGCATTTTTGTTGAAAAAATTTGGGATCTGAGTAAAAAAAGTACACAACAAAAAATTAAATGGGAGTTGAAACATAGAGTTTGAATGTAGCTGATGATTCATTTTGCATACAGGGCAACTAAAACAGTACTGAATTAGTCAAATCAAGACATATCCACAAATCTACAAAACCTTAAGTTGGAAGATATTAAATTATCTATTTTTTGTGTTCATCAATATTATTTTGCTTATTTGTGGAAACAAATTTTTCTAACACTGGTCCCATTTCACCTTGATTCATTAGACTGAAACATAAAAAATGTTTGATCTGTAGCTCTCTCACTGGATTCCATGATAATAGAAGTAAGTATGAAAACTCACATTGTGTCACAATGAAACCTGTAACAATTACAATAGCTCTTTATTTTATAAAATAGTTTCAAATCACTGGATTGTATTTTGAATAAAACCTCAATTATACTGTTCAAATTCCGTCGTGCTTTACATATGATGAAATGCAGGAGACAGAATGGACGATTGTCATTACCTGTTTTTTCATCCCGCTGGCTTGTCATTGACCTGGAGGAAGCATAATCCGTCGTTGTTCCCTCTGTTAAAGAGGTGTGTGTTGGGTCTGTGGTGACTTTAATCCCATTAACGCTGTTACTTTTTATAGTGGAAGAATTACTTTGAAAATGGTCTCCTTGTAGCGATTCTGTGGGAGTCATATTGGATACTGGGTTGTTGGCACTAACAGTTATTGTAGTTTGAGTTGTGCTTACAGGTATGCTGGTGATAGTAGTAGAAAGGACACCTTGTTTTAAAGTAGAATTAGGGCCACCAGCAGAGCTAGTAGAAATGTGTTTGTTGTTTGTGTCAGTAGTTACTTGTGATGTTATTAAGTCTTTTTTGCTTGTCATGGTTGTCACAGGTGGTGCAATACTAGACATAGTTACTGTAGTGGCTGGATTTGCTAGTTCCTTGACAGTTGTACCAACAGTTGTAGGTGCTATAGTAGTTGGTCTTCCGGTTCTATCGTCGGTACTTAACCCATTAGGAATAGTCGTCGTTACTCCGGCTGTGTTATTTGAAAATAAGGTAGCAATTGTAACATTACTGTCAGTGTTGAATGAATGGATGCCGTCAAGCAAGAAGCCTAAAAAGACAAAAAATCAAAATCAGTATACAAATAAACTTAAAAATAAAACAACCAAAGCAAGATTGCCTCCTATAGAGTTCAAATCAAAATGAGATAAAGTCAAATTCAAGAAAGACTTAACTAATTCTTTAAGGACAATTTGAAATAGTAACATTTCTTAGAAACACACAGAACAATCTACATATCTTAAAATAATAAAAGCAATTATTTTGACCACCTAAAAGCATTTTCTGGGCATTTAAACAATGTAAGTCCATCATGTAGTTCTTTCAAGATAAATTTAACTGTTAAATTTGTAAACATCATTACCCACAATGTTTAAACTTTGTATTCTTCGATAACTGTTTAAAGGTGTAACTGTAATGCAAAAGTAAATTCAAGGGAATTTGCATTTCCTGCTGGGACTGCGAAAAGTCAATGCTCTAACTTTCAATCTCTTTCTGTTTTTCTATTTATAATGAACAGGACAGGATGCTGTACACAATAAACTTGGAGACACCACACCCATGACTGCAGCCTGTTTTGAGTGAACCAACAATCCTCCCCAGACTCAATGGCAAGAAAACAATAGACTAAACCCCCTCTCCTTTAGCATTTTCTACATGTCCTCTGACACATTATGACCACATAGCTATCTTAAAAGACATTCTTAATATTTTGCATCCTGGGTGGTGTCGTGGTTCGGTGTGGTGTTTTGTGGTGGATGGATATTTTGCACCCTTTATGTCATTCTTAATATGTTTGTATCAAATATTACAATATGTGAGAAGTCAGATTTTATCTATCATCATATTCTCTGTTTACATTGCATGTGAATTTAACACCACAAGCTAAAAACCCTTATCTGGTCAATATAAGGGTTGTGGAGCCATGCCTGTCTTGTCTCTATTTCACAAAGACAAGCCATCAGCCTGCTGTCCTAAGCGGCATTTCAAAGAGCTTAGACATATACAGTAAACGTTCTTCACAGAGGAGCCAGTTTGATTAAGCAAAATATCCGAATCACTTTCACTCTATTACAGCTTTCCATTCATTCTTTTGTACCCAGATATTTTTTATGTATGATGTTTGTTCAAATTCTATCATGTCCTCTGAAATATTTGGATTTCTTAAAATGTGTATTTACATAAATTTCCCTCTCAAATTCACATATCTGTGAATCCTGTCATCATATCTTTCCAGACTAAATACTGCCTCTCTGATTTACATATGTTTTCCTACTCTTGATGGAATGTTTTGTTTGACCTCATCTGACCTGATCTGTCACTGACATATCTGTCTCCTAGCAGCTGACGGCACAAGTAGATTTAGCTCTTATCAGTGAAGTGTTTCTACCTCAATCACACACTCCTTGCCAAACAATGTCAAACACAGAAATAAACATACTGACTAAAAAGTGTTGATAGAGACAGATATACACAAACACTGATGATCACAAAGTGGTTCACTCTGCATTCACTTGCAAGTCTTTAGTATTTCTGTTTTGCGCCACAGATTTATATTCTTGGTTTAGTCTAATGGTCCTCAGGCTTTCATTTTTAGATGCCAGTGCTTTGATTAAAAATACTATGTTCTATTAAAGCAAAGCTTCTGTGCTACATACAGTACTTGTACATATAAATGAGCTTTGTATTCATCCTGACACAAATTCACATATCATATTAGCTATACAGTATTCAAGAGACTTGTGTGATAATTCACAGCTTAATCCTCTATACAAAAAAACGTGGCACATTTACAGAACGTTATTTTTATGTCATAAGGCTCACTGGGTGCATATTCAGCGATATTCACAAGCCATGATTTTTGTAGTTATGGGTTTAAGTGTGGTTTTAGTTTTTATCTACTGCCCCCCTACCTGTACTTTTGAAATAAACTGAGTTCATTTGATATTCCTTGGTTCCTAATTTCTTCCTAGCCTGTGCCTGGATTTATTTAAATCCGATGCACAACATAACAAAATCATCATATTCATCACCATAGACAAATTATAGTGATTAATGTTGTGGCATTATCGTGACTAGTATACATTTTTATTTAAAAAAAAACAATAAAAGACATGCAGAAAAAGTAAAAAATTGAGTGTGAAAGTGTTGTAATCAACACATAGTGCATAAGCATACAAATATTTAATTAAGCGTGATGAATTTTCAATACTGATACCTCCCAGCTTGAAGCTATCTGAACTTTCTGACCTGAGTCTGACCCCACATCTGCTTGCAGATTTAATTCCTGCCTTCTGACTACTTGTTAAGGCAGTTTTGCTCTTTTCTACTGAGCAAGGGTCAAACAGCAGAGGGTGTGAAAACCAATTTGCACTTTCCATGGCTCTTCTTCTTTCCTCTCTCCTCGCTTCAGTGACAGTCGATTGGACTTTGTTTTGACTTCTTCGACCAGCAGCAAAATCTTTGGGTTACATTAATACCAGCAGCAAAATCTTTGGGTTACATTAATACCTGTGCTCTATATCTCTATGGTATTATCCTTTTTTACCAAAACACTTTATTTCCTGAGAAAGGCAAACCATTCATAAGAATTGGCTTTTGATTTTCTTATTCCATACATGGATTTTTGTTGTTGTTGTGGTTTTGTTAATCGTTCACCCCTAAAAACACCAATGAGCACAATTGGGGTTTAGTGGTTTGCCTTCTTTGACATATGAAAGTGTGGGTAGTCAAGATGCTGTTGAATCCTCCTCATCATTTGTAAAAATCTTTCATTCTTGGCTATCAGAGATATGTTCATTTAATATAGGCAGATGATTGCCATAGCCACCAGGGATGACCCAATACCATTTTTCTTTGGCAAAAACATTTTTTAACAATGGATAATTAGTGAGAGTGGGGTGCACTTTGTGACACTTTAAATGTTGCTAATGATCCCCTACAGAACAAATCAGCAGAGCTGCTTCCCTTGAGCCAATATACTCACATATTTGTTTAACTGTAAGAGGACTAATCTACTCTCAAAGTAAAAGGCTCCAGCCCTGCTGTGACCCCATTAGGAGTAAATGGTATGGAAAATAATAGGATCAAAGACTTCAACACTTTTGAAGGTGGAGGTGGTGGCTTAAAAAGATAATCCTTTAGCATTTCAGTTCAATACAGTTTAGGGTAAATTTGGTATTGACCAGAAAACTGATTAATTTTTTAAAACAACAGAAAAGTATGCATATGTATAAAGTTTCTGTGTACCAACATGGTGTTATCAATGATATGAAAAAAGTAAAGTGAAAACATTGAAACGAACAACAATATCAAGCCACACGATCTTCAAAACAATGATCTGAACACTAATGATCAACAGAACACATTACTTTAACTCTGTTTTAACTATAAGAATTTCAGTTTGAAACTTTCTAACCCTGAATGCTTCAGCAGCATCTATTTATCAATCTAATGATATGACAATTAAACCATTCTTGTCTTAACAAAGTTATTTTTTCAAGCTGTCATTAGGCTCAACTGATTTATTCAGTATTACCCTGTTATCATAGAGCAAGTTTAACGTCATTATTTTCATATGGTTTGATAATTAATTCTGAGAATACAGCACATTTTTACAAAGTTGCAATAATAAGTAAAGTTTAAAGTTTAGAATGACTGTTAAATTGGTGTGAAAAAACAAAAATCATCATTGAATATGGAACTTTATTGTATCAGTTGTTCCTTTTTGCATTTCTTTACAAACTATTTAGGATATAACTTCAAACTACAAAGGGGACTTAAGAACATGTATACTCTATCTATCAGTGTCTGTATTAGCTATCCAACCATTCATTCTTCCTCAGGTCCCCCATTTATATGTTTCTGAGCGTGAATTGTGTGCGCCAAACTGATGACAGAAAAAGAGGAAAATATAATTGCATTTCAAAATGCACTTCAACTCTCTGTGGGACTGTGAAGGACTGCTTGGGTATGAGGTCAGGAGAGAAGGTGTCTTTTTTTCATAATGTGAGCCTCAGTGAAGGGAGGTGAGGTGCTGTGAATGTAAAAGCAATAAGCCAGAATAAAAGTGAGGCAAGTGAAAGAGTGGCAAAGAGAGGATTGTGGGGAGTCATTTGTTGGGGAGTGAAGAGGAGTTTGAGATGCTGTAAAATTAAGGTCCACATGGAAACGTCTGAACTCACACGCAAGTGATTATCTATAAACAACACACTCCCTATCCTTGGAATCCAGACTGGTATGTATGTTTATACAAGCTTTAAATCAGTTAAAAGTTCAGTGTCAAAGCGGTGTCAATCCCCATCATACGTCCAACGCCAAACACCTCCTCACACACTCATAGGACTTTTCAGCCTCAAAAGATTAGTCAAGCAAACATTCCTTTTTCTTAATGGCACACTTCAGCAGTTCAACAACATACATCTATATTATAAAGCAGAACCTGCTTTCAGTTAGAAAAGATTTACAAAAGTTTTAGACAAACTACCTGAGCTCACTATTCAACTGGATTGTGCATTTAGCTACTTAGTGTCTGTTCGTCGCAATCATGGGATAGGCCTCGAGTCAGTGTATGGTCAGGTAGGTTTCAAAATGTCATGAGAAAAAAGGGGGGGAAATCGCCCGTCAAAGAATGGCCTGGAAAATAATGAATTTCTGATTTTGGTAAATCACTGATTACTCAAGCATTATAGTAAGAAAACTCAGACCATTTTATAAACAACCACTTCTCTTCACAAAATAAACACATCGTTTCCACATTGCTTTTGAATAAAACACAAACATGACATGATGATAAACAATATACGAGATACCAGATAATATATACATTTAGTAATAATTTCATAGGATGTGTATTTACATATATAATTTATGTGAATATATATCTTATTGAGAAAAAAAAAAGAAACCACAAAAGAAAAATATCATTTTCAACATAAATCTCATTAAATAATGATAGGAAATAATGCAGTATTAAGCTTTTATATTCTGTAATCAAGCATGACCAGCTGTCCCCTAAAAGGCACAAATGATGAAAATTGAAATCAGTTGCATGATTAAAAAAAGAAAGTCCTGAAAAATCCAGATAAGGATATATATTGTATACAGTTTCATTTGGAGGTGAACCAACTCTCTGACAATAATGTGACATGAGTTACAGAGTATCTCCACAAGACTAGAAAAAGTTTACAAAGTTCATTTGTAGAAACTATTACTGCGACAAAGAAGTAACGACCATGTAATAGATTTTTACGTTAAAGCGGTCATATCGAGCCATATTTTTGTGCTCGTAAAGCACATGCACACAGACGTACAGAGAAACACCCTTATATCATTAATGGACCAATGGTGTTGTGTTTTTTCTCCCTGAAAGCTGAGAATTGAGGGGGCAGAATAAATAACTGCTGAGATAGAGGGAAAAGATGAAAACAGGCAAATAACGTGGGGGGTGAGTGTGGGTTCATGACAGTACCAGCCACGGGATTGATTAATAGACACCTGGGTGTGGATCATGGCATGCTGTGTAAAAGGAGGGAGTGCAGGGTTACAACAGAGGTGAAGGGAATTGATTTGCACTTTTTTTCTTTTTTGTCTTTACAAATCAAAATGGCTTTGAAGTCCGATTAATTGAAAGAGTATGTATTTATACATGTTTAGTTCCGTTAAAGTATTGCACCATGGAAAACTTTTTGCAAAATTCTGACATTTGTGGTCAATTTGAAAACTAAAAGTAATTTTCAGATAACCAAAACTTACTTGAGACATCCATATATTTCAAAACATGAATCTTTTTGTTTATGTATTTATTTTTTATCATATTGCATGTTATAACAGCACTTGCATCCAAACTTTATCAGTCACCACTATAACACAAGCAAATCCCATGAGGAGACTGACATTAAGAAGAATAAACCTTTTTTTTTCAGTCATCAACTGTTCAAAAATTGCTGTTAAATAGTCCTAAATTGACCTGTGTCCAGATTTTTGTACACAAAAATGGGGAACTAATTTTTAAAAAATTAGAGATCACATTTGATAAATAAGACGGTACGTATATTTCTTTCAAATATATTTACAGCTGATGAGTTTCAGATTTGTCCATTGCACTGTGGGAGAGAAGCCTATGTACCAGCCACAGGATTGATTAATAGACACCAGGGTGTGGATCATGGAATGCTGAGTAGAGAAGGGAGTACAGGGTCAGAGCAGAGGTGAAAGGACTTGATTTGAAGCCCTGGACAATGATGAAAGACTAAGACTAAGTACCTAAATGTATCAACCTGTTAAAGAATTTAAACCTTTCTTTTACATTAATGAACAGCTGATACGTTTTAGATTTGTCCATTGCATTGTGGAAGAGAACCATATGTCAATTAGATGAAGTTCTCTATTGGGTGAACTGAATGTTAACTAATTTTCTGCACATCCTGAAAATTGTACAGAACTTGGTAAATGTTCAGCTAAAGACTATATCACCAGTACTCATTTTGCTTTTCTTAAATTTTGTCATTTTTGAGTCTTAATAATTTTATTCTAATTTCCAAATTATATCAATGATTCTCTAGTCAAAAGTAAACACCATTCTGAGACTAAAATAAAATTGTGGAACAGGGTGCTCAAGGCCATCTCCTGCCACCACACCCTTCATGAGGGCCAGGATGTTGATAAAGTTTTTTTCCTCTCTATTGTTTCTCCTTTCTCTCCCATGTACTGGCCAATAAAGGTTCTATATGAGTGGGCTGAACAGGGTCTCCCACAGTTTCTAATATCCTGACAGGTTGAAAACCCCAGCTGCCTGTTATCTTGTAGGAAACTGAAAAGTTGTGATCCAGCAGCCGAAAAAGAGGAAAACCTGGAGGTCAAATTTATGTAATGACAAAATTCTTCCTAAACTCTGGGCTACATAAAAATGTCATAAAGGAACAAAAATGCTTTTTGCCATTAATAGCACCAAGCTGTTTGTCTCAGTGATCTGACTCAGCTTTGTGTAAAAACTGAAAATGTAATTTATTTTAATTTTCTTCCCTGAGATTGTTACCATGAACAAACTTTGATTTAAAAAAAATTCAATCTCCATATTGAAATGATAACTATCTATGTGAATCACAAATTCAAACAGACCTTGGGTAGCCTCAGGAGAAAAAATACATTTAAATTAGCTTTCCGAAAGACAGTTTATTGCATTTTGTTGGACTGAGACAGACACTCATTGATCTTGACTCTTTATTCCGTGTTCATTTTATCAAGATCTCTCTATGTTTTGGTTGATTTAGTTTTTGTCTCTTTTTTTATGGTGTCATCAAGACCATTATTTATTGTCCTGCATTGTAACTGATGTGCAACACTTTGGTCAACCATATGTTGTTTTTAAAGTATAAAAGTAAAGATAGTATGGTATGGGATTGTCTGACCTTCAAAAATGGCAATTACACTTATTTCATCATTATTTAAACAGGGACTTCGGCCATCTTCTTTCCAAAAGTTGAGATTCCCTGTTCTGTCAATTAATCAATTTTCTACATCTGCTTAATCCTCAGCGTGGCAGGGGTCCTGGAGCCCATCCTTGTCACCACAGGGCCAGAGGTCTCACTCTGGAGAGGTTGTCACTCAATCTCTGGGTGACACCACATACCATGCAGTTTCTTTGTTCTATGTATTTAGATTTCACTAATAGAAAATGAACAAGCTGACCTACAGCTAATATTTTGACATTCCATGATTTTTTTTCTCTTGTAAAAGACACTCTATCCTGTTAAAGTAGTTCCTAAAAAATAAAAAAGTTTTTTCAGTTTATCTTTAACTTTCAAATTTACCCAGGAGCTCCATGGAAGTTTAACAATGAAATGGTAAATAGCCTTAACATACGTAGTACAGTACAGGTTTTGAGTCTCTGAAAAACAATCAGATTTTCTTATGTGGTCATTTATTGTAAGTATAAATTAATAGCTTTGAATTGGTACAATTGATGCTTTTTCTTAGATTTAATTGGAATCTGTTGTGGTTGTCGCCTGAACATGTGATAACAGTGTTAAACAAACAGCCACAGATGTGCATTCACATGCAAAAAACATGAGAGGCTTGTATTTGTAGAAGAAAGTGCTGACTACCCTTAGCGGGAATTGTGGGGCTGTTTCACTTCTGTTTTTTCACATGCTCAAAATATACAAGTCCCCAGTTGAAATTTTCTTTCTGCAGTAGGGAAAGAACAGCAGGTGCATAATTAAAGAAAAACACTTTCTTTGCTTTCAGCTAGGGAAGAGGGTCATGGAGGGCACATCATTATTCAGTTTGCTCGTGTCTATGGGCAAAGCTTTTGGCTGGCTATGTGCAAGTATGTCATTGTGTATTTGATGGGAAGGAGGGCAGTCCGAAGTCCTAAGCAGTGGGATGAATTTAGTAGTTTGAGATACCAAGAGTAAAAAATTGTCTTTGTAAGATTGACATGGTCGACGTGCTTATGTGAAAATACAATTTGACTTTAACCACTTGCTATGAATATAAGTCAATATGGGAGTTATATGAATAAAGATTTTCATCAGAATTTAAATTACTTAAAGCATGGCCTGTCTTCACATTATCACTGATTTTCATTTATTTGAAACAAGATGAAAGCTTCAAACCTATAAAGAAACTGTCCTAGTTGACAGATATGGAGAAGAACATGAGGAACTTACTATGATTGATAAGAATTATCTCTCCTAAATCTGAGGGATCTATTCTTATTCTGTCACAAAATAGTAATTGGGAGGCATCAAGATGGAGAATTTAAGTTGAGGATCTTTTACATTATTACATTGATACTATATCTAATGTTGTTTTTGTTCAATTTCACCACAGGAAATTTGGATTTTCATCAAACTGAGCAAGTTTTATCTAAAGGAAAAGTTAGCTTCCTGACAAAAAGAAAGAGAGAAGTTTCCTTCGGATGTGAGCTCACCTGTTACTACTCTGGCACAATGTACCTCAATAAAACAAAACTGATGCACACAATACCATTGAACAGTTACTATAATGCATTTTAGTTTTTGGAGAAATGATAGAACATTGCATTCTAATGTCAGCTAGCAGAAAAGTGTTGTTTCTCATGGTGCATGTGTTTAATAAAAAATAGTACTCACTTAGTGAAAACAGCAGCCCTGTGATCCTCTGAGTTGCTCTCATCCTGTCTCTGCTTGTTTCTTCTTTAATATGGATTTATCCTTCATGCAGTGTAGCTTTACGCTCCCTTACTTTGTATATGGTGGTGTTTTACTAATTTCACACTTTCTCCTTGAGTTTCTATCTAATAGTAGAGGATTCCACCAATGTATTGTATTTTTTCCCTTTTCTTTAGAATGAAAGCAAAGAATGCTTTTGTTGGTCTCAGTGCGTTCTTTCTCTCTCTTTCTGTCTGTGTAGAGTTGAGGATTTGGGTGAAGAGTGTTTCTGTGGTCTCCTTGGCTGCACCGTTGTTCCCCAGTTTCTCTCCCACAGTGCCTCCGTGTTGTATTGTGTTCAATCAGTCCCCTCTTTCCTGCAAAGTGTTCAGCTGTTTGTAGAGCAGCCGCACTGCCCTGCCTTCCTTATCATGAGAAAGCAGGGGCAGACTTAGACCAATCCAATCCCATTGCTCCAAACTCACTGCTGTGGGGACAGTTTGAATAACAAAGGAAGCCATTAGACAATGCATTCTTCTGGTTTTGGTTCATTTCTAAAATGGTCCATGACTCAAGGGCGCCTGGTGAAGTCGCATAAGGACTGATGTTTGATGTCAGGACAGCTTGCTTTAAATGAAATATAAATGTATACTATTAGGTTAATTCCTTACTCCATTTCTATCTCCATTTCAGCAGTTTGGAAGAAACAGAGGTTGTATCCCGCCTCTCGCCCGTTGACCACTGGGATAGGCTCCAGTTCTCCCTGTGACCCCATTAGGGAAAAAATGGTAATGATAATGGATGGATAGCTGATACTAAGCTATATCTGTTTCTGTAAAGCCAGGTTAGTTATCTGTCTTTCTCCTTATTATCGCATTTTAAGGTATTGCAGAAACACTAACACACACTAACACGACTACTGATATTCACAGATCAGTTCCCAACTGATCTGAAATCCTGCTGGTTAAACTTTTTTTTAATTCTTCATTGGCTCCCTGTTAAATTCAGAATTAAATAAAAATTTTATTCCCCACACAATTAGCTCCCCATCACACCTGAAATGGTAAATGGACTGTCCTGTCATTAAAAAATGACAAATATTCAAGTAATTCTCTTTTCATCTCTGTTTTAAGTTTCTGTTTAAGTAAAAAGAAGCCACTAACCTCCCCTAGTATCAATACCACATGGAGTTCATTCAGCATTTGGGGTTATTACTCAAGATCTCATTCAACCCTCTCATGGTCAGTAATCTTAACCCCAGTACTTACCCCCTTCTCATAACCCACAAGGATAAGCTTTTTTTCTCTACTGTGTCAAAGGTATCATGGGGTATAAGTGTTTTGCGCAAGGACAGAGGATTGGCAGAGGACTACTCTTCCTCCTGAGCTACAAAATTCCAAAATGCCTTGATTCCATGTTTTCCAAACAGAGCACTTCACTCAGACTACAGGTTTACTTGTGGTTCAGAGAATATTGATTTAAGTTAAATGTAATAGTAAGTATTATAGGTGGCCAAGTCTTCGGAAATCACGACATTCCACAAAACCAGCTGTCTCTATCTATAAAAGATAAAAAGGTTTATCATTTTCCAGTATGATTAAACTTAAAGTTAGGGATGGCTCAGGTGAAACTGAAACGTGTATATGTATGTATGTTGTCACCTTTCAGCTTTTTCTTTGTTTTTCTCAAATGATTTGGGTGGCGTTTTTATGCTGCTGCCCTTCCTGGTGTAACCATGCGTTTATCTAGGCTTGGGAATGGCACAAAAGGGACAAAAACACCATGCCCCTTATAAGACTGCATTTCTGACAACTGGGCGTTCAATGTCTTGACCAAAGACACTGTAATGAAGTGCACTTCGTTCCCCGGGTTGTGTAAATACGGTAACATGCACTTTAACTGGTAATATGCACTTTAATAATGGCCCATGCACTTTGGTACAACATTCACACTTCATAGGATTTGCGCAAGACAGCTTACAAATTGCATTTTTCACCCACTTGGTATAGATTTAGTTATCATTTATTGACTGCGTTCTATATCAATTGTCCCTCCTTAAAAATGTTAACAGTGCTAGTAGGGGCTGTGATGGCCACATGGTTCAACCTGAAAGAGATGGATATGGAAATGGCCATCTGTGTGGTAATTGAAATGTAAAGATGAAGTAATGTGACTATCTAATGAATATGTTGTGCAATAAGTGTCAGTGCAGTAAGAATCATAAAGTGTGTGAAGTGTTACACACCAGTATTTTCGTCTTCAAGGAAAATGGGAAAAGGCTTTCCCAGGAAACATGCAGCGTTTTATGGTTCTGGGGATGCCCAAGTGGTAGTGAGTCCAGGTTATTGGCAGAGGGTACTGTAAATCTTATAATTGTAATGTACAGAGATTGTGGATGAATTGGAATGTGTTAACGTTGATCAGGGGAATGTTTAAAACAGGTATCCCTGGCCTGAAGGTCTGTCCTTGTCAAAAGGGACTTATAAAGGCTCCGTTTTGACAAGGGAGCCTGAAAATATGTTGCTTCTTGTTTATTTCATGGAAAATTAAATCAGAATTTTGATTTAATCTGTCCTACATTGTGAATTTTGGTTTAGTTTTTTCAAAAAATGTTGTGACATGGTTTAATCAGTTCTGTTTTTATGTTTTGTGCTGCATCTTCCATCCAGACCAGATTATGTTTTTCCTGTGGTCCGGCAACGGTATCCCTTTTTAATTGAAAGCTGGTCTTGCCTTCAAACATGGCTTGTATTTCTTTTTGTCTCTTTACATTTTGACTTTTGTATGACAGGAATTCAAAGTAATTAATATTCATTGGCAGCTTTGCATCATTCAAAATATGAGTTTCGTTAACACTAGAAATAGACATAGATCCAGCGTGTGTGGCATTTCACTTGGGATAAAAATCAAGTAGATCTGCCACACTGCAGGACCCAAAACGTGGACTCTGTTGATTGCTGGCATGACATATATTCAGAAATTACAGAAGAAATTATAGTAAGAGCACTTTTACCTTGCCTCCATTCAATCCATTCCAAGAGTGGCAAGAATGTATGAATCCAATCCACATCTTTCAGTTAATGCCTTAGAATTCTGTCATGTGCATGTACATTTCTTAACATATCATTTGTAGTGATCAGATTGCTGATGTGATTCTACGTACACAATTTAAGCTCCCCTTTATGTTCATGGGAAGTCTTAGGGAAAATTGTCAAAGATAACATCAAGGGTGTGGAAGCTTCCATGGGTGTTTCCTACTCTGGACCTGATATGAGTCATTATTAAAAAGCTTTGGAGACTGAACTTCAAAGGTGTGATCATGAAGTCTTTAGTCATGGCTGAATGGCAGAACCATAAAGGTTGTGCTCAGTCATCTCTGGATTGTAATTTGCATTTTCAGTTTTATGCATTTCCAGAAAAACACAGGGTTTTTATTTATTAGCATTTCAGTGAACTGCGGGCAATGAGAAAATGACAAATGAAGGGAGGGGGAAGAGAAGGATGTGTTAAAGAGCTTCCTGATTGTGATTTATTCTCACTTGTCACTTTTCAGCTCTTCTCAGCACTGTCAGCAAGGATCGATAAGAAGGTGGAGAAAGGAAGAATGTGCTTCTTCTACTTTGATGTTAACTTTAAGACCCCTGAAGGCAACTATCTATCTATCTATCTATCTATCTATCTATCTATCTATCTATCTA
>CAJRST010011113.1:4646153-4677657 GCA_907169785.1 Menidia menidia | reverse complement strand
TGTGTGTGTGTGTGTGTGTGTGTGTGTGTGTGTGTGTGTGTGTGTGTTTGTGTGTGTCCTGGTGTGACATTCTCCAGATTTAAGACCTGAGAGGAACCTATCAGGTTGAGGAGCCTTAGAAGAATCATCAACAGCAGGGGTCAAGCTATGGACAGATTTCTCTATCTCCCCCTGGCAGAATTTATCTTGAGATGAGTCTATAAGGATACATCTCTGACAGACACCATAAACTGTCAGTTTGACAAACTACAGATATAATACTTCCACTGAAAAAATAAGGCTTTGATTTTAGGAAAAGATATTGCTCTAAACAGTTCTCTAACAGTTCTCTAAACTGTTCCATTTATATCTGGGACATTCTACTAGCACTAGATTTTATTTTAATTTACACATCTAAAGACAAACATTCAAGTGCTGCTATATTGACAAATAAGTTGTCCTATGTTGAAAATGTGATATGCCTATACCCAATGTTCTTTAAAAAAAACAACGTTTTCCTAGAAAAACAAACTATTCCTACCTAGTTTTTAGAGAGCTAACTATAAGCTAAATATCATAATGTCTGAAATATATGTTTAAGAGGTCACTGCAGTAAAAGCAGTTTGTCAATGATTGTCAAATCACTCTATTCAGTTACTTTGCTGTGGTGGTGCATCACAACAATAAAATAGTGGATGGAATCCTTCTGGTTTGCTGTATCCTCTGATTATTTCGTGTTTTTCATGTGTTTTTTTTCATGTGTTTGTTCTTCAAGTGTTCTGCTTACTGCCCAAAGACATGCAAGCTAGCTGAATAAGTGTTTTCTAACTGAAAGAAGGTGGGAGTGGTTGTTTCTATCTTTCATGTTCAACATTTTAAGATGCAATGGAATGGTTTTCAACAATGTAGCTCAACTTGCACTCAATATCAGGAATAAACATAAGTGCCCTGAAACTCACTGCACGATACAAATGTTATTTTTGCTATGCCTTGGTGTTCCCAAGTCAAATGATTTATTTGAAATCTTAACATTTTAAAATAATTTAAAATCTAAAGTATCTTATTCGATGTGTAAATGCTTTTATGTGAAATATTTCTCTGCTGAATAGGTAAGCAACTTAGTCAAATCACTATTTTAGACCATGAGGATTATATATTTTGATGATATTCCTTAAACGTTCTGCATGTCATCATTAGGGCAAAAATTCAGTCATTTAGATAAGAACTGTTACTATTAAACATAAGAAACTAATGGTGTCAGTCACACATATGTCATAGGAAAAATAGCATTTTTTCTACTCCTTTTCCTGTCAGTTTATATTAGTCAGTGAAAGAAACGTCAAATCTTCTCATGTAAATTTAGTTCCAGTCTTTTCTATTTCATTCATACATTATTTCAGCATGTACAATGTTAGACAAAAATAGACTTAAACATGGACTTGAATCTCACTAGATTGTTGTCTAACAATTATTGTTTCTGAAAAATAAATATGTGTGGGTGAACAGACAAGTGATGAAATATATATAAAAGAAGGAAAAGAAAAGGGAGGCTGCTGGTTTGTGTGAGTGGATTTTTTTTAGGTGTCTTTTTTGGGAACTGTTGCTCAAACAGAAGACCAATGTGAAGCCAGTTCATTGTGAAAGTGTGTGCCTATTTGTGTGTCCATGAAGATATGTGATGTGAGAATCAGGCGCCAAATACCAGTGTGTACTGTTTATTCACAGAGTGGGAGCGACACAGGAAACCGCCAACAGGAGCTTCCCGAGGAAAAAGTCTAGGGGCAATCCCTAAGATTCTATAGGAGGAAATGAGCCACGTGGGCGTGGGTCTGACTGAGAACACTTCCAGCAGCAGGAACCCTGAGATGGTCCCGCCCAAAGGAAATATGGCATTTTACATGTAGGAATGTATTCATCTTCTCAAATAATACTATAAAGTACATTAGGACAGAATGTCTTTTCTCAGAAATTCTGTCATAAAAAGATTAAACAAGAGTTTAACAAATTGAAATACTCTCATAAAAGTAGTATTTCAGCTAAATGAGAAGAGACATTAGCTGAATCATAAACAAAGAGTTGTACAGTGTGTTAAAGAATGTGACAATCATTTTATTGTTGGTGAAAGTGAAATGGAAAGGTAATGACTGCCTGTGAAAGGAAGCTGTCAGAAGGTTGTCAGTGTCAATCCTTGATATATGCCTGATAAATGTAGCTCATTTTTGCATCAGTGTTTGTTCTTTAGAGATACTATTATCTTTATGCAAACAAGGGGACTTTCATAATAATCCTGTCATAGTACCGCATTAGAAAGCAGTGATTTTCTTCAAAGATAGTGAGTCCTACCTAATATATTAGATTAAATTAGGTATAACACTTATTCCAACTAGGGTCTGGAACCTATCACAGCTGACATTAGGCAAAAGGTAGGTACACCCTGGACAAGTTACCTGTCCATTACAGAGCCATATAGAGACAAAACACACACACACATCCATTCCTAGTGATAATTTAGTCTCCAGCTGAACTAACTTGTGTGTTTGGTACTGTGGGTGAAAGTTTTTAGTAACAGTAGAGAATTCACACAAACCCAAGGAGAACGTGGAAACTCCACACAGAGATTCCCCAGTCCCCTGGGGAATCAAACTAGGTACCCTCTTGCCTAGTGATGACAACACTAACTACCACACCACCATGCAGCCAAATCAGAACACAATTAAATCCAATCAATTAATTCCCAAATTTGCCCAATTCATACAAAGCCAACCATCCATGCATTTTCTGAACTGCCATCCATGCATTTTCTGAACATGTTTTCCATTTTTACAAAATTTGAATCCCTTTACCCAGATATTTTCAACCCCTGTAATTACGACATGAAATGTTTCTGTGGTTTGTTTGGTACTAGTATAATTAATACAAGTTATTAATACCTTGATGCAAAAATAATAGACAAATCAAGATACAATTATTGAAAAAAAATTGTTTACATTTTGTTATTCTGAAACATCTTTGTTCAACTTGTAACAACAAATGTGCATAATAATTTCAATGTAACTCCCAATACATACACAGTGACTGAAATGTCACTATTATGTTTGTTGAAGCCTCAGGCTGCTTTTAAAGCAAACACAGAACTTGGTTTTGGAACTTTGTTAGCTGGGAAATTAGTAACAAGTTATACAATTGTGTGTCATTCTATTAAAAAAAATAATTGGTCTGTGAGAGGAAGGAATGTCCAGCATAAACTGAAACAACAAAAGTAGTATTTGAATATGTACATTTTAGTACCCCTTAAACTTGTTTCTGCATATCACTCTACCTTTGCTTTTACAGTTTACCTTTTTTGTGTATTAATTGAGTGGACAATATGGGCTTTATTTCTCTTCTGTGTTTATATTTGTGCTTATGCATTTGGAAGACGCTTTTATACAAAGCAACTTAAGAAGAAGACACAATGTTACGGTAATCATCAATCTGACAATAGGCACTATGGAGGAAAAACCCTAGTCAGAGTCAGTGGTGACATTGAAGAGATAGAAGAGATAAGGAAGTGTAGAAGAGATAAGGAAATATAGAAATACTAGTAGAGGGGGTATAGAGGTATGGGTAAGAGTTAGGATAGGAGATGATCTTTGAAGAGGTGGGTCTTTAAGCGTTTCTTGAAGATAGACTTGGTAGATCATTCCACCACCTTGGAACAACACATGAAAACAGTCTGGATTGTCTTAAGCGTGGTGTAGGCACTGCTAGATGCAAATCCATTGATGACCGGAGTGACCAAGTTTTGACATAAGCCTTTGCAAGTGGGTTCAAGTAGATGGGAGCCGTACCCTTAACCCTGTAATGCCAAATGTATCATATTTGATTCATACGGTTTCTGAAATGTTTTGCGTCTGACATCTTTGGCATTATTTAATGGTAAAAACTTTGCTCAAAATCCTATTGTACACAATCAGATATACTTGATAACAGGGGGCAGAAGACTACACGAAAAACAATCTTGACTTATCGCATAGTAAGAAATTATTAATATTGAAAAAATAGTTTTGGTTTTTCTTTTTACATATTTTGTTTAAAGGCCAAATAAAATTTAAAAAAAGGAATTTTCTGTTTTGTTTTATTCTTGGATCGGGCTTTAAAGGGCTAAACACTTTGTAGGCTAGCATCAGACGCTTGAATTTGATGTGAGCAGCCAGGGGTTACCAGTGAAGCTCACTGAACAGAGGGGTGACGTGGGACGTTTTGGGCTGATTGAAGACCAGACGCATCAGTGCGTTATGGATGATTTATAAAAGTTTTATTGTACAGGTTGGGAGACCAGTCAGGAATGCGTTCCAATAGTCAAGGCAAGAACTGCTGTCCATTTCAGTATACAGTTCTGGGTGTGAATCATACACCTATAGCAGTTCCAGGATCCGACCTATGGATCTCCACTCTTCTTTCTGTCAATTATTAGGCAATGATGAGACCCTAATCTCTTCTCCTTCAGTTATGCCATCCATAATCTCAGTCCAAAATGCTTCAGACACATCTATTGAGAGACCTTCTGCATCTATAAAACTAAATTTCAGAGTTTGCCTAAACTAAGGAGTGTGTAATCCTTAAATTGTCTTATCTCCTCAAGAAGATTGCTCCTGTGAAGTTTTATAGTGACACACTTAAAATGAAGCTGTATTGGTGCTTTCTTCACCCCTTGACACTGCAGTGAAGTGTATTGTGCTTGTAGTAGGAGATTCATTATATATGAAGCTTGACTCCTCTCCCTGTCTGTCAACAGTGATGTGGATCCTTCCACAACCCCTCCCCTACTATTTCAACTACAGTCATGTCGAAAAGTAATGAGAATGACACAAATATGATATTTTCACATGATCTGCTGCCCTCTGGTTTTCATGTGTGTATGTCAGATGTTGTCATCACATACAGAAATACAATCAATGCTTGAATTTTGTCAGAATTCCAAGGTTTTTGTTTTTCCACCCATCTCTTGATGATTGACCACAAGTTTTCAATGGGATTAAGATATGGGGAGTTTCCAGGCCATGGACCCAAAATCTCTATGTTTTTTTCCTTAAGCCAGTTAGATATCACCTTTGCTTTATGGCAAGGTGCTCCATCATGCTGGAAAAGGCATTGTTCATCACCAAACTGCTCTTGGACGGTTGGGAGAAGTTGCTCTCGGAGGACATTCTGGTACCATTCTTTAATCATGGCTATGTTTTTAGGCAAGACTGTGAGAGAGACGACTCCCTTGGCTGAGAAGCAACCCCACACATGAATGGTTTCAGGATGCTTTGCAGTTGGCATGAGACAAGACTGGTGGTAGCGCTCACCTCGTCTTCTCCGAACAAGCCATTTTCCAGATGTCCCAAACAACTGGAAAGGGGATTCATCAGAGAAAATGACTTTACCCCAGTCTTCTGCAGTCCACTCCCTGTACCCTCTGCAGAATATCAGTCTGTCCCTGATGTTTTTCCTGGAGAGAAGTGGCTTCTTTGCTGCCCTCCTTGAGACCAGGCCTTGCTCCAGGAGTCTCGGCCTCACAGTGCGTGCAGATACACTCACACCTGCCTGCTGCCATTCCTGAGCCAGCTCTGTACTGCTGGTAGCCCGATCCCGCAGCTAAAACACTTTTAAGAGACGGTCCTGGCACTTGCTGGTCTTTCTTGGGCGCCCTGGAGCCATTTTGGCAACAATGACGTTGAAATGTGTTTTGGGGGATAAAGTTAATTTTCAAGACAAATATTGACTTTGCAATTAATTGCTGTTATGCTGAACACTCTTTTTAACATTCTGGAGTATATGCAAATTGCCGTTATAAAAACTGAAGCAGTAGACTTTGTAAATATTAACATTTGAATCATGCTCAAAACTTTTGGCCATGACTGTACATCTTAGTACTAAACATTGTGGTGCCAGAGGTGCCTTTTTCATCAAGACACACTGCAGTGATGTGTATTCTTCGTGTAGCAGGAGATATGATGACTGACTCATCTCCCTGTCTGTCAAAAATTATGTGCGTCCTTTCAAAACCCTTCCCCTACCAGTTTAACTACATTTTAGCACTACAAATTGTTGTTCTATAGGTGACTTTTTCCTCTGTTTTTTTCTTCTTCAGTAATTCATTTAATTTATTTTCATTTATTGTTGGTAATATTTACTTTCAGCCCCTGTCTGTGCGAGCAAGTAGTGAGTAAACAAACAAGGGGAGTGCATAGGTGACTGTGGATGGAGCTGGGCTGTAAATGGGGGGTCAGGGGGGCTGACAGGTTGTTGCTCCTAGTACCTTTGGGGCTCTGCTCAGTAACCACAGGGGCTCTGTCCCAGGACTCCTCTGCTGTCCTCTGGGTGGAAGTGTGTGAGGGCTGTGTGAGTTCTGTGCTCTAGGGGGCTCTTGATGTCCTGGGTTTTGGGGGGTGGTCTCTGCACCCCTATAGCTGAGCATAACTCATCTATTCATAGCGTAACATATGTTGATCAGTCAACCATGACATCCTTCTGTCTATACTCTCGGGCATGGGCATCACGGGGAGAGCACACTCCTGGTTTGAAGGAGACATAGGGCAACCTTGGCGGAGTCCAACTCTCACCTGAAACGGATCCGACTTACTACCAGCAATGCGAACTAAGCTCTGACTCAGGTCGTACAGGGACCGAACAGCCCGTAACAAAGGGCCCGGTACCCCACACTCCCGGAGCATCCCCCACAGGATACCACGAGGGACACAGTCGAACTTCTCCAAGTCCACAAAACACATGTGTACTGGTTTAGCGAACTCCCATGCACCCTCCAGGACCCCGCTGAGGGTAAAAATTATCTTTCTTTATCAAATCTGAAGGACAGTTTCGCCTTTAATGGATGAATGCAGAGAGAAGATGCCAAAATAAATAGTGAAACGGCAGTGGAGGAAAACTCTACTTTAAATCACGCTGAAAAAATGTTCATAATATCAACACTTCTTTCTGTTCTTAATCTCTTAGTCACGGTTCCAAATTAGAATAAAAAGAATGTTTTTGCAACTGGTTTAAGACACATTAATATTGTAAAAAACAACCATGGTTGTTCTATGCTGTAAATGAAAAATAACAACATTTTAAAAATCTCTTTTGAATTTTTATTCAAAGGATTTCCATAACATTAAAGCGCATGTAAACTGTGTGAACTTACAAAAGGGTTGCATGATCTAATGTGACAGTAACAACAAGGCTCCGCTTGATCTAATACAGAGATATTCAAAACTTTTGAAAGCAATTTCTAATGTCAATCCCCTCTAAACCTAACCCTGTCCCAAAAGGAAAAAAAGCATTAAACACATTAACTCACGCACAAACAGAATTTCACCACTAAGGCATGAAAGAAGAGTTGCCTTGAAAATAAAGCCTTATAATCCCAGCTAATTCTGAAGTTCTCCATATCATTTGGTACTTCACAACTACACTTTCAACTAAACAGGTTGAGTTTATCTGTACACGAGGGCTTCTCCTGATGCTTCTCCCTTTTCATCTGCATCTGATAACATTTACCCTGTGCAAGTCAGACATCATCTAGCGAGCATGTGCTGCCAATTGAGCCAATGTGTTTGGACTTGTAGTAAGGCCTTGTCATGAAAATTGGATCTGCTGTACAGTTGGAATCTGAAACAAAGAACATTCAATTAAAGATCTGAATGAACTCTATGAGTTAACAATCCTTCAAGCACACACTAACACAAAATGTCATTTGACCCAATTCCATTCAACAACATATTGTACTTATTGTCTTATGTCATATAAACAATTAACTTCAATATGCACACCATTAGTTTACAGGACTGCTTGTGTGCCATAACTTTTACCTGTTGATATGAGGTGGTGTACACCATGACATTTTGCTGCTGACCATCTGCTGTGATAATCCCAGCTGGAAGTGGATTTGCTACGAAAAAAAGAAACGGTGGAAGAAAGGTAAAATACAAAAATGGGGACAAATTATAAAACACAACCAATCTAATCAGATACTATTCCACTTACTGAAGCTATCCTCTGTGAGATCCTCACTCAGGCTTTCTCCCACTCCTACTCCGGGCATACCCTTCTCTCCTTTCATTGCCTTCAAATTTCAGAAAGAAATCTAAGTGAAACATAGCACCAAATTCCACACAAGCAAGTAATCTGTTTTTGAATATGGGTGAATCGAATTCATACTCATATCACTTCATATTTAAAAATACAAACAATAATTGAAACTGGGCGATATGATTGTTGTGATTAGCACCGTTGCCTCACAGCAAGAGGGTTACCAGTTTGAATCCTCTAGGGAAAGGGGGCCTTTCTACTTGGAGTTAGCATGTTCTTCCCCTGCAAATGTTAGTTCTCTTCAGGCATTACGGCTTCCTCCCACAGTACAAAAATATGCATGTTAAGCTCATTGGAGACTCCAAATTGCTCTCAAGAGTGAGCGTGTGCATGTGGTTGTTTTTTTTTTTTTTATGTGGCCCTGTGAGGGACCTGTACGCTCTGGAAAGGTTGGCATCCCGACAAATGCATCCTGGGATAGGTCACAGCGTATCCCATCCTTATACTACGAGTAACCAGTATAGAAATTTAATGGATTGATGTTTGAAATTAAATCTAAATTGCAATTAGTTAAAGTGCAACTGCAGACAGTTTAATGCCATGACTTACCTCTCTGAACTTCTGCAAGTACAGCTTTAGTGGATCCACATACATGTCGAAGCCAAGTGTGGACATGGCGAACAGGATATCCTCCCCATTGATGGTCTTCCTCTTCTCCTGATGGCAGCGTTCGCTTGCTTCAGATGTGATGAAACTTATAAACTCGCTTACACACTCTTGCACACACTCTTTGGCATCTTTGGCAATCTGTGGGGTAAAAACCATGATAAAAAAAAAACATACGAGAATTAAACAGGCTTTTAATTTCAGCAAGACACTGCAACATATCTAAACAATAGTGGTTGCAAAATGAAGATCTCTGATCTTTTATTGAAAACTTTCCCCCAATGCATCCACTTGTAAATCTACGCATATACAAACAATGCTTTGGAATTTGGAAACTTTATATAAGCATTTTAGTTAAAAAAAAGAAACTATACACAAAAAATCCATTGCTTTTTGCACAAGTTTCTTCATGACAAAGGACCTAACTGCCTATTTATCAAGGTTGCCTTTCTTCTGATAAATTACTAGTAACTGGTGATTTAAATTATAATGCCACAACATGCAAGCAGGGAAGATACTAAAACAAACAGTGGTAAATCTTCCAAATACATTTTTATTCTAACTTGTTTTAAAAAAAAATAGTGTTAAAAAACATTCAAGTATTGAGAAAAAGCATTTATTAAAAAGAAACAACACTACAATTATTAAATAATTCCTCACAAACCTTTCCAGTTTGAGGTACAGCATTCTTCATGATGCGAGCTACATTGGCAATGGGAAGATAGATATCCTGTTCCCTGTAATTTTCCTTGGCACCGCCGTCTTCATGATCATTCATATTATCTTCTCCATCATCTGACACAAAAAAACAGAAAAATAAAATCCTTACGGTATGAACTAAAAAATACATCACTTATGATAATGGAAACCTTAAACTGAAATGACTTTTTGTTAGTTTACTCCTTACCATCTTGCGGTTGGAGAACATAATGACTCGAAGCCATGTATTCTCCAGTGATACCCAGCTGAGAGGCATCCGTGGTTGAGCTGTCTCCATCCATCTGTAACAAACATATATTACATTTTGTTTAAAAATGTAAAACAATAGCAACATGACCAACAAGTTTCTGTTGACAGGTAAGAATAAATGCTTGTTCTTAACCAGTAAAATTATTTATTCACTAAACTAATCAAAGGCACTTTTTCAGTCTCACGACAGCTGAGAACATTATTATTTCCCTGGCTGTGTCCACATCCTGTCATACAAGTTTCCCATTCAAAGACACTGATTAAGATATTATCTGAGAGTCACGTCTTGAAATTACACATAAAGCATTAGTAAGAGCCATATATCACATTCCTCATAGTAAATATTAAACACACAGTAAACAACACAATAACAGATATTTTGGGGAGTACATCATTTGAATCAAGAAATTTACATGCCTTTTCTTATAACTTTAACTCCTATATTATCCAAGTTTAGTATAAGGTTATTTGTTTCCATGATCAAATATGCACTTAAGCATATGAACAAAGCTACTACAAACTATAAAGTTCCTCTGACATAATCAAACAATAATCAATGCCTACAACCTCTCAATCTGACTTTTTATCCGTTTTAGAATTCATGACGACGGTTGTTTCAGTGTTAAGTGAGAAAATTCCTTGAGATATTACACTGTGAGGAAGCTGTGAATTTGTGGTCAACATTTACACATGGCCATGTATCCGTAAAGTTTAAACGCATATGGTTTAACTTCCCACTGTATGTTTGATCATTTGCTATTACAGCAGAGTCGCTTTTTTCCAGTTTTAATTTATTTACTATCCTGGGTGTTCACCGTGGGGGACACAAGGTCTTTTCCAGCGGTGCACACCGAAGACTACCAAAAGTAACCACCACCTTCAACATGAATTTAAAAATATGGGTTTACGGGTTGACGTATTTTAATTGGGAAGTAATGATGGAATGGAATTTTTAAACAGTTGTTAAATCATGGTCGCCTGATAAAAACAATTATATTAATGTTATGTTTGACCGTATGCAAACTGGCGGTACGTTTTTTAGCTACCGTTAGCCAATGTTAACGACGACTCTGAGCTAGCATAAGCAATTTGACTGTCCAGAATAACACGTAGATTTCAGGAAATTTCAGGAAACAGGTAGTCCTACGGGAGATTACCTTTAGTGGTTAACCTAGTCAAATACATACTGCCACCTGCATAGATTCTCATTTTAAATCCATGGTAACTCGAGTCGGCTTCGGCCTGTTCTTTGTCATGCACAACAGAGCAAGATGTAGCTGGGCCGAAATGTTGAACTGTTAATATTACATTTTAGCCTGAAAGATACTTCCTGATGAGCATCCCTGATTCACTCAGACAACAAATTAAATTCAGACAGAGACGGACATTTCCATTCGAGCTAACGAGAAATCGGTTAGCAATCATTGGCCGGAGCCATGCACAAACCTGCAATGAAGCCCTGGTTGGTTACCTTCCTGAGACGGCTGTTTGGTTGGACAGAAAATGGCTGCGAAGAACCAGTCCCATTGCTGAGCAGTAGCTGCAGTACCGCGTGTGATCACCAGAGGACCGTGCTACCTTGCGTAATCTCTTGATAAATCCCACATCAGGAAATTAAAAATGAAGGCAAAAGACTGTTTTGGGAAGTAATAGCGGTGTAAAGCAAACTCGTTAAATATTACTTATGTTCTATGTTGTAGTCTCAGTGATGTTTTGGTCAATTGGAGTTCAATTATTTCCTACATTTATCGTAGCAATGGAACGAATCTGCTAAAGCGTGATGTCCGGGAAAATAATCTCCCAAACCTTTTAACGTTTGCTAAATTAGTGTTCATCAGCTGTTCTTATAAGCACAATTGTTCTAATAAATCTCGAAATGGCCTCAATTATCAACATTCTTGTAAATATTTTTCCTTTGAATGAACATAAATGGTAAATTACAGGATATTTCTGAAATTGATGTGCAATATTCTAAAGTTTAGGATTCCCCTTAAATGTGACACGTCATCGTTCATGTGGGTCATTTTAAAAGACTCAGCACAGGTCTTGCATCTCACTGAGTTACCCATCAGAAACAACTACCATTAGCTTGAAATCATTGCTACTGCAGCATTTATTTAATCTTAAATTGAACTTGAATTTGTGTTTTTTAGAAAGGAAAAATCTTCATTAAAAAAGATAATTTCATTAATGGAAAGGGTGCACATATTGAATTTCAACATAGAAATGACAAACTAAAGTAATTTGAGTAATTTTTCCTGCTGTGTTTTTTATCGTGACAGAGGTGGCTGGGGTGAAAGTCCAACCTTGTTTAATGTTTGTTGATTCTTCGTTTAACCTTTTGCAGTTTCTAGGATTGTGCGAAACATGGACCCACCAGCACGGCCGTCACTGGGACTTTATGACTATGACTATGATTTTTTGGTTATCGGAGGGGGCTCAGGAGGTCTGGCAGCTGCAATGGTTAGTTTTTTTATGATTTGCTTTGCAAAGAAGAAGCATAGAGCTTTGCTATGAATTTCTAAAATTGATTTCATCTTGTTTTTAAACCACAAATCTTTAGTTTAATGTATGAATGAAGAAAGAATTGCTCAAATAAATCTAAATATATTTAATCATAGTATATATGATACATTTAGACGCTATCCCAAAAAAAACTGAATACGGCAGTGCATACTTCACAGTAGTAGTAAATATATCATACTATGTACCATTCCAAAAATACAAATAAATAGAAAATATTACAGCTAAGGCGCTGTAGCATTTCACATCTATGTAGGTTATCATGAAAAATCTATATATAAAAAAACTCTACATCACAGGCCATCACTAAGGTGTTTCTTCCTTTGACTACTGCAGAAAAAAGTCATCACACAAGTACTTTTCAATTTAACTAGATAAATAA
Source organism: Menidia menidia (assembly GCA_907169785.1). Taxonomy (NCBI): domain Eukaryota; kingdom Metazoa; phylum Chordata; class Actinopteri; order Atheriniformes; family Atherinopsidae; genus Menidia; species Menidia menidia. The sequence continues at coordinate 4,665,083 of CAJRST010011113.1, read as the reverse complement.
TGTTGTAGGCCTAATTATTATTATTATTTTTCATTATTTGTAATTATATTTATCATATGGTCCCCAGGCCTAGTGTTTCAGAGAGCAATAAAAGCACATCAGCATTATAAGAGATAGCTCATATGTTGTGAGGATCAGTAACTACTGTCTAACTGTTAGTAGGCATTATGTCAAATCCTGGTTTCAATATATTTAATGTCTCAAGCACAAACATAAGCATGAAGCTAAGCTTCTACCATTTTCTTTCTGTGTGTTTTACTGCACACGCACTTTGAAAGGATAGGAATCAGCTTTCACTCTGCAAATAGAACCTGGGGTAGTGGCTCAAAGGGGAAAAGTCTTATTGAAAGGTGAAAAACTCAAGAACATAAAATCAGCCCTCATTCAATCAGACCACAAATTCAATTCAGACTGAAATAGACATTTCCATTCAAGCAAACGAGAAATTTGTAGCAGTGATTGGCCAGGGCCATGCACAAACCTACAATGAAGCCCTGGTTACCTTCCTGAGATGGCTATGTGGTAGGACAGAAAACGGCAGTGAAATAACAAGTCACAGTGCTTTGCAGCGGCTGCAGTACCGCATGTGGTCACCAGAGGACCGTGCTACCTTGTAAATAGCCTCTAGCTTTTGGCTAATAAGTACAACGGATATACTGTATATTCCTACTCACACAAGGGCTGTAGTCTAAGAGTCATTATTTTCTATCTTTCTAGCACCAATGATTTATACTATTTTCACCACTCCACTGTGGATTTGTTTAGCTGTTTATCTACCACTTGAAATCAACTGCAGCAAGTTATTCTCTTAAGTGATCACACAAATAAGCTTTGCTGGTGAGAGATCAGATATGTAATTATTCTACTTTCCATTGATATATGTCACCTCAGGAAGCTGCAGCGTTGAGCAAAAAAGTGCTTGTTCTTGACTTCATGGCCCCTTCTCCAAGAGGGACAAAGAAGGGTGAGTGTTTTCTTGGAGTCAAACGTTTTGTGATTATGAATTATCTATTTTCTTTTTTTTTAATTATCATTTATTTCCATCTCTCTTACTCACCTCTTGTCACTTCAAGAACTTGGAGGTTCAAGTTTCAGTTTGGACAGAGTCAGGAAATTTCTGCAGCAGACATCACTGCTGGGTAAAGCTATCGAAGACTCTCAAAAGTTTGGCTGGAAGTTTAAAGAAGAGGGTGAGTTTATTGTATTTTAGTAATTGTTTAAGTTAACTAAGTGACTTAAGTAAACTTTAGTCACTGTTTAAGTAAACTATATGATAGCAATAGTAATATCAGATAATAAACACTCAATCTAAAATCAAAATAAATTCTACTTAGGCAACTGAAAACTGAATAAAATCAAATACTTGCTAGTTTCTTTGTTACGTAGTTAATATAGCAACACAATTTTTGTTGCTTTGTTTCAGTGTTACATGGCTGGAGTGAATTGGTCCAGGCTATTCAGGATCAGGTCAAATCTGGAATTTCAGAGTTAAAAAGGGAGCTGAAGAGCTGTGGAGTCCATTACCTCCAAGCCCGTGGTGAGATCGTGGCGCCTCACACAGTAGAGGTAAACTTCTAAAGTCCTGATTGAAATGAACACTTCAAGCCTGATACTTTGTGTGTATATCAGAATCAGAATCAGGTTTATTGCGGAAGTATTTTTACATTCAAGGAATTTGACATGGTTCTGTTGCAGAACATGCAACACATACCTAGAGTTAAGAAAAATAAAAAAATAAAACATGTAAACAGTGTAGTAGCATTGATAAATATAAGTCTAACGATACATGGACAGTAACGTGGATGTCTCTACCCTGAAGAAGCCTCAAAGCCTATATACACTCACACACACACACACACAGACATACACACACATTTATCTATCTATATATATATATATATAGATAGATAAAGTTTGTATATATATGTGTTTATATATATATATATGATTTATATATATACAATATATATATATACTGTATATATATGCAAACATATATAACATCAACCCCAGAGTAGGCCATTGTGAGACAATCACACTTAAATGCACATTGTACAGTTTGTGTCGTTGCCTCTCCTTGAGAGCGGGTGGCACTCTTCCCCATGTCACAGTCCAGCTTTATCCCCTTGGAAAAGAGGAAAGATGCCACCTGTCCCTCCATGGCTCACCAGCCAGACCAGACCCAGCCACCGTGACGGTATAAGAACAGGGCTTGACTCTTTGTCTGATGATGATTACATCAGTCATCCTGGTATGTTGCTTCAAGTCTGCCCCTGGATTCTCCAGAACAGCAATCTGTTTGTCCTGTTCCTCTTAAGAACCTGCAAGGTCTTTACCTCTTCTACCAAGTACAGAATGGACTTCTACTAGAGTCGGATAGCCGAGGCTTCCACAAAAAAAAACAGCGATTTACTGATTTGATCAAAATCCTCCATCACTGGGTCCGTCTTTTCTTGCCATATTGGCAAACAGGAAGCAGCTTCAGATTCTTCAGATGCTGTAGTTTGTTTGTTTAGTTGGGTGTTATGGAAAAATATCAGTTTAGATACAAGTGTAACATCGAACACAATTATTGACTGCAAAGCATGCTGCAGTCAATGTAAGTAATAAAAGTATTATAATTTCTTTATTCAGGTTACAGATATGAATGGGAGAAAGAGGAATTTCAAAGCAGAGACCTTGGTCATTGCTACAGGAGATAAACCTCATTATTTGGATATACCTGGGGTCATCGAGTACTGCATAACCAGGTCACAGAATTGTAATAATTTAAAGAGCTGTTTTTTCCCAAAAATTTAGTAAAACATCTCAAGTTTTTTTTCCTCTCCCACATCCAGTGAGGATCTTCTCTCCCAGCGTCACCCCCCAGGTCGAACCCTAGTGGTAGGCGGGTCTGCTGAAGGGTTGGAATGTGCTGGCTTTCTCTTTGGACTTGGAATGATGGTCACTGTCATGTTGCAACCTGGCCTTCTCCCAGGGTGTGATAGGAAAATGGCAGCAAAGATAGAGAACCACATGATTGTTAGTGGAGTGAATATCCTTCATCAGTGTTCGCTCAGTAAGGTAAGTAAGTTACACACAATATTAGCAACAGTTCAGTGTTTCTTTAAAAATACAGAGCAAACAATTTTGGAATGTTTCTTTTTGTCTGTGTTAGGTGGAGCAGATTGAGGATGTCCTGTCAGGTAAATCAACTCCATTTATTTTTTATCACAATATTGTAGTTAGTTTACATTAAGTTGAAACTCATCTTATTAAAAAAAAAAGCAAAGCAACTGATGTCAATTTGAATTTGACCTCTCATACAGAAGAAAAATATCCATAGTGATGCTTTTTAAGGGATGTTTGAGGTTGTGAAGCCCATTTGACTATTAAAAATAGTTGTATTCATAAACTCCTTAGTTTAGGGTAACAATGGTCTCATTCTGGAGGTCTCCAGGCTGACTTATTACCCATCATCTATTCCTACCTGCTATAGACTGTTCAGTTTTTTGGGCAACCAAGCTTATTAATGATGCAAAGTTTCCTGTGATTGCTTAATATTTTGTGCTGAATATTTGACAATGCTTAGATCAGAGTTTAAAAAACTAAACAAACCCATGTGTTTAATTCACCTGCTAGTCTTTGATGAGTTAGCAGTCCTGACCAACATATTATTGGGGCCATCAGGTGGGAACCTCTTTTTTGATCACTTGTTTTCCAGGGTCACTCCCATAATGCATCCCAACAATGCATCACTGCTCCTCACACCCCAACAACTGTCTTCTTCCACCTAAAGCAGAACTGGGGTCGGGATAAAAACCCTGGTTCGAGTAAGGGGTTGAAATTGATTAAGTAAATATGAGTACAAAGGGGATACAGAGCCTAGTTCTGGTAGGGGTTGATGAAGGTATACACTAGAGGGTCCAGGAGGTGGAGACAGAACAAGTAACACTAGCAGATTCTGCAAACAAAATCACCCAAATAGCAAACAATAAGTCTAAGCAACAATCAAACTCAATCATTGTATGTATACAAATAATCCTACAAACAAAGGTTTTGTAAGTTCTACCTGATTTTGTATCAAACAACAGAGATTTATTTTTCTGATATCATCAAAAACAGTGGAAACAACTCTCTTGTCCTGAGTGCTACAGTCAACAAATTAACAATCCCTCCAGTCTTACTGCCTTTAAAAGGATTTTCTACATCTAAATGTTAAGAATTTGAATTATTCTTTGACGAAAAAGTTCAAGGCATTAAAAATGCAATTATCACCCCAACACAATTAACTACTCTGCCCTCAGGTAGACATCTAGTGCTGACAGAATTTACACCTGTCACTGATAAAACAGTTGATTAATTATCTGCAGCCATCGTTCTGTTTGTGCAATCCATCAACATGCCTGGATAACTTACCCACTAGATTCCTAAAGTCTGCGCTGAGCAATTTTTTTACCAAAATTTACTTATCTACTCAACATGTCTCAGTTTGGAACATTTCCTGCAGTCATTAAGCCTTTTTTAAGGCATAGTACTGAACAAGTACCAAAACCATATCAAACCTCCCATTTTTAGAGAAAGTCAGAGAAAAAGTTATATATCAACAGCTTGCTGACTTTTTCCTGTCACCAGTCAGGCTTTAGGCCCCACCACAGCACTGAGACAGCTATGGTCAAGGTGACTAACAAGATCCGCCAGAAAACATATGCAGCCAAAGTTTTGTTCTTAGGTCTGCTGGACCTGAACACCACCTTTGATACAGTGGACAATGTGATTTTAGTACAGAGGTTAGAATACCGGGTGGGTATATCTGGTACAGCTTTAAACTGGTTCAAAACCTACCGTGAGTACAGGTGTTACTTTTTTTAAATTGGGAGCTGTGTCTCAGACTGAATGTGTCTGAACTGTATGGTTTCCCAGGGGTCAATCCTGGGATCCCTTTTGTTACTTGCAACAAATCAGGTACATCCTACTTTCACCTGTCAAATCTTAACTTCCCATGTTCGCTGCACTGCTCCAGCCCCTAAGTCTACATACCATAGTATCCTCTGACTGCCTTTTCTCCATATAGCGTATTGTTTAATTTTCTCTTTTTCTTGAATGAACAGAATTGCCACTCGGTACGCCTTAGTCCCTCTTAAATGAATCTACCTTTGTTTATCTTCAATGCCTGCAGCTAAGCTAATAAATTCTTGACTATGTCGCTACATACACCGGCCATGTGATATACATCCGAACACTCTTTCTCTTTTTGGAATAAGAATGCCTCCTGCTGTATGCCTTGCTCTAGCAATAAACTATTTCTCCCAAACTATTCTATTCAAGTAACAAGTCAGTTTAACTGACTTGTTACTTGTGAATTTTAGGTGCAAAAAATCTTTAATACATTTGAATGAAGTCAGTCAATGTATTACCTTTAGAAAGGACAGTCCAATAATATTATTTTTATGTTTATGCATTTAGAAGATGTTTTTATTGTACAGAGTAAATGCCTGCCCCGTGTTAGGGTCGAACCCACGACCTTCAGATAAAGTTTTTTTTTTTTTTTCAAAGATTTTGTTGGCTCTAGTGGCCTTTAATGACAGTAGCTTGACAGGAAATGGGGCAGAGATATAGAGGGGGAGACCTGCGGGAAAGGGCCATGGGTCAGAATCGAACCCAGGCAGCCCGCTTATGAGGAGAGGCTCCACACATGGTCCGCCCGCTGTAACCATTAGGCTATGCTGCAGCGTAATCATGTTTTCACCCCATTGATTGAAATTAGCATCTTCTAATCTTTGTTACAGCAACCTTGGTCTTAAAAATCTCCAAAGCTTTTGTATTGTAAGTGTCATTCACTCCAGGTGAACTGTTTTCATTTATTTAAACTCCTCTTTGACATTAGGAAACATAAGATGACAAAGAACAAAAAAATTGACATAGTATGACTAATATGACCCAGAAACACTCAAATTCAGTTCACCTCTAAGTTATTACTTACGTGAAATAGCTTTTAAAAAAAGTAAAGCAGTCTCAGAAAACCACATTTTTGTAAATGATGAAAAATAGCACGGTGAATTAAATCCACCATGGTATGTACAGTATTTAATTATTTTTTAAAATGTACACTCTCATCTTTCACTAAATCTGAAGAGACGTCTGGCGATATAACAAGTTATATAACAAGTTCCACAATGCCTTTCAATGTCACCTGCCCTTCAGGCTCATCCTCAGTTGTTTCGTTCCACTGATCTTCGTGTAGCGGAGTTATCTGGAACTGGACACCACACCAATGAGTGGATTTTGAATCTGACAGAGCCCTCTGAACAGACACTGCATGTTATTATTTTGTTTTTCAATAAAATACTCTCTTCTGACCTCTTGAAACTGATACTCTGGCCATTCCCCAAGACAAAACCATAAATGTAGGATGCTGTGAAACTTTCAACAAAACTTGCAACTAATTGGGCCCATAAATTATTAGCCACCTCACTGATCACAGTTCCTTTTATGACCTTTCCCAAACCTGAGATAAAGATCTGGTTATAATCGCTCCAAAACTCTGGGAAACCCCAACTCTCCTGTGTCTCTTGAACTCCTGTGTCTCTTGAACAGCTACATTAATGGCTGTCATTCCTGATCATACTGTGGTGGAATTTTTCCCAACACTCAATACACAGCTGTGATCATGTGTTTCTTTCAGGATGTCCCAAGAAAAAAACGAACCTCAGAGTTGTCAATGTAAAGAATAATGCACTGTCTGTCCTCCTCTCCTGAAAAAAATGATTATTCTGATAGTAAGATCCATTGTGAAATGTCTGTCAATAAGCCTGAACTGACTTATATAACACCCACAGTAAGGACTTCTGTATTAAGACATACTAGAAAGATTTAGGCTCTTTTTTTGTCAAGTACAATTCTGGTTAAAAAATCTTTGAAAAACGTAAACTCAACCCAATCTCTGACTGTCAAAGACTCAGAAGAATCCAATGTACAGACAGAGTTTATTACAGGAGATGGAGGTACACACAAACATTCAAAATCCAAAAAGGATAATCCAAAGACAAGGTGAAGGTCAAAACTCTAGATATAACGGAAAAAAAACACCTGAACCAAGAACTACAAACTGCTATGCAATGCATGGCCTACCAGAACCCCCCTTCAACTATTGTGAGTTAAGTATGCTGACAACTCCCTTGTCTGCTCTGCCACTGCTCTCTCTTCCCTTCAGTGTAATTATGCGTATCTATCACCAGTGGTCCCATCCCATCCATCGATCCATCCATCCATTGTCCACCGCTTATTCGAAGTCGGGTCGCGGGGGCAGCAGCCGGAGCAGGGAAACCCAGGCTTCCCTCTCCCCGGCCACTTCAGCCAGCTCCTCCGGGGGGATCCCGAGGCGTTCCCAGGCCAGCCGGGACACATAGTCCCTCCAGCGGGTCCTGGGTCTTCCTCTGGGCCTTCTCCCGGTGGGACGAGCCCGGAACACCTCCCCAGGGAGGTGGCCAGGAGGCATCCTGATCAGATGCCCGAGCCACCTCAACTGGCTCCTCTCCACGTGGAGGAGCAGCGGCTCTACTCTGAGCCCCTCCCGGATGGCCGAGCTTCTCACCCTATCTCTAAGGGAGAGCCCAGCCACCCTGCGGAGGAAACTCATTTCGGCCGCTTGTATCCGCGATCTCGTTCTTTCAGTCACTACCCAAAGTTCGTGACCGTAGACGAGGGTGGGAACGTAGATCGACCGATAAATTGAGAGCTTCGCTTTTAGGCTCAGCTCTCTCTTCAGCACGACAGACCGGTACGGTCAACAGCACCCCATCCCCACTGTAAACAGTGTTGGTGGGGCACTGCTTCCCCCCCCTGAGACGCCGGATGGTGGACCAGAATCGCCTCGAGGCCGTACGGAAGTCTTTTTCCATGGCCTCCCCAAACTCCTCCCAAGCCCGAGTTTTTGCCTCGGCGACCACCCGAGCCACATGTCGCTTGGACTGCCGGTACCCATCGGCCGCCTCCGGAGTCCCACAGGCCAAAAAGGCCCGATAGGACTCCTTGTTCAGCCTGACGGCATCCCTCACCGCCGGTGTCCACCAGCGGGTTCGAGGGCTGCCGCCACGACAGGCACCGACAGCCCTGCGACCGCAGCTCCGAGAGGCCGCGTCATTGATGGAGGCGCGGAACACGGCCCATTCGGGCTCAATGTCCCCCGCCTCCCTCGGAACGTGCTTGAAGCTCTCCCGGAGGTGGGAGTTAAAGCTCCGCCTAACAGGGGACTCCGCCAGGCGGTCCCAGCAGACCTTCACAACAGACCCTCACAACACGTTTGGGCCTCCCGGGTCTCACCGGCATCCTCCCCCACCATCGGAGCCAACTCACCACCAGGTAGTGGTCAGTGGAAAGCTCCCAGTGGTCCCATCCCAAGAGGAGATTTGTTATCTGTGTGTCTCAGCCTTCATCCATTGCTGCCACAGAACATATCTCCAAGCTTGCTCCACACTCCTTCATTCTGTGACTCACTATGCTACCACTGCCAAACGCTGCCTTACAATTGCACCTACCTACCCACCTCACAGAGGGAGTCCAAAGAGATGGTACATTCATTTAACCTTTCAGAATACCAAGAGTGTCATTAATTCAGTGGCAGTCCAGTTGAAGCTCATGCATTACATGAGTGTTTTTCCTACCTTCCATGTCTCCAAGATTAAATCAGTTGAAAACAGTTCCTTGGTCCCTGCAGCACCACCAGCTCCCCATACACATATGGTCAATGGTGGTCCAGTTTATGCAGTGTATTACTTGATTGACTCTTGTCAGCAGGGTAGAGGTTTCCAGTACTTTATGAACTGTGACGGTTATGGTCTTGAACAGAGATCCTGGGTTCCTGCTAGCCATATTGTGGACCCCGCATTTATGGCCAGCTGTCACCAGTATGGAAGTAAATATGTGCCATCAGAATTTGAATAAAAAATAACTCCGAAATTTGAATGTTGTATATTAGTGCTTACTTTTTCAGTATTAAAATAAATTCAGAATATATTTTTAACCTAAAAAAAATTCAATGTCATTATTTGTACATTAAAAAAAAAATTCAGTGTAATTTTTTTTACATGGTTGCAATTTTCAGTTATTAAAAAAATTCACATTCCTATTTCAAAGTGATCAAATTTTCAGTATACATATTTTTCACAGTTTAAATTTTCAGGGTTAAAAAATTCTGCATATAAAAAATTCAATTTTTCAAAATTCTAATGCATTATTTTCGTTGTCCTCCAATTCAACTTGCTCAAATTCGCTGTCTCAAATTCAGCGTCTAAAAATTCGCTGTAAAAATGGCCAATGTTACTTCGTGTCACAGACATTACCAATGGATGTCCGATTCCAACATCCACCTAATCACGTGACCCAAACCAGTGTTTTAAATCAGGCTTTAAGATAATGTATCAAACTTCATGCGCAAAATAAAATATACTACAGAAATATGAAAGCATTAAACTCACCGTTGGGTTTGAGTTCGCCTCCATGGGTGATACTGGTACTTCTTCAATATGACGGTTGTGTCACGTGATTAGGTGGATGTTGGAATCGGACATCCATTGCTAATGTCTGTGACACGAAGTAACATTGGCCATTTTTACAGCGAATTTTTAGACGCTGAATTTGAGACAGCGAATTTGAGCAAGTTGAATTGGAGGACAACGAAAATATTGCATTTGAATTTTGAAAAGTTGAATTTTTTATATGCAGAATTTTTTAACACTGAAAATTTAAACTGTGAAAAATATGTATATTGAAAATTTGATCACTTTGAAATAGGAATGTGAATTTTTTTAATAACTGAAAATTGCAACCATGTAAAAAAAATTACACTGATTTTTTTTTTAATGTACAAATAATGACATTGAATTTCTTTTAGGTTAAAAATATATTCTGAATTTATTTTAATACTGAAAAAGTAAGCACTAATATACAACATTCAAATTTCAGAGGTATTTTTTATTCAAATTCTGATGGCACATATTTACTTCCATACACCAGCGGCATCCCAAATAGCCAGCCAATAAGTCTGCCCGTCAGGAGACCCGCTTCTTGCCATTTTAACTCCTTTAACTCAGAATATATCATTTATTTTTTGGGGAAATATTCCGGTTGTAGATTTGCTGGTACACAGATCTCTCTGGTTGCATGTCTTGTTTCAGTTAAGTTTTTAGACAGATAGCTTCAAATCTGAGTATAAAATACTCTTTACGGTATATGGAGTATTTAGTAAGGGTAGCTTCTTTTGGGGCAAAGGAAGGTGTATTGGTTTGTAGAATAGGTCTGTCCTATTTTCCTATAGGTCAATAGGTCTGTACAATATTGCCAATACCATTTTTTTTTTAAAATGACGAATAAGAGCTGACATTGTCAGGAATCTCCTACATCCTAATTTGTGGTACAAAGCATTGCTTAATGGCACTCCCTAGTTTTATCTTATTTCAGCTAAATTCATCACTGCTACCGGGAATTCTCACTAAAGCACCATATACAAAGTAATGGTTTAACATAACAAACAAAATGCACTATTTTCCATTTTCTATAGTTTTTTATCAAGTGTGTTTGAAGTGTATTTTTTATTATTTCTAAATATTTTTACAATTAAATTGTTGCAGTGGTTATTTAAAAGCAATTCAAACTGAATGACATAACATGTCTATTATTTTTTACAAGGGGATCCTGTAACTACATCACAACAGCTTAATCAGAAGAAAAATCGAGTTACTATGATATGTGAGGATGGTCAAACTAAACAGGATAACTTCGACACAGTATGTCATTGTCTTTTTTTTTTCCTATAAGATTTGGATGGGTATAGCAACAAGAGCCTTACACTTACAGTATTGTGGTCATTGTGTTCAGGTTCTGCTTGCTGTTGCAAGGAAACCATGTACATTTGACATCGGCCTGGAGTGTGTCGGGGTGCAGTGGGACCAAAAGTATGTTTAATTTATTTGTATGTACCTTGGTCCAGGTTATGCACGGCAAATTTGGTTTGACATGTGTGTTTTTATGTCAACAAGAACTGGTCAAATCCCGGTGAATGAAAGGGATCAGACCAGTGTAGATTACATTTATGCCATTGGATCAGTACAGCAAGGACGCCTTTCCACCCCAGGTCTGTCACGTCAAACTGGAAAATTGCTGGCTCAAAGACTCTACGGAGGAGTGAACATATTGGTACATAGTTTTTAACGTTTGTCCTATTTTTGGGGTATGCATTTGATATTGTACATCTTTTTTTGTGTGAGTTGTTACAATGAAGTCACTGAAAATTATAATATGTGAAATTGGTTTACGTTTATGCTTCATTTGTTAAATTTGCAGTGTGATTACATAAATGTACCGACTGTTGTGCTCACCCCACTGGAATATGCTGCATGTGGTCTGTCTGAGGAGAAAGCTAATCTACATTTTGGGGAGAAAAGTGTTGAGGTACGCAAAACCACACTATCAGTCAAGCAAACAGATGTTCCGAATTTCCCTAAATAAATTAATATGGGAATGTTTTCCCTGTTTGCAGGTATATCACAGTTACTACTGGCCCATGGAGTGGACTCTTCCTTGCAGGAACAAAAATTCTTGCTATGTCAAAGTCATCTGTCATATTCCTGATCATGTATGCATCCTTTGTATATTTACATATCTTAATTCATTTATTATGTTGGACTACGCAATGGATGATGGCAACCCAACAGAAAAATATGATTAGATCTGCTGGACTCATAGTGCAAAGCATCTTTTTGCAGATTGATTTAGTATTGTGAGAGTTTTTCATCAAAAGTTTATTATATTATGCCTAAGAATGTGACTGAATGTCACAACAGAGTTAAATGACATGAAATTCATGTCCAAACCATTTAAGCATGACTATCCTCATTTAGAGGTGCCACCGCATTCTGGTCATTTGTTGAGGTCATAGAGGTTTTACAATATAGGCATGTCTGGTCTTCAGTCAGACCAATCAAAAGATCCCACGATTCTAACAAAATTCCACTCACTACTGTCAGCATTCTCTTTAAGTGTCATTGACTAAAAAAGGCTTTCGACACTGATAAGGTTCACAGTAAAACTTATACCCGTAAAGTATTTTGCATCCACAAAACTACTTAACCCTCCTCCTCTGCAGCCTGCAACCAATCCAATGGCACTTTAACCTTATCTTTCACTACACAATTAACCACAGTAGTCATTTTCTTCATTCACCCCTCTCCCTGAGAGCAGTGTGTCTAAACTTCTCACATGTAGCCATCCTACTACACACCTGCAAGACTGTGTTCCTACAAATGTATCCCCAACTATAGCTCATACCACAACTGCTGCATACCACATGTGATTATTGCTTTAGTGACATCAGGCACATTTCCTTCCACATACAAGCAAGCTCGGGTCACACTACAGCTCAAGAAACTGAATTTCTTTCTCTTGCTCTATCAAAGGCAGCTAGAAACCTGGGTGTCATGATTGATTACCAGCCGATATTTAAAAATCATTGTTGCCTCCGTTGGTCAATCATGTCGCTTCACATTACTAAACATTAGAAACATCCGGCTGTACCTAACCCAACATGCAACCCAGCTCCTGGTGCATTCTATGATTCTCCTGCCTTGAGTATTGCAATGCTATCCTGATTGGTCTCCCAGCTTGTACTGGAAAAGCCTCTACAAATGATCCATAACGTGGCGGTGTGTTTGGTCTTAAATCAGCCCAAAAAATCCCAAGTCACCCCTATATTTATTGAGCTATCTCTACACTGTCACCACTGTTGCCACCAACAGAATCTGACTGGTGATTTTCTTCTATGTAGCTTATTTTGGTGGTGATCCCAACGGTAATGTTGTATCTGCATTGTAAGTTGCTTTGAATAAAAACATCTGCTTAATGTATAAACATAGTAGTGTGCTATGCAATGCTTTATACGTAAAACAAGCATTGGCTTGCACGTTAATAAGCCACTTACACTTTTGACAGTCTTGGCAAAAATTCTTTCAGGAAAGTGATGTGATACTTTAATCGTACTGGTACTTCATGTAACAAATTGATCACTTGGGTTTTTGTGCAGATATGTCATTTCACATTGAAGTCTTTTTCTTATCCAGACTTCTAAACTACAGCTCCACCAAAATATGACCCTCATCACTCACATTCAGATGTTAGGTGTATCAAACTTATGAGCACAATAAACTCTAGATTAGCCATGCTAACCCTGAAAACTAAACTCTGCTGTGTTTCAACAGGAGCGGGTGGTTGGTCTCCATATCATGGGACCTAATGCTGGAGATGTCCTCCAAGGTTTTGTTACAGCAATGAAATGTGGCCTCACAAAGCAACAGCTAGATTCCACTGTGGGAATATACCCCGGATTTGCCCAGGTTAGACTTAATTGTGTTTCCTGGAAAGGTTTTATACTCACATGGGTTGCATGAAAACAGCAAGAGGGTTCTGGGTTCTGAGTCCCAGGAACTTTCTGCATGTTCTCCCTGTGTTTGTGTGGGTTCTCTCCAGGTTCTCCAGCTTCCTCCCACAGTCCAAAAACCTGCATGTTAGGTTGATTGGACATTCAAAATTGCCCTTAGGTGTGAGTTAAGTGTGCTTGGTTGTTTGTCGTTGTCTGTCTTTGTATGGCCCTACGATGGACTGGCGGGCCGTCCAGGGTGTACCCCGCCTCTCGCCCATTGACCACTGGTTCTCCCCGTGACCCAATTAGGGAATAAGTGGTAATGATAATGGATGGATGGATGTTAAAAATGTCACTCGTTGAATACAATGAATGACTGGAGAATGTTCACACTTAAAGTGAGATTTGAGGCATCTTGAAGCTCACTCATTTGGTTTTACTCTCTCTCAGTAATTATTCTCATGAACATTAAATTATTTTTGAGAGACAACAAAATGATCTAACTATATCAGTGAAAAGATACTCTTACTTGCTTAACAGACTAATTTCTCTGTAGATTAATAAAATAGTGTATCTCAGTCCTGGTCATGGGACACTTGCAATACATGTTTTCATGTTTTTGTCCTCCAACATATAATTTAAATTAATGGATAAGATTCAACTATGTAACATGAATGAAAAGTATAACATTCAAATTTTGAGTTTTCTCTTTTACCTTGGCTTATGATTAAAACATGAGTTCTGATGTCTTTTTAAATCACTTGAGTATTTTGTTTATTTAATTCTACTTTAACCAGGTTTGATATAAATGGGCCTACCACCCATACAATTAGATTTATTAACTGTAGCAAAGCTTAAATGAGAAGTGTCACAACTGAGTTTGACACCACAACTGAAAGAGCTTAGTTTGTTAGGTAGCATTACGAAGCATTGACAATGAAAGACTGCAATTTTTTATATTTTTTTCATTCAAAATGTTTCAGTTAATATTTGATGCTGAGATGCTGTTATCTCTGCCCTGTAGGTCCTCACCTCCTTGAACCAAACCCAACGTATGACTGATGCTTTGATGCTGAAGGGAAGCTGCTGAGGCTAGTTGCCTGCTGTCAGCCATTGCTACATATAGCAATTGTACAAGACAACGAGGAGGTGCTCAAGTGGTCAAGGAAGTCAGCCATCAACTATACAATGATGTCCTCACCTAAACCCTGGAAGGCAGGTGGGTGAGGACTGATGCAATGCTGACAGACTTTTCCCCCCGTTTTTGATGTTTTAAATGTTTTCAAGGCTTAATTGCTTACTTTTTTAGCATAATTCTAAATATACTGTTCTATTGATTCGTTCTCAAAGCAATTCATAAGCTCTTCAAATGTGCCAATTATCAACATATGATCTTCAGCCCATCAAGATATGGACTCTGAAGTATTAATATCATGAAAAGCATGAATTTCCATTGCCAAAAAGCTTTCAAGTTCAACATAATAATGGAATATTCACCCTGATGACACTTTGTAAACCAGGAAGTTAAAGACGAAAAAGTTTAGTGAGCTCACTAATTTATTTTACTTCATTCTATATATCAAGACTTTCATTCCAGATATTTAAGGTTCATTTGTAGGATTGAATATGCTGAATCAAAGTCTGAATATATAGAATGAAAGTCATCAAGAAATTATTGGTAAAATGCAGTGGCGGCTGGTGAAAAAAAATCTTGGTGGGGCTGGTGTGCCAATAGATTTCCCTGCCTAACCCAGTATGCATTCAAGTTAAAAGTCGTAAAATTACTACAATTCCACAATAATGAT
This sequence comes from Menidia menidia, assembly GCA_907169785.1. Taxonomy (NCBI): domain Eukaryota; kingdom Metazoa; phylum Chordata; class Actinopteri; order Atheriniformes; family Atherinopsidae; genus Menidia; species Menidia menidia. The sequence continues at coordinate 4,649,888 of CAJRST010011113.1, read as the reverse complement.
TTAATTCCCTTATCAGAATCAGCAGTTTACATATACAGTTAACCATTTGAAGCTATATTAAGTATTATTTTGGAATGGAACAGTATGAAATACAACACTCAATTTTACTATTTTTCACCAAACACACAAAGTAGGCACACAGGTGGTTAGCTTAACACGGTTAGCTTAACACAGTTTTCCATATGAACTCGTGATATTTCATGTTTCTTAGTTGTTCAGAGAGGTGTTTTAAGTCTGTCTGTCCACACTGTGTCCACGTCAAATCACTCCAGTCACTTTTAAAAAGGATGCGGGAAAAACATAACAGTGCTTTGGCGTCCCACCGGCTGTCAGCCAGGACTTACGCTGGAACCAGCTGCGGTTAAAAGGCCGGCTGTGGGACTTAGCTTTTTCATTGGTTCGCTGCGTTAAATTTATTTCGGACTTGTCAGGTCCTAGCTCCTTTATGTTTAATTTTTCCACCATTGTCCTTCTCACGTAAGGAGATCTCAGTAAAGATCTCACTGAATTGTGTGAAAGCTGCTCTTCAACTGTCGTCGCCGTCATCTCTACGTCACAGCCTGACTGACCACTAGCTATACGTCTATGGCTTTGGGGCGCCAGCTCCCGGCGCCCCAAAGCCAATAATTTCGGCGATGCTGATTGGCCAAATATTTATTAATTTTCCCTAGCAACATTTTTCAATTGGTTATTTCGCTGCACTTCTGGGGCGCTTGTGGCTAGCGCCCCAGAAGAGAAACGATACGATCTGTGGGTGGAAATGCACTGTTGAATGAGAGTCAGTTGGTGGAAATGTTGTTTTAATAATTCATATTACATGTAGCCACATATTATTAAGTAAAACTGACATTGATAATACTTTAAAAATAAATATATATATTATAACTTTCCCCCTCGACATCTAGGGGGGGCGGCGCCCCAGCGCCCCCTATGGGCCGGCCGCCACTGGTAAAATGATCCATGGTCCTAAACAGAAAAGGAAAGCCCAGAGACATTGCGTTTTTATACTATCATGAAGTTGTCACCATATTAAATATTTTCCAGAGGTTGTAAGGAAGGAAACAGACCATAATATGTCATCTGACCAGACAGTTTATCATCATTGAGCATTATTTTAAATATAGTCTCGTGTATTCGAAAATAAAGACCTCGATTCACAGATCACCCTGGCAGTGAACCTGACCAAGTAGTTGAAGGGAAGTTTCCCTTCTCACTCCTTTCTTATTTCGGGTAGGCATGTTGTCATTTCCCACTGAGTGGCAGTTAAATCTCAGTTTTGTGGTGAATAGCTACAACTACCAGAATAGAGATTATATGATTTTTCTCCTGATTTAAAAATAAAATTCTCACTTTCGGCCGCCACAGATAACAGGTAGCGTGAAATGACAACGTGCGTATGTGAGATAAGGCAGGTCAAGTTTAGCTTAGGGTTCTTTTCTTTGAGTACTTCGTTTGATGGGTACTTAAAAGATTGTAACAGTTCTTGGGCAGATGATGTTTCAAAACCACATGAATACACACCTACAGACAAGTGTAAATGTTTTGAACCTAATACCCTTACATTTTCAAGGCCAGTCAGACTTTCATTTAATATATGCTGACTTTTGAATATATATATATATATATATATATATTTAGAGAAAGAGAGAGAGAGATTCATACGTATACATGACTTTGGTTTATGCTCTTGAGCTTAGTTTCATGTAATCAATGAGCAGAGGCCCATAGAATTAAACAAATTATATTTTTGTGTTTAGTTTTTCTTTGTCTTGAAATAATAAAAAAAGAGAACAAATGCAAAAAAACGAGAATTCTTGAGAAATGGTTTACTTTCATACTTCCATCATCAAAGCCTCTGCTCTGAAATAACTACCCAATGGTCAAAATGGTGATTAAGAAATAAAATGTAATTCAAATAGTATCCTAAACCATTGCAGCTGCACAATGTATTTAAATAAAAACAATATTGAATTTTCTGCAGGATGAGTTCTTTCCACCTCACAATATATTGTAAGTTACATTTAATGCGCAACTCAAATCCCTGTATTTTAAAGTTTTTACTATTAAGCATTGTGTTAGGATTTTCCTTAACAGCCCTACTGGTCTAACGAGGTGTACTGTGACCAGTTGGTGCTTAGAAGCTTTACACTATTTAACCATTAGATGGCACTAAATCTAGCATACTGAAAAGGCAATGTGAAATCAATCAAGCGTTTTTAGATTATTTCAATAAACTGTTATTGTAGATTCAACCAGTTATTATATCGTGATTTAAAAATGAGTATGTCGCAATAAATAAATGGATTTGGACAATCTGACAAAAAATCTTTAATTAAGGAGGATATATTGAAAGCTGATCAAATAAAATAAAATGGCACGCTTTCACAGGAAAAACACTGTTGAGCTGTGCTATACCTACTACTAGGCTAATCTTCAACTACGACACTACTTCTTTTAGAAATCAAATTAATCGATTTTTCCCCCCTAGGCTGCTATTACTGTCACGCCTGGGGGAATGTCTCGTCTTGATTACCTATTGTGTACACCTGGGGTTTCCCTCCCTCATGTGTTTAAATAGTCCTCGTTTCCCCTTGTCTGGTGCGGGGTCGTTCTTGTCTGCTTGCCTTGTCTCTTGTCCCTTCGTCCGTCATCACCCCCACGCCAGGTTTGTTTTTGTCGTAGTTCTGCCACAGTCATAGTCACGTTTTGTCATAGTCTTGTTTATCTTTATTTTGTTACTTTGTCAAGTCATAGTTTTTGCCACAGTATTGTTTGCTCATTGCTTTGTTACTTTGCCCACAGTTTGCCACAGCTTTGTTTTGTACTTTGTCTGGACATTCACCCTGTTTTTGTTCAATAAACCTTGTTCCCCTCACTCCGCGACTGAGTCCTCCCGTCAAGAACCACCCCCCCTGACAATTACCATAAAAATAGATCTATGGTGTACGACTGTAAAGACCTTTTCGACCCGCTAATCACATAAATGATAACCAACTACTTTGTCAACAGGTTAAATACAAACTCTTGAACCATGCGGATTCGTTCCTTTTCATTAAGCAGCATTGCCAACGCCAGCACGCTATTTCTGCCCTAACCCCCCTCTTGCAGCCATATAGTGGTACGCTCCGAGTTGGATTCGTTCAGCTCATTGACCGGCGAATAGTTCTCATCAGTACCACCAGAGTCCCCTGAGTTTCCGAAAAACCGGTACTTCACTGCACAAAAAAAAAACGATCCAGAGCCTCTCCGTCTCGCCATGAAACAGACTCTGAGCGAACTGATGAGGATGAGCAGGATATGTCGGATGGTTTTTGCTACTTGTTTAGGATCCTTTGTTCTGGTAATCTTTTATTTCCAAAGTATGTTCCAACCAGGTAAGAGCTCCCTTCTCTGCTCTTTCTGTTGTGTGTGTATGCTGACGCATGGCATATTGTCTGGCCGCCTGCTGGCATGCTGACACATGTATTTAATTGTGCGTTACAGGCGATGAATAATTGCGATGTGAAGACGTGAAGTATCATTCCAAATATGAATATTTCATGTGTTGCAGTTAAAAGACTGTGGACCCGTTGTCTCGTCGGCTTTTGTCTTTAAAAACGCGGCTTGGGGATTTTAAGGTGTACAGCTGGCAGCTGGATTTGGCACACTGTGGCACCGTAAAGCAGGGAGTGGTGTAGATTTTTTAAAATATCTATCTATCTATCTATCTATCTATCTATCTATCTATCTATCTAT
>CAJRST010011113.1:4585827-4637757 GCA_907169785.1 Menidia menidia | reverse complement strand
CCCCCCCCCCCCCCCCCCCCTCCATCTGGCTATCTGGCTTTTGAGAAGTTTTCTCAGCCTTGTTTATTTTGCCAGCATGGCTGTTTGGGCTCATACTCAGGGCGGATTCAGCTACTGGTCTCTATTCCTCAGATTTCATGGTGTAGTATACACAGCAGAGCCTCCTCAGCTGGGCACTCTGATGTCATCTCAAAGACTCCTCTCATGTTCCTATAAAGAGGTCAAGGAGGACATGTTGGCAGTGCCTCATCACTGGTTGAGCAAACACAAACAAGCCCACAAACCCCTCTGCAAACTTCAGGATGGTGTTGCAAAGTAAGTTTATAATTCAGTCTTTCTTTACCAAAGACTTTATTCTATCTTGGTTATTTGTCCTTGTAAGAGCTTATGGAAATTTTTAGAACTTTTAAAGATCATGCTGCCTCCATTGAATAATCATGTGGCATTGCATCACTAAACATAAGAAAGATACCCCATACCTAAATCCAAAATGCCACCGTGCTCCTGGTGCAAATATGTGATAATCTCCCACCTTGAATATTGTAAAGCTTTCCTGATTGGTCTCTCTGTATTCCCAGCCTGTACTGTAAAAACTCTACAGATAATCCAGAACGCTGCGGCGCTTCTAGTCTTCAATCAGCCCAAAATTTTCCACATCACCCCTTGTTCATTGAGCTTCACTAGCTACCCTTAGCTGGCCGCATCAAATTCAGGACACGTATGTTAGCCAACAAAGTGCTTAAGGTCCAGAGTACTAAAATACTCTTGCAAAAACTTGTGTAAGAACTTGATCACTCAGGTTATCAATAGATTGACATACATACATACATACATACATACATACATACATGTACAGAAATAAGATTTTTTTTAATAGCTCCGTTCTGCTGTGCAATGATAGGAACCTGTTGTTACGCTTACTCCTCAGAGCTGTTACTGGGTCATGCAGAGGATGTTTGTCATTACATAAATTATGGCATGCCATTCAGGAAATTATCAATATTAAATAAACATTGAATAAAAGTGTGAATATATGGAATGAAACAAGCGGTTATTTCAGTCAATATTTCTCTGAGACACTTACAAAGTTCTTCAAGAAAGAAGCATATTCTTCCCTGACCCACAATTTTGGGGACAAAGTAACTCATTAGCCCTGCAAATGTGTCAATTATCAATATATTATCTACAACCTGTCAAGACATGGACTACAAAGTGTTTGTATCATGAATAGCATGAATTTCCATTGCCAAAAAGCTTTCGAGTTTAACAGAGATATAGGCCATAGGCTGAAGCCTGTATCGTTCAGGTTCGCTCCACCTATTTAGGGACTACTAAATGACACCTACAAAAAAATCCTTAGTGCATTTTGAGCTCATAACCAAAAGTTCTCCAAACGCTTTGCGCCAGTATTTTTACAATAATAACTTAAAAATGCAACTATAACGTAACCTGATCACACCGGTAAACTACGCTCGAATCAAGCCGCCTTGCCGTTAGCCAATCAGAGCGCGTCATTCAGGTGCGCTCTCCCATTCAGAGGCGAGAAAAGAAGAAGAACAACAAACATGGCTGCTCCCGTGGAGCAGCGTATTCCCGTTGATCAGACAAAAAAACGCAAGAATAACGAGGATTATATATGCATCACACACATATAATCGGTAGACAAAGAACGGACACAGCCACTAACAGTTGTTCGCTGGAAGAAGCTGGTCGTATGTGTCAGGGAGGTGGGTTCTTGAGGGAGGACTCAGTCGCGGAATGAGGGGAACAAGGTTTATTGCACAAAAAAAACAGAGTGAATGTCCAGACAAAGTACAAAGCAAAGCTGTGGAAAACTGTGGGCAAAGTATCAAAGCAAAGCAAACAAGACTGTGGCAAAACTATGACAAAGTAACAAAATAAAGATTAACAAGACTGTGACACAACTGTGACTATGGCAGAACTATGACGAAAACAAACCTGGCGTGGGGGTGACGAAACAGACAAGAGACGAAAACGCACTCGCACAAGACAAGGGGAAACGAGGACCATTTAAACACATGAGGGAAGGGAATCCCAGGTGCACACAATTGGTAATCATGACATGACGAGACACCAGACGTGACAGTATGTGCCGGTAAGTGGCCAGAAATTGACGGAATTGACCGCACGTTGGCGGAGGAACACAAGACAAAGAAAGGTAAATTGGTCCAAGCAGAAACTATAAATACTGGTGATTAGATAATTTGCAGACAGCATCTTTGTTTGTGGCTTATAATCAAAAGCAAATGTAATACATTTGTTGGTAAAAAAAATACATGTGTAATTGGTGCCAGCCCAAGCCTGCTCACATCATTAAGGAGTAGGTGTATGAAGGCTATGTGTAGGGCCTCAAAAATAATAACAGGCATTATTATGAACTTGAAGTGATGATAGCCAATTAATTGATTTGTAAAATAATGGTTAGATTTTAAATTTGTCACCCAACTACCAGTTTAGTCTGGTAAAACAGGGAAAAGGTATTTGATATTTTTGTTGGCAGCTGGTTTATGATTTAACTTTAACTCTCTCTTTGCTAGGGAGTTTGGTTAAAGCAGCTGAAGTGAAAATGGACGAATCCATCCTCAAGGATCTACGTGGAAAAGATTGTGTCACAATTGAAGTTCGGTACCACAAACGGTGCTACAAAGAAAGTTCAATTCAATTTCATTTATATAGCGCCACATCACAACAACAGTTGTCTCACAGCGCTTTCCAAACAGAGCAGGTCAGACCCTACTCTGAAGTTAATTACAGAAACCCAACAATTCCCACCATGAGCAAGCACTAGGCGACACAGGCAAGGAAAAACTTCCTTTTAACAGGCAGAAACCTCGAGCAGAACCATGGCTCAGGGTGGGGGGGCATCTGCCTCGGCCGGTTGGGGGTGAGAAAGAGAGGGCAAGAGAGAGAGAAGGACAGAGGGAGCAGAGAGAGGCAGCCAACACAGCAACACATACACTAGATGAAAAATGTAAATCATATTAATACTAATGATAATGATAGGAGTTACGACAGCAATAACACTATGCAGAGTAGTAGCAGAGCAGGAACACGGGGGCAGCAAGAAACTCCCAATCACAGATCCAGACTCCACAGCTCTAGGAACACCTGCAGGAAGTGATAGGAGGAGACTCCTATCACTTCTATGATTTCGATTATTCATAGTTTCTTTGTGTTTTCTTTTGTAATTCTCAAGTCGTAACAACCCGAAGTGATCCTAAAAAGTTTAACATCTCAAGGCTTGCTGGGTCCAACAAAAGTCATTGTTTAAAAACAGAAATGTCTTTATGCCTTCTTTAATTACTTGTACATTTCCATATTATGTCTTGCCTCAGAGGAGTGAATTCATAACCCTCGGGTTATGTGATTGAAACTATTTCATTTCTGAAAACCAATTTGATTATTTGTCCATAGTTAACTGAAGTTTGTAGTAAATGTGAAAAAAAAATCAATCTTGTAGCTTATAAATAAGAGTTCATTTTTTTAATGTTGTGATATTAATACTTTCCAATGTTCTTATAAATAACACTAACAGTGTTACTATTATTTTTGTTATTATTTGTTCATTAATACCATGATTGCTTAAGTTGGTATCAGGTCCATTGAATAAACAGTATCAATTTACTTGAAGATTCTTCTAGTTTTCATTGTTTCAGTTATTTCCTAAAATGTTGCTTCCAATATTGTAACTGGTCTGCTAGGTGATAAAATTCACACCACTTTTCATAGTTATTAGTTAACCAGACAAAAAGGGATATCTTTCTATTAGAGTTTTTCACTTGAAAAATCAAAGAATTGCAGTTTTCATGTGCAATAATTATATATTTTGGGAGATTGTGAAATTGTTAAAAAGTGTATGTTTTCATTTAGAATAACTCCTTACTTAAAGCACGCAGAACATTGCTGCTTTAGAAGCTCAGAGTAAGTATGAATGTCTGTGGGAATAAAAAATTTGAGTCCGATCAGCTTAATAATAAAAAAGTTACAAGGGTTTGAAAATGGTAGAAGACCCAAAATCGTCACTTTTTTGGGTAAAATGCCACCTTTGGCACCCATTTTCTCAAATACTGGCAGGAATCCCATGGAGAACTTTTTTTCCCAGCTCGAGTACATATTCAAGATTGGAAAACTGCTGTCGAAAAGTAGTCCCCAGGATAGTGGAGCGAAATCCTATTTCTAGCCACATTTTGAACTTCAGCCTACGGCCTAATAGTGGAATATCCCCTCTGATGCCATTTTGTAACCCAGAAGTTAAAGAAGCTAAAGTTTAGTAAGCTAACAGATTTATGGTATTTCATTCCATATATTCACACTGTCATTCAACATATTCAAGTTTCATTCCATAAATTCAGACCTTCAATCTAAATATTCAACATTCATTCAGGTTTGAATATACTGAATGAAAGTCTGAATATATGGAATGAAAGTCAGCAAGGAATTATAGGTAATCTATACGGCGAAGGGAAGCACAGAGATTTGACGTTTTTATAGTATCATGAAGGTGTCGCCATATTAGATATTTTCCAGAGGCTGTAAGGAAGGAAACAGACCACAATATGTCATATGACCAGTCAGTTTATTAATATTGAGCATCATTTGAATTATAGTCTGGGGCCCAGAGGAAGACCCAGGACACGCTGGAGGGACTACAGTCATGGCCAAAAGTATTGAGAATGACACAAATATTATATTTTCACATAATCTACTGCCCTCTGGTTTTCATGTGTGTATGTCAGATGTTGTCATCACATACAGAAATACAATCAATGCTTGAATTTTGTCAGAATTCCTAGGTTTTCGTTTTTCCACCCGTCTCTTGATGATTGACCACAAGTTTTCAATGGGATTAAGATATGGGGAGTTTCCAGGCGATGGACCCAAAATCTCTATGTTTTGTTCCCTGAGCCAGTTAGATATCACCTTTGCTTTATGGCAAGGTGCTCCATCATGCTGGAAAAGGCATTGTTCATCACCAAACTGCTCTTGGACGGTTGGGAGAAGTTGCTCTCGGAGGATATTCTGGTACCATTCTTTATTCATGGCTGTGTTTTTAGGTAAGACTGTGAGAGAGACGACTCCCTTGACTGAGAAGAAACCCCACACGTGAAGGGTTTCAGGATGCTTTACAGTTGGCATGAGACAAGACTGGTGGTAGCGCTCACCTCGTCTTCTCCGAACAAGCCGTTTTCCAGATGTCCCAACCAATGGGAAAGGGGATTCATCAGAGAAAATGACTTTACCCCAGTCCTCAGCAGTCCACCCCCTGTACCTTTTGCAGAATATCAGTCTGTCCCTGATTTTTTTCCTGGAGAGAAGTGGCTTCTTTGCGGCCCTCCTTGAGACCAGGCCTTGCTCCAGGAGTCTCGGCCTCACAGTGCGTGCAGATACACTCACACCTGCCTGCTGCCATTCCTGAGCAAGCTCAGCACTGCTGCTAGCCCGATCCCGCAGCTGAAACACTTTTAAGAGACGGTCCTGGCGCTTGCTGGTCTTTCTTGGGCGCCCTGGAGCCATTTTGCAACAATGACGTTGAAATATGTTTTGGGGGATGCAGTTAATTTTCTAGGCAAATATTGACTTTGCAATTAATTGCTGATATGCTGAACACTCTTTTTAACATTCTGGAGTATATGCAAATTGCCGTTATAAAAACTGAAGCAGTAGACTTTGTAAATATTAACATTTGAATCATGCTCAGAACTTTTGGCCATGACTGTATGTGTCTCGGCCGGCCTGGGAACGCCTCAGGATCCCCCCGGAGGGGCTGGCAGAAGTGGCAGGGGAGAGAGAAGTCTGGGTTTCCCTGCTTCGGCTGCTGCCCCTGTGACCCGACCCCGGATAAGAGGTGGAAAATGGATGGATGGATCGGTTTTGAAACAGCAGAGCTCGTTTCACAGATTGCCCTGGCTGCAAAGATGTGGTTGGAGTGGAGTTTCCCCTCTCACCTGTCTTATAATGGATAGGCACACTGTCATTTCCTGCTACCTGTTACGGAGTGGCGGTTAAATTTCAGTTTTGTGGTGAATAACTGCAACTACCATAATATCAAATACATGATTTTTCTAATGACTAAAAAGCAACAACAAATTCTCACTTTCAGCCGCCACAAACAGATAACAGGTAGCGGAAAATAACGGCATGCGTATCCAAGATAAGGCAGGTCAATTTAGCTTTGCTGAGTTCCGCAAGCAGACTTGCTTGGGAACCAAACTGCTCCCAAAACCCCAGAGCATATTTCAAAGTGTGCTAATTTTTGATGAACTGACAGGTCAGATATAAATTTTAGTATTTTTATACTTAAAACATCTTGAAACCTCTTGCAATAAATTCAAAATAGTATGAAAATGTTAAGTGTCCATGCTCACCTGTTTACTACTGTTGGGGTGGGTCATTGTTGGAAATAATGCTGTCCCAAGTTCGTAGAAGGATAGATCCTCAATAAAAATAAGAACATATTTTCTGGTATCTTTTATAGTACTTAGTTTGATATGCACTCAGGATTTCTTGGGCCACTGCCGATGAAGTTTTAATAACACACAAATACGAATGGTACTTTTCTCCATTGTGTCATCATTAGCTGTTTTCTCTTGAAAGTGAGGGGTAATATAAAGGCTATTATCGTTTGAGATGTGCCCATCGAGAGCCAGTACCGATCATCCTCCAATTTTTACTGTGATTCGGGTGTGAAACTCTGTGGGTGTATTCATTACCAGTGAGCAACACAAAGCACATTCAACCCCGATATAATATTTTTAATCTAGACTATATTTAGTTTCTCAGGGCAAATGAATGCGTAAACAAGAGTTAAAACAATGTAGGCGTTAAGCCATGGCTTCATTAACACAATAACACATTGATGTGTCCAGCTCTATTGATAACATAAGTTTTAATGAAAAATTACTAATATGTAATACTGTTGTAAAATACAATAGTGTTTTGTGATAGTAGAGGCAACAACAAAAAAACATTGTTTTTCTATGATGAGAATTATGAGATGTAACTATGAGGTACAATATAATAAAGAGGGAATGGAGAAAAGATCTAAAAAGGTAATGAGTTAATTGAATTTTAATGCATAATGAGGAAATAATTTCCCTGAATTTCATTGGATATTAAAGGGAAATGGCTTGCTGCTAAGGAACTAATGCTAATGAAAGAAATAAAAAATTAGAACATACTTTATTCCATGCACAGCTAGATAAACCATTAAAAGTGTTACATCTCACAAACATTCAAACATGCAGGCAAACGCTTTCTTGTTGAGTTATACTTATCCCATATGCATTGACAAAAAATCATTTGTAATTGGCTGTGTTTTGAGGTGTTCAAACTTACTCTCATGTATATGCACAATTCTGTCTACTCCTAGCTTATTAAGGCTTTTATGATTACAGCCTCATGGGTGCCTAACTAAGAGGTCTGTAAAATCATTATTTTGAAATAAAAATTAGTGTACCTTTCAGTTATGCTCACTTGTTTTTTTTTTAAAGAAGTTATTAGAGCTGTTAAGTAATTAGAAGTTTATTGCAATTGAACAGGGAAGAAAGAAGAGCAGTGGAAGGGAAAATATTAGTGTAGACCGAAAGAGAAAGAAACAAAGAAAGAAAAAAAAACATACAACCAGCAGCTATGTCTGTGCAAAAGAAACTTTCTTGTGGGCAATCTGGGTGGAGAATCTCTAGGAGCACCTGCAAATGGACACAGGAAAGACAAAAGAACAAGCAAGCAACAAAAGCAACAACACTGGTAGCAAAGACATTAGTGAGCTTCTCAGAACTGTGTAGCAACTATACAGTAGCTTAAGGAGGCGTGTCTCTGGGTAACTGACTCTATGTGTGTGTGTGCGTGTGTGGTCAGTGTGTGTTTGTGTGTGAAAGAATGAAAAACAGGTTTCCTGCTGGCCACTTCAGTGGCCAGCGCTCCGAAGAAGGCAGAGCGTGCCCCTAGACTCAGTTCACCAACATCCATCCGAACACAGATCCCAGGAAGACGACCACAGAGATAAGCGGGCACCAGCCCAGAAGGCATCCAGGGAAGTCCTCCAGAATCACCTGGAATTAGTAAAGCCACGCGGTGGTTTCCGGGGTAGAGCTGCCCATTGACGAACAGTTTATCCACCGAGACCACAGCACTGGAGCCGCCTTCCATGAATCTTCTCAGGATGGGGAACAGGACCCTGCGTCTATCCAGAATTTCCTTTGAATACTGGTCGTTGAAGCCAAAGTTTGTTCCTTTCAGCTCCTGGCCAGGGCTCCTTACCAAAACCTTCTGTTTTGGTGCTCGAACTTGGCCATGATGGGTCTTGGTCTGCGGGCATCAGGCCTCCTGACTCCGCGGCGGTGCACACGTTTGGAGCTGATGTTCTCCACTGTGTCTTCCCGAAGCTTCAGTTGAGTCTGGATTAAGTTTTTAATTATGTGTTCAGGGTACTCATCTGATTGCTCCGGAATCCCAGAGAACACAAGGCTGTCCCCCATACTGTGGGCATGGAGGTCGATGATTGTTTCTTTTATTTTTTTGTTTTCCTCTGAGACTCGGCTCATTCCCTCAATGAGGGATTTCGCCAACTCCCTGAAGGTCGCGTTCTTGGCAGCCAGCGCCTGAACCTGTTGCTGACTGAACTCCAACGACTTCAGCAGTACTTGGAAGTCCTTATTTAGAATATCTACTAGAGACAACCGAGCATTGATCTTACTGGCATGTTTGTTTAGGTGTGCGCCATGTAATTGAATCTGCTAACAGTCTCACAGAGTCTCGCGAATCTGCTATATTCTCACGGTCTCACCTCTCTCGCAAATTTTTTCTGCAACAAAACTGTCAATTAAGGTCTCTGTGGACATCTATGTGGATGGAATTGTACTTAAGATGGACAATTCAGTAGACAGTCAGTGTAGCCCTTTGTTTCAATACCCAACTGTCAAAAATCAGGTTGATTATTTCTATTCCTTATGTTACATGCCCCAACCTTTCGTGTTTTCATAGATTTAAAGAAATGTGCTTGGTGTGGATACCTAGATTTGAGGTTTGATTCAATATAAGACATTTACTAAATTATTGGTCATATCTTGACCTCACAACTTAGTTTTATTTTAGACCATGTTTCCTGTATGCACAAATGATTAATGGAATTAAGATAATAAAAATGTACATTTCTATTCATTTGTCTTAAAAGTATACGGGTAACTAATTTCTTCTGGTATTAAGAAATATAAATCCTCAACAATACAGTCAGGGAATGATTCTCTGTGCCATGGTTCCTAGCTCGTATAGCCTTTGGCCAAAAAGCCCAGATAGATAATACTTCAAGATCAGCTATTAGCTTTTGTCTCAAATCTTCTTAATCCAGCAAATACAGTGCAAGATTGTAAAGCAAGGTTAGGATCCCTATCATAATTCATTGTGTCTTTTATTTTATGTGCAACAAGCGCTAAGATTTTATCTAAATAGGGCTTTCTTAACTTTGTCTGATTGCCTCTATATTTTTTGTTGGAATTCTTAAGCTTCTTCTCTATATTTAGTCTCTCGGGCCAGCTGAAGCTCAGGATGGTTGATTTGACTCACTCCAGTCCTTACTGTGGCTCAGCTCACCCAGAAAACCCTTAATTAGAGAGGCCACACCCCAGAGATGAGCATGAATGAGATGGTTGTGAGAGTGGATGGAGACTTGACGGGAATAAATGAGGGGAATATGACAGGAATTAGAAAGCAGGAGTTCAGTGCATAAAAGAGGCTCATTAGCTATGTGAAGAATTTATATTTTCAACCCCTGAATGGAGAAAAAGAAGGAATGAATGAGTTAGTTGACATACAGATTAACTAAATTTACCAGTACAAAATAGAAACATTTGTTTTAAAATCCAGCCGTCAGTTAGGCTAATTTCTCTTTGTACTTCACTTGTAGTCCCCAATCCAGTTGAAGTCACTAATGTTGGCTATAGAGGGTTAACACTTCTAAACCACAATATTTCTAACAAAAACATGCATACTAGGGATGGGAATCCTCACCACCAAGGCGATACGATACACATCTCGATACACAGCCAACGATTCGATACATTCACGATTCATGGAATTTCTAGTGATAAGATTCGATACGATTCTCCAACCTCGTGCGATCCGGTGCGATACAGAACGATCTCAATTTAAAATGCTGCGATACAGTGCGATACGATACAATACGATGCGATGCAATGCAGAAGAAAAGTACACCATGGACTACATAGTTCAAGTTATGGCACGCAAGCTAACTGTGCCTTTTATTTTGAAACAAAGGAAGTGCAACTTAGAGAGTGATTGTCTCTCTGAAACTTTACAAGAAACGCAACTAAAACTCAAAGACACGTTTCTAAAAAGTTATAATAATAGAAGATAATAATCGGTTTGTATCGATGCAGGTAGTTTTATACGATGCATCTCGAGCTTATGTGCGGTTTTTACCGATGCAGACGTTTGCAAATCGATGCAACCGTATCGCACAGGTCGTTCCGATGTTCCGATACGCATCGGTGAATCTTGCCATGCCTAATGCATACATCCATTTTCCATATATGCTTATTCCATGTAGGGTCATGTGGGAGGTGAAGCATATCCCAATTGTCAATGGGTGAGAAACCTGGAGCTTCCTGGACAGGTTGCAACAACACACTCTCTTATGTACATTAACTTAGGAAATTTAGGGTTGCCTATCATTGATTAACCTAACATTCAAGTTTTAAACTTTGGGAGAAACCAGAATACCTGGAGAAACCATGCCTACACAAGGACAAAACCATACCAAAGTGCTAACCACCACACGAGAGATTAAACCATCGGATAAATTACTATTTGCGGACAGGTCCAGGAAATAATATACAATGGGGCAAAGAAAAAGTATTTAGTCAGCCCCTGATTGTAGAAGTTCTCCTAATTACAAAGATGAGAGAAGTCTGTGATTCTCAACATGTACATTTCAACAATTAGAAGCAAAATGAGAGAAGAAAATCCAGGAGATCACATTGTAGGATTTTTAAAGAATTTATTTGTAAATTATGGATGGAAAACAAGGATTGGGCCACCCACAGACAAGCAAGATATCTGGCTCTCGCAGACCTGTAACCTCTTCTTTAAGAAGCTCTTCCGTCATCCACTCATTACCTGTATAATAGACAACTGTCCACAACTTCAAACAGTCAGACTCTAAACTCAACAATGGCAAAGACCAAAAAGCTGTCGAGGGACACCAGAAAAATGATTGTAGACCTGCACCTGGCTGGGAAGAGTGAATCTACTATGGCAAGCAGGGTGGTGCAAATAAATCAATTGCAGGAAGACGTACATGGCTACTGATTTGCCAGAGAGTATATGGATGATCCAGAAGAGGATTGGGAGGATATCATGTTGTCATATTAAACCAAAATACAACGTTTGCCTCCCAAGATCACCATCCCTACTGTGAAGCATGGGGGTGGAAACATCATTCCTTGAGGCAATTTTCTGCAAAGGGAAAAGGACGACTGATCCGTGTTATGGAAAGAATGAAGGGGGAAATGTCTGGAGAGATTTTTAAGCCAAAGCCCCTCCCATCAGTGACAGTATTGAATACAGAATGTGTCTGATTTTTCCAGCATGACAATAATCTCAAACGCACCGCTTAGGCAATGAAGGATTCGCTCTGTAAAAAGCATTCAAGTTCCTGGAGCGGCCTAGGCAGTCTCTAGACCTCAACCCCATTGAACATTTGTGGAGGGAGTTAAAACTCTGAGTTGCCCAGCTGCATGGAGAAATGTGCCAAAATGTGTATGCAAACCTGCTGAAGACTTAAGGGAAAAGTTTGACCTCCGAAATTGCCAGCAATGGTCATGTTACCAAGTATTGACCAAATAGTTATTCTCCACCATAAATGATAAATTAATTATTTAAAAATCCTAAAAAAGATTTTTTTATTATTATTTTGCCTTCCATAGTTGAAGTGTAGCTATGATGAGAATAACAGAACTCTTTCATATTTCTAAGTTGGAGAAATTGCACAAACAGTAGATGACTAAACACCTAAATTCAATATTGGGTAAACTAAAATACCACCACATCTTTCATGAAAATTTATGAATTCATTCAAGCGCAGATTCCAACCATCTTGAGTCTTTGCAAAATTGTGCTGTTTTAATAACAGTTCTTACAAGTCAATGTTACCTAAAAAATGTTGATGTTTTTTTTTTATTAAAAACTAACCAACCAAAGATGCAGCATTATTAAAACTAGTTGCAATTCACATCTTATTACACAACATCAATGATTATTGTACTGAAGTTAGTGATTCTCAAAGTTACCCCTTTAAGAAATAATCACTTAACTAAAGTGGTAGATCAAACAACATACTAAAGGTATTGTTTTGAGATTGCAATAACTAGAAACATTTTTAGATTAAAATGAGCTGGTAATTAATTTTGATAATTAAGACCTATAGTTTCCACCTGTAGAATCTAAACGTTTCTTATTAGACATACCCACTCATCAGTTTTGTGCAGAATTTTGTTAAAACTTATCTTTACTCCGGAAAATTATTAAAACTTTTACAACATTATAACAGTTTTGAGAGATGGGATTTAATAGACCATCAATGAAGACGGTTTATTTCCTTATGTTATTATTTGTTAAAACTGCATCATCAGTGTTTACTTAATGTTCACAACTGTATTTAAATTTGATATATGATTTGTACATTGATGGCATACTGGCAAACACCACTAGCCAATTCAAATGTATCACCAAGTTTAACTATGTTTCCACTGGAAATTCCACAAAAAATATGATTTTTCCATTTAAATAGTGGTTTAAAAAAAACAAGTTAAATGTAAAAATAGTGGAATGAATACTTCTCCTTTATTTACCAACTGTTTTTTAAACTAATTTAAATAGTACAGATAAAAGTAAAGTATTTTTTGTGTTATTAACTGAATACAACTAAAAATCATGTAAAGGCTGTTATACAAGAATTGATTATCTACCATGAGGCGCATCAAACTACTGGGAACAACATAACTATCTGAATAATCATATTTTCCACCAGCTTGTAGGAGTCTTGTTTTACTGTACATCCTAATTGGTTGTATTCAAGGGTATGGGCTGTTTTCTTATTTCAGTTTGACAGCTTCTACTACACTTCTTAAAAACATTTATGTTACTAACTTTACTGGACAGGAGCTTTGAATTCTTATATCCTAAACTAGTTTTCAGTCACCAGAACTAGTGACTGTGATACAATGCATACCCATCATTTGTCATCAAAGTCTACAATCCTGTAGTTAGAAATCCACCATTTCCATCAAGATCACAACGCCACAGAATGTGTTTTGGATAACTGTAGTTTCTCATGAGTGAAAAACATGCTTATTTTTGCTATCAAAACCCCTCCTTCCACCCTAACATCATACCCACACAACTGAACTCACATTCCAAGCTGTTTAATTTGCCTGAAGTCCTGTGACTGAACATCTGCCTGCTGAATCTGACCTCTGTCCATAAACAGGGGCAGACACACCAATATTCAATTTTGTATAGACAAAAAATGTTAAACTGCTTTGCCCTGTGTCATAAAACCAGCATCAATACATAAACAAATTTAGCAATTGTAAAAAAAAAAACAACAACTCATTATTTTCAAAGTTATCTGTCATCTTTTTCTGTGTGTATTTTTGGATTCAAATGTATGGGTTGATAAAAACTATCCTGGTCTGTGCAGGAAACAACGAAAGCAGGGACAGCTGGGACTAGTTAAGGAATTGTGGGCACCAAAAAAGAAGAAAAAAGAAGTTAATTATAGGATTCTGCAACTGAAATAACTCCCAGAATGCTTACACAGACATGGTGTACAGCAGATGTACTAACTGGGTGATATATGATGGATTTTGCCCAGTGTCTTACTAAAAAGGACGGAAAGTTTTCATGTTTCTAAGTATAATTGACAGCACAAAATACAATGTTCACGAATCAAAGTTACCGTACTTGAGTATTATCAAAAATGTTGATCCGTGTACTAACTTTCAAATGCTATGTACCACACCAAAAGGTTATTTTTAATGAGTCCAACACATTGGAGCATAATACTTCCTTCATTGCATGAAATTTAAAAGATGATAATTTTTAGATAATTTTGATCAGTCTTAGTTATATTAAATTTTAAACTTTCACATTTAGTTTTTTTTTATATATATAAAAACAACTTCACAATACTTGTGTCCAATTTTTTGGGATGAACATTTAATTAACTGTTATTTGACTATTGCTATGTCAAATAACAGCTAATTACTATGAGTTCCTTTAGATCTTTCGCCTTTTTGCCATTACGAGTTTTCTTTTTTTACTCCCCTTCCCATGCCCTTATTATATTTATCGTTTGACATACAAAATACAGGTAGGATTATGTATAATTTTTTCACTTACACAACTGTTCATCTATCCATTATCTAAAACCAGGTTAGGGATAAAAACGATTCAGCTTTAGGTTCAGAGTGAAACCCAGAAACCCTTCTCCCCAGTAACACAGTTCTGCTCCTCCTGGGGGAATGTCAAGGAGATCCCAGACCAGTAGGGGGACATAATCTATCCAACAAGTTATAGGTCTTCCCTCCATGCTTCCTTACAGTTGGTTGGTGCACAGGATGCATTTCAAGCGAAGCATCAAAGTGGCATCCTAATTCAATGTCCAAACCACCTTAGCTGGAACTTTTTTAGGTGAATAACAAAGATGGGCCAGTAAATTGAAATATTCTCCTTCCAGCTCATTAATCTCTTCACCATAACTGACCCAAGACGCACCCTAAATATTGCTGATGGAGCCCCAATCCATCTCTCCTTCCCTGCTCCTAACTGCCATCGCTAATCTCCAAGCTACTGAGATACTTTGACTCCGACTACCTTTTTTGTTAAGAACCATGGCCTCAGATTTGGTAGAAATGATTTCAAGTGTACACTGAGCATATTAGCTTGAAGAATTTAACAAAAAAACAATAGACATAATATCTCCACAACTATGCCTAAAGACCCTGTCATTGGAAATTATAAACAAGATCTCTGTTTCTCTTCCTACTGAATTACAAAATTTCTCCAATAATCCTTTTCTGAACTTTTTTTTTACTTCTCACAATGGCCTGACATCTCTTGTGCTCAGTAAGATTCCGGGTAATGTGATACTTTTTAAACATTTTAGAAGCTTTATTTAGACTTTTAATTACTGTCAAATTCCTTTGTCCACCATAGAACCATCTTTTTTTTTGTATGGATTGTTTTGCAGCTTGTAAAATGGCATGACAAACAGAAATTTAAATGATCAACTTTCATATTTAAAAAGGATTTTCCCAATTAGCACTACCGAAACACCATTTTTTTATTAATTTTTTTTATGAATGAATTCCAAAGACCCATTATGACAAATTCCGTAAATCGACCAGGTGTACCCCCGCCCGGACGTGGGTCACCTGGGCCCCACTCTGGTGGCGGGACGGGTGCTGACTGTTGCCTATGCGTCTAACAGCAGTGCAGAGTACCCACCCTTTTTGGAGTCTTAAGAGGGGGTGTTTGAAAGTGCCTATCCTGGGGACTCCCTTGTTCTACTGGGCGACTTCAATGCTCATGTGGGCAACAACAGTGAGACCTGGAGGGGTGTGGGCTTGGCACAGATTGTCCATCACGAACCCTGTTCAGGCATAAGGGTGTCCATATGTGCTCTTGGCACGAGGACACCGTAGGCCACAGCTCTATGATCGATTTTATTGTTTCAGCTGATCTGCTGCCGCACGTCTTGGACACTCGGGTGAAAAGGGAAGTGGGGCTGAAGTCACAGAGATGTTGAAAAAGCTCCATGGTGGCAAGGCTCTGTGGGTGGATGAGTTCTTCAGGGCTCTGGATGTTGTAGGGTTGCGTTGGCTTCTGCGACTCTGATAGGCTTGTCCCGATCCAATATGTGGATTGGATCGGCCGCCGATATTCGCATAAAGATGCGCATTGGCCGGCATGAGAAAATGCAGATCCAGATTCCCAATCCAGTTTTTAGCATCTCCTAACCCATAGGTCTTTGTCCTAACCATTAAGTAGTAAATCCCTGTTCAACATGAGTAAGAAGGCGAAATAACTTTACATTTTGATACATGCTCTGATTGTCCAGCATCGGTATCGGTCGGTATCGGATCGGAAGTGCAAATACAATATCGGTATTGGATCAGAAGTACAAAAAGCTGGATCGGAACATCCCTAGACTCTGCTATATTGTTTTGACATCAGGGGCAGTCCCGCTGGATTGGCAGACTGGGGTGGCCGTCCCCCTATTCAAAAAGGGGTAGGGTGTGTTCCAACTACAGGGTAATCCCTGGGAAGGTCTATCTGGCCATTCTGGAGAGGAGGGTCCGTCTGATAGTTGAACCTCTGATTAATGAGGAGCAGTGTGGTTTCCGTCCTGGCCTTGGAACAGCAGATCAGCTCTATACCCTCAGCGGGGGCCTGCATGGTACATGGGAGTTCGCCCAACCAGTCCACTTGTGTTTTGTGGACTTGGAGAAGGCATTCGACTGTGTCCCTGGGAGAATCCTGTGGGGGGTGCTCTGGGAGTATGGGGTACTGGGCCCTTTGTTATGGGCTGTTAGGTCCCTGTACGACCGGTGTCAGAGCTTGGTTCGCATCGCTGGTAGTAAGTCGGACTTGTTGAGTTGGACTCCGCCAAGGTTGCCCTTTGTCTCCGGTTCTGTTCATAACTTTAATTGACAGAATTTCGAGGTGCAGCCAAAATTTTGAAGGTCTCCGTCTTGGTGGCCTAAGGATTGCATCTCTGCTTTTCGCAGAGGATGTGGTCCTGTTGGCTTCATCAAGTTGGGATCTACAGCTCTTGCAGGAGTGGTTGGTAGCCGAGTGAGAAGCATCTGGGATGAGGATCAGTGCCTCCAAGTCCGAGACCATGGTCTCTCAACGGGAAAGGGTAGAGTGCCTCCACCAGGTCGGGGGGGATGTCATTCCCCAAATGGAGGAGTTCATGTACCTCAGGGTCTTGTTTGCGAATGGGGGTAGGGAGCGTGAGATTGACAGGCGGATCGGAACGGGGTCGGCAGTAATGCAGGCTCTGTACCGGTCTATTGTGATGAAAAGAGAGCTGAGCTGAAAGGCGAAGCTCTCGATTTATCAGTCGATCAACATTCCCACCCTCATCTATGGCTACGAACTTTGGTTAGTGACTGAAAGAACGATATCGTGGATACAAGCAGCCAAAATGAATTTCCTCTGCAGGGTGGCTGGGCTCTCCCTTAGAGATTGGGTGAGAAGCTTGGTCATCCAGGAGGGGCTCGGAGTAGAGCCGATGCTCCTCTACGTCCAGAGGAGCCAGTTAAGGTGGCTCCGGCATCTCAGTAGGATGCCTACCTGGTCATGCGTTCCGGGCATTTCCCACTAGGAGGAGGCCCAGAGAAAGACCCAGGACACGCTGGAGGGACTTTGTGTCTCGGCTGGCCTGGGAACGCCTTGGGATCCCCCCAGAGGAGCTGCCACAAGTGGCGAGAGAGAGGGAAGTCTGGGTTTCCTCGCTTTGGCTGCTGCCCCCTTTACCCGACCCTGGATAAGTGGAAGGAAATGGATGGATGGCTTGATGGATATTTTATATTATAAAAATGTATAACTTTGATGCTTTCCTTTCTATTCCGGACTTCAACAGCTATATATTGTAAGCCAATTTCCTGTATACATATTATATCTGTTAAGAATTTAAATGAACCCTTTAAATTCTAGTCCATTTTTTATAAAACTTCGTAACATAATAAAAGTGTTCTCTCTCCTAATATTCCTGTCTTCCCACATCCTCCCAATCCTTTAATTTGTGTTCCCATGAAATAACTTTTATACCAAAGAACTTTTCTGCTCCTTTTACTATTATTTTATTTTTCTCAGTTATGCACTTAACTTGGATATGCACAGTTGATCAAATACGCAATTAACATTATGTTCTCCACTATAATTATGGGTAATTATGGGTTCAGTTCTTTCTTTTGATTTTAAGAGAGAAGTTGCATTACATTTATTTCCCTCTATCCAGTTTGTCCTTGCATCTTATTCACAGCTTTAGCATAGCTGATGCTTAGAGTCTTCACTTGCCCCACTTAAAACATTTCTTTCCAACATAACATCCCCTAAAAGTCACTCTATGCTGTCCCCACAATTATAACATTCATCTTGAACATTTTCATCACATTCCTCATATTTATGATCGCCCCCACATTTTGGACACTTTTGATTTCCTTCACACACTGCTATAATGTGATTTATGTAATTTGACACTTGTAAAGATCCCTTCGCGACCCCATCAGGGAATAAGCGGTATTGATAATGGATAATGGACACTTGTAAAGATATGGACCCCCTGAGTGGGGGAGGGATATAAGGCCTAACAGGAAAGCTTATAAACCCTATCTTAACCTTCTCTGGAAGTACATTTTCTTTAAATTCTATTGTTATTGATAGACTTTGAACTCTGTCCCCATCTAGTATTTTCAACTGTTATTATTTATACTCACTTCTACATCCTGAATGCTCTTTTTAAGTTTTTCTAGGTCTTCATTCACAGGTATTTCTGTTATAACCCCTTGTTTTTACTTCCTTCTCTCCTAAAATCCTTTTTCTGTCACAGCTTTTTACAAATTCAAAATTCAAAGCTTTGATTTTCTGTTCTTCTGTTTTACAAATGATCCATCTACAGTTCCATCTCTATGTGTATTTACAAAAGAAATTTCCAATTTTGTTTTTAAGCTCTCTTCATATTGCAATCGGATCATTCTGAATGTTGTTGTCATCTTCTTTCATTTATTTTTAAAAGTTAGAATTCCTCTCTATTTTCTTTCGGACTTCAGGGATTACTTCATCAGACCTGTTTTCCTCCAATGTTCTTTTATCAACTTGTCCTAACCCAGACTTTCATTCTCTAACCTGATTCTTCCTCTCCCTTTCCCTCTTCAACTAACAACCTTAAACCAATGATTTAAATCCATATCATCATCATCTACCTGATTTGCCATTCCAGTTCAGTCACAAACCAGTTTATGCCAAACTACTTTTTGTTTTTCCTATTTTTTGTTACAATCCTCCTGGTTGACAGGTCCCACGTGACGCTCCACTCGATTTCAAATTCTGCGCCATGTGTTTTCTCAGGAAAAGCCTACTACAACAGCTGAACTTTATTTGGGGTTGATCAGATACACTTACATTGGTTACAAGTGTGAGCTGACTCCAATTTAACATGAGTTTGAGTGTAATTGGTTAAATCTGAACACAGCCACATCCACAGTTATAAAAGGCTGTGCACCCTTATGCAACCACATTATCTCAGATGTTTCTTGTTACTTCACCTCCCTCAAAGATTTCTGTTTGTCTTTCAATTGCATTGTGAAAATATTTGTCATCTTTTCTTTTTTTTTAACATAACAAAAACCTGGTATTAGAACAAGATTTTAATACTACACTTTGGTCACATTGATAATATCACTTATGAATATGACACTTGGAAACCACAAGAAACCACAAAGCATATGTGGAGGGCTGTTTGTGCAATGTGTGCGGATGTTTGAAAGTGTTCCATCCTGAAGCCCATCCTGAGCATCCTTTGTTCTGTATAATTTGTTTTGTGAAGAATTTTGTATTGCATGAACTGCAAATTAGGATCTGTAGCCATACTAGAAGACGTTCAAACATATTTGTCGCCAAATATTACAATCAGTAGCATTGGGTAGTTCTGCCTCCAATTTTGTGTCACCTGTCTTACAAAAACTTATTTTTTGTATATATCTATTCTGCAACGTTCATAGGGAGTTGCAAGCCCAGTTGGTAGAATACATACTTTTTAGTTATTATGGAGTTGTTGATATTCTAGAAAAGTATTTCTCCTAAACTTATGTTATGACATGAGCTCGTCAAATGAAATTCATTTTCCATTTCGGTTTATATTTTGTTAATATTTTTCCTATTGTAATTTTTAGAAATTTCCACCAGGCTTCCAGAGAAGTGCTGATGTTAATTAGTGCTGAACGATTAATCGAATCACAATCGCTGTCATGCTGTGCAATATGTAATTGCATAAAAGACTGCGATTTGCGAATTTGACATTCTCTCTTAAAAAAAGCAAGACAGAAACTATTTATGTAACATTTTGAAAAATACAGACATTGAACATAGCCTAATGAAAATGGAGGCATATCAGCACAAATATTACAATGAACAGGACTGTCTGCCTTGTGGTGTGGAGCACAGTGACACGTTAGCCGCACTGTGTGCAGCTGCAGGTATTGTCACGTGACTACACGGCTTTAATACAGTACTGTTAATGTTCAGGAGTTGTATTTTTTTCAGGACACCATTTATTTATAATGTGGTAATTGCAATAATCGCAATCGCATATTTTCATCAAATTGTGCAGCACTAATGTTAATACTTTTAAAGCAATGAATTATGTTTAGACTAATTAATGGTCGGTTAGAGCAATGTCCTTGTTCTACTTTCGACTATGGTTAATCTTGTGGGCTGGATTCAAGACGTGCATTGTATTGTCATATATTGTCTTTAAAAGGGTGATAAAAATTTGGTAAATCTAATCTACTTCTACTTTTAATGTTTTGCTGAGTTTTTAAACTGATAGGTGGATCTTTGTCTTTTAACAGAAATTTAGAAATTGATTAGTCTAGTAACTTAAACCAAGTAGAAGATGGTGTTATGGCAAACAACTAATTAATTTTTGGTATTACGGATGGTAACAACTCTCCCCATAAGTGATATAGGTAATGACTTCATCTATACATCTGAGATCATCCTCTATTGTCTTAAAAAGCTTAACATATTTTAGTGTTGTTAGCTTTTAGAGTCTGGAGGAAATGTGATGCCAAAGTATCTAATTTTTCCTGACTTGAAGCAGGTATATTATGCTATCTGTATAACCAAGCTATATGATTTATAGCCTGTGTAATTAGTACACTGATATTTATTACTTTATTAGTTGCATAATTCCTAATTTATTTGTGTGTATTTCGAATTGATTGCCAAAACTAGTAAATGATAATACCTACTTTCTGCCTAAAAAGAGAAAGAGAGTGGCTTTCTAAATAAAAATGTAAATTAAAAGTGTGAATGCACAACTGTTACATAAAGCCTATCTGCCACTCAAATGGGTAATTGATTCAAATCCAGCTGTTAACTTTAAATCATCTAATGATTTCATAAGTCACTCGTGATAGTTATCAAACATCCAGTTATGACCACTTTTTTCCTCTTTATAAATTTATATTAACATTGAATACCTTTCAGATTTTTAGCAACATAACTAAAGTACACAAATGTTGGCATAATGTTAGATTAATTATTTTGGAGATTTTTTTATTTACACAAGTGAGAAAACTTTTCAGCAAAATCCTATTAACTTTCAGTGCATATGACAACAATTATTGCATGTTTGACTCTTCCCTAGTGCTGCAGGAAGTTGTGATAAGAGTATCAAATATAATGACTCATTAGTTTCTCAAGGCTATAGTCCGCTTTTGCTCTAGGTATACCCAGAGGCACAGCAAACAGAGAAACCAGAAGCCAAAGTAACCAGTATCTTCCAAGTTTGAAGAACCATTTTAATTTTGTTCATATTCGTTTCATTATTAAGTGCTAAAAAATAGAGAATAAAAGAGAAAAAAATAATCAGTGTTTGAGGGAAGACAATGTAATGGATGATTTTAATGTCAAGGAACCTAGGAAAAAACTAATATTTATTTTCAAAGGACATCAAAAGCCAGATGCTAAAAAATACACCTAAACTGCAAAATAACCAAAACCAAGGAATACTTTGAGCTGTCTCAACCTACACACATTAGGACAGTCAAGATCATGATGGAAGTTATTCGTTGGTGTTTGTTCATACATACTTCAAAATAATCCTGTGTTGTCGTAGAATATCTAGTTTACTTGTTTTAGATAGAATTGATTCAGAATGTTTCTTTCCAGTCTATGTATGTCCTTTGTATTCATGTGCATGAGTGTATGTACGAGCGTATTCCAGTTTCCATGACCTCTTTCACCTAGTATTTCTATCTGACACAGTGAACTGGTTCAGCAACAGCAACAATGTGGGACTTGTGTAGTTTCAATGAATATTATATTCTCATACAGTTCAACAGTGTTTATTGAGGTCAACAACTGGTAATGGGATTGTCTTTTTCTAGGTTGTGGTCTGTGGCTGAACTATAAAAACATAATGAAAAAAAATTGTTTTAAAGTTAATGAAAATGTGTTGTGTAAATGCATCATATGGAGCGCAATTGACACTCTCTCTTCCAGATCTTGATTTTCTGGAACTAATTTTATTTTAAGTATCAGTTAGACTGGTGGATTTAAAAAAAAAAAGCTACGTTTACTAAATTTAAACGTTGCTGTCAAGAACCCATGAACGGTAATTTCCACAATGGGATAGGGTAGCTTTTATTTGTCAATTCTGGGATTAATTCTTCAAATCCACCCATTAAAAGTTAGAATGACTAATCCAAAAAGTAGCATTCTATAAATTAAGATGAATATAGACACATCTCACCCATAACTGAAACATATTCAGATTCTCTATTTTTGTCACTGATCCGCATTGCACGTTCCAATCACCATTCCGCCACTAGAGGCGGCCAGCTGCACATCCCCGGTCTCACCTGACACCTCCCAGCACACCTGGTCCCAATTTAGAAGAACCACCTGGCAGTACTTAAGGAGCAGACTGCCAGATCTTCGACACCTGAGTGTTAGCCAGTAATGGTAACTCCGAGCCGCTTGAGCCAGTCTCTTGTGTTCCCTGTGTAGAACTCCTGAGTGTGAGATTTACCTTCCTGCTCCCTGCCGCCAGGTTCCTTTGCCCAGAGGACCTGGACCTGCCCGAGCCATCCGAGCGCCAGCGTCTCCGGAACCCCTCGGCTGACAATCACCGCACCGCTGACACCCGTGGGACCCGAGCCGCTCTGTTTCCCCCCTCGCCGGCTTCCCAGCCGTGTCCTATCACCGAACTCTCAACGCCAAGTAAGCCCGTTCCTGCTACCGGCTCCAGCACCGCCGCTCCCAGAGCCCTCCTTCCGGAACCGTTTTCCTCTGTCACAATAAACCTCCTTCACCTGATCCTCTGCCTCCTCTGTTGTGTTCTGCTTGTGGGCTAGAGCATCAAACCCACCATGACAGAACACTCAGGCCACGAAACTAGCCCAGCGGACGGAATCAGGAGGACGTTGGCCGAACAACATTCGCTGCTGCAAACCCACGAGACCGCGCTCAGGGAGCTGAGCGCCCGGCAGGCGGAGGCCAACCAGCGGCTGGCAGAGGTCGCCCAGTACCTCCAACGCTCCGTTCCACCGACTCCAGCTCCAGATCCTGCACCCGTCCCGGCTCCGAGTGTCCAGCCCACGTTTTCCGACGTCCGACCACCGACCCCGGAGAGGTTTTTCGGAGAGCTGAGCAAAAGCAGGGGGTTTTTGCTGCAGTGCTCTATCATTTTTAACCACTCTCCACAAAGTTTCTCTCACGATAGCGCCAAGATAGCCTACGTGCTATCCCTGTTGTCCGGACGTGCCTTGTTATGGGCGGAAGCCCGTTTCCCTGACCCTGCGAACTACGGCTGCGCGTTTGAGGTTTTCCTGAAAGAGTTCCGACAGGTTTTTAGTCATGACACCGACAAATCTGTCAATTCCCGGGGGCTGTGGAACTTCAAACAGGGCAACCGCACAGTCGCAGACTTTGCTATTGACTTCCGCATTAAAGCAGCGGCTACAGGCTGGAACGCGGCCGCGTTAAAGAGCGCCTATTTTAACGCGCTTAACGATTCTTTAAAGGATAAACTCGCGACGCTAGACGAACCAGCAACTTTGGAGGACCTGATTAGCCTGACATTACGACTCGACAACCGAATCCGTTCACGGGCGAAGGAGAGAGGTAGGAGAGACCCGCCGGCCGGACACCTCGGCGGGGCTGCTCCCGCTCCAGCGTTTCCTCCTCCCCGGGGTTCCCAGGATCCCGAGCCCATGCAGGTGGGTCGGGCCCGTTTAACCCCTGAGGAGCGGCAGAGACGCATCACCGCCCGCCTGTGCCTGTACTGCGGGGCCCCGGGCCATTTTCTCACACAGTGCTCGAGTCGTTTAAACCCCCAGGTTCCCCCAGTAGAAGCGAGGAGGCTGGGGAACCACTCACAGGACAAGGACTCTCCTCGCCTATTATTGCCGCGACCCTGCACTACCAAACCCAGTCCGTCCCGTTATCTGCCCTGGTTGACTCGGGGTGCGAACAAAGTCTCATTGACAGTGAACTAGTCCAACAGATGGGAATTGAGACCGAGCCGCTGCCTGTCCCTCTCCGAGTCACAGCACTAGATGGAAGGACTCTCCTGCAGATAACCCATCGGACGAAGCCTCTGCATTTGGTCATATCCGGCAATCACAATGAACTAACCCCGTATCAACTGGTCAGACAGGTACGTCGAGTCGTGGTCCACCACCTGTCACTTATCCTGTCTCCGTTCAGCTGTTCCCCCAGGTTCACCGTCAGCCACCCCCCAGGAGGCAGATCCGCCTGACCTGTCAGCCATCCCTCCCGAATACCATGACCTCGCCCCGGTTTTCAGTAAGTCCAAGGTCCTGTCGTTACCTCCTCACAGACCCTATGACTGCGCCATTGACCTGCTACCTGGAGCCCCATTACCCACAAGCCGCCTGTATAGCATTTCTCGCCCCGAGAGAGAAACAATGGAGATGTACATCAGGGAGTCGCTAGAGGCTGGCATTATCCGCCCCTCCTCCTCGCCCTTGGGAGCGGGTTTCTTTTTCGTACGAAAGAAAGATGGCTCTCTGAGACCGTGTATAGATTACCGGGGGTTAAATAACATCACCGTAAAGAACAAGTACCCCCTACCTCTCCTGTCTTCAGCTTTTGAGCCAGTTCATGGGGCCACAATTTTTTCTAAATTGGACCTAAGGAACGCCTATCATCTACTCCGCATTCGGAGAGGGGATGAATGGAAAACGGCTTTTAAAACGCCTTTGGGACATTTCGAATACCTGGTCATGCCTTTTGGTCTGTCTAACGCCCCTGCCTGCTTCCAAGCCCTAGTAAATGATGTACTAAGGGATTTTCTGAATGTTTTTGTCTTCGTGTACCTTGACGACATCCTAATTTATTCCAAGTCAGTAGACGATCACAGGCATCATGTCCGCCAGGTCCTGCAGCGCCTCCTAGAGAACCGTTTATACGTCAAGGCGGAGAAATGCGAATTCCACAAGCCGTTGGTGTCCTTCCTTGGCTTCGTTCTGGGGGGTGGAGAGGTGAGGGCCTCGGAGGAGAAGATCCGGGCAGTCCTAGAATGGCCCACACCTAAGACCCGCAAACAACTACAACGTTTCCTTGGGTTCGCTAATTTCTACCGTCGCTTTATTAGGAACTACAGTCAAACTGCCCTGCCCCTAACAGCTCTCACCTCCACTAAGGTTCTTTTCAGCTGGACCCCGGAAGCTGACGCAGCCTTCAAGTGCCTTAAGAACCGCTTCGCCACTGCTCCCATTCTCACCCAACCAGACCACTCGAAGCAGTTCATCGTGGAAGTCGACGCCTCTGACTCCGGAGTTGGAGCCGTCTTGTCCCAGGTATCTTCCCAAGATAATAAAACTCACCCGTGTGCCTTCTTCTCACGCAGACTGTCCCCCCCGGAACGGAACTATGACGTGGGAGACCGCGAACTGCTGGCCATCAAATTGGCCCTGGAGGAGTGGAGGCATTGGCTGGAGGGAGCAGAGCACCCAGTATTGGTCTGGACAGACCACAAAAATCTGTCCTACCTGCAATCAGCTAAGAGGTTAAACCCCAGACAGTCACGGTGGTCATTATTTTTCTCCCGGTTTAACCTTTCCATCTCTTTCCGTCCGGGGTCTCGCAATGTGAAGCCAGACGCCCTCTCCCGCATACACTCACCGGACGACTCGGAGAGGGTTCCAGCCACCATCCTCCCTCCCAGCTGCACAGTGACCTGGGAGGTCGAGGATCTTATTAAGCAAGCACAACAAACCGAGCCAGCTCCTAACTCTTGTCCACCCAACAGGATCTACGTCCCATCTACTGTCCGAGCCCGCTTCCTCCAGTGGATCCATGCCTCCAAGTTCTCGGCCCATCCTGGTATTAGCCGCACCGTGGCCTTGGTGAACCGGAGGTTCTGGTGGCCTTCTGTCCATAAGGACGTCCGGGAATACGTCCTAGCCTGCATGATCTGCTCCCGAAATAAGTCGTCCCATCGACCCCCGTCTGGCCTCCTCCAACCCCTTCCTGTACCTGGACGCCCATGGTCCCATGTGTCCCTCGACTTTGTCACTGGCCTGCCACCTTCCAAAGGTATGACCACTATCCTGTCTGTCGTTGATAGGTTCTCCAAAGCCTGTCATTTTGTTCCCCTCCGCAAATTACCTACAGCCTTCCAAACAGCCCAAGTGCTGATCAAGCACGTTTTCCGTCTCCACGGCATCCCCCTGGAGATCGTGTCGGACCGAGGGCCGCAGTTCATCTCACGGGTTTGGAAGAACTTCTGCACTGCCCTCAACGCAAAAGTTTCACTAACGTCTGGTTTTCACCCACAGTCTAATGGCCAAACGGAACGCCTAAACCAGGATCTGGAGACCACTCTCCGTTGTTTCACCTCTACCAATCCGTCCGATTGGGTTCAGTTTCTCCCGTGGGTTGAGTACGCGCACAACAGCCACGTCTCAGCTGCCACAGGTCTTTCCCCATTCGAGGCATCCATTGGGTACCAACCCCCTCTCCTCCCGTCCGAGGAGAAAGACATCTCCGTCGCCTCCGTACGCCACCACATTCGCCGTTGCCACAGGATTTGGAGGGCCACCATCCACAACCTCAACCGAACCGCGGAGCAGAACAAGCGGCAGGCTGACCGCAGGAGGATTCCGGCCCCCACTTACTCCCCTGGCCAGAAGGTTTGGTTGTCGTCCCGTGTTATCCCCCTGAAATCAATCTCTAAGAAACTCTCTCCCCGCTTTATTGGTCCGTTTGAGATTGAGGCCATCATCAGCCCGTCTGCCGTCCGTCTCCGCCTCCCCACATCCCTCCGCATCCACCCCACCTTCCACGTCTCCCAAATCAAGCCCGTCCGGACAAGCACGCTCTGCCCACCTTCCGAGCCCCCTCCTCCCCCCCGAGAAGTTGGTGGCCATCCGGCCTACTCCGTCCGCCGGATCGTGGACTCCCGTCGACGAGGTCGTGGGTGGCAATACCTTGTCGATTGGGAGGGCTACGGTCCGGAGGATCGGTCCTGGGTTCCTGGTTCCCTCATCCTAGACCCGACCCTTATCACCGATTACCGTTCCTCTCTCCCCTCGTGCTCCTATAGGCCGCCAGGTGGCGACCATTGAGGGGGGGGCACTGTCATAGTCCGGGGTTCACTGATCCGCATTGCACGTTCCACTCACCATTCCGCCACTAGAGGCGGCCAGCTGCACATCCCCGGTCTCACCTGACACCTCCCAGCACACCTGGTCCCAATTTAGAAGAACCACCTGGCAGTACTTAAGGAGCAGACTGCCAGATCTTCGACGCCTGAGTGTTAGCCAGTAATGGTAACTCCGAGCCGCTTGAGCCAGTCTCTTGTGTTCCCTGTGTAGAACTCCTGAGTGTGAGATTTACCTTCCTGCTCCCTGCCGCCAGGTTCCTTTGCCCAGAGGACCTGGACCTGCCCGAGCCATCCGAGCGCCGGCGTCTCCGGAACCCCTCGACTGACAATCACCGCACCGCTGACAACCGTGGGACCCGAGCCGCTCTGTTTCCCCCCTCGCCGGCTTCCCAGCCGTGTCCTATCACCGAACTCTCAACGCCAAGTAAGCCCGTTCCTGCTACCGGCTCCAGCACCGCAGCTCCCAGAGCCCTCCTTCCGGAACCGTTTTCCTCTGTCACAATAAACCTCCTTCACCTGATCCTCTGCCTCCTCTGTTGTGTTCTGCTTGTGGGCTAGAGCATCAAACCCACCATGACAATTTTTCACTCAATGTCACTGTGAGCTAATCTCTGAGGTAGGTTCAAATTAAACTTCAAATAACTTTTATTCAGAAGCAAACCAGGAAATCCCAATCTGTCAAATGACCATCAAATAGGTATCTTGGCTTGCTGTACTAATAAAATTCAAGTGTTAGTGTGTCAAAACATCTTCATTAAGCTTTTCTACATCTTAGTTGTCATTTTCGATATAATGTTATTATTAAGGAGATTCGTCTGATTCTCTCTGAATTGAGATTATGAACTTTTTTTTACTGTACTGTAACCCACAAATGACTTGGGTTGGTATTAAATGTAAATGGTTAGGGTTAGCAGTAATTAGCTAAATACCCAGTCAGACAACTCTGATTCCACTGCTCATTACATTATAAATTCTTATAGAAAGGGGCGCAAAGCTCAATAGTTCCTTTTATCTTAAAAATGAGCTTTATATCTTCAGACTGAGGGCAAATTACTTGAATGATGATGTACTGAGTGGGAGAGGATGAAAGGGAACGAAAGAACGAGCGGATTAGCTGAAATGGGTTTCCTCAGCAGAATGGCTGGGCTCTCTTTTAGAGATAGGGTGAGAAGCTCAGTTTTCCAGGAAGGGCTCCGAGTAGAGCCGCTGCTCCTCCACGTTTCAGAGGAGGCAGATGAGGTGGCTCCGGCATCTCATTAGGATGCTTACCTGGTGAGGTGTTCCGGGCATGTCCCACTGGGAGGAGACCCAGGGGAAAACCCAGGATACACTGGAGGGACTAAGGGGAGAGGAAAGTCTGGGATTCCCTGCTCCCTGCCACGCTGTGATGCACTACACCAGGATGCTCTCTGTGGTGGCTCTGTTGAAGGTCACCAGCATTTTCTCCTTCAGATAGCTCCTGCTGAGGACTCTCTGGAAGTGGAAACGCTGCTGAGCCTTCCTCACCACTGCCATGATATCTGCAGTCCAGGAGAGTTCATTTGATATCTGCATGCGCAGGAATCTCATGGAGTGGACCGTTTCTACACAGTCCTCATGATTGTAGAGTAAGGCCATGTCCACTCTGCCTATCCTAAAGTCCAAATTGACTTCTTTTGTTTTGTTTGTTGGCGTTCAGTCAAACGTTTTTTTCTGACCACCACACAGTCATTCTGTTGACCTCATCTCTGTAGTCAGAATCATCTTCCCTGAGATTGGTCCGACCACAGTTTGCTGCAGCGCTGCAAAAAGGTGGGAATCCATCGCCCCAGTTTTGTTCATCCCTCAAAGGCTCCATGTTAGCTTTCGGGTGAAATTGAAGTTTTATTGATAGTTTTTAAGTGTTTAAACCTTCCCATCCTATCTGAGTGAGTCTTTGCAGCCTTATTCCTCCCAGAAACGTAAGGTCAGCCGATCAGCTGCTATTGGCTGTTCCCAAAGTCAAGAGATGATAAAGACTTTCTGTGGCGATGCTCTGACTTTCAAACACTAGCTGAAATGGATATCATATTGGTTTGCTTCTTTTATGGTTACTTTTATTTTAATTGCATTTAGTTATTTTATTACTAATTGTATTAGTTATTTTATCAGTGATGCAGTAATTCTTTTAGCAATTTTTATTGGTGACTTATTTATTTTTTATCGTGAAGCACTTTGGTCAGTTGAGCCTGTTTTATTGTGCTATATAGATCAAATTTGAACTGAATTGGATGGATGGATGGATGGATGGATGGATCTCTTTGTTGAAATTTATGGTCCCTCACTGTTTGATTAGTCTATTTTTTGGGGCTCTGCATGTATTTGTGACTAATTTCTGTCTTGTTTTAATTTTCTATTGATCTATAACAATCTGTCACATACAATACTTTATTATTGTACATTTAACTGTACCAACTTCAGTATGGCTAGGTTTATGTATTTCCACAACCAGCCTCCTTTTCTAGGAAGGCAATTATAATATCTCCATTGATTAAGAGAAGGGCAAACAAAAAGCCTGGTGGATCAGGTGTTCTGGAGCAGAACAAAATTGGAAAACATGCGGGACAGTGTACCTAGATGATCAGTGTTGGGCAACAGTTCAGATGTTTTATTTTAACTGTACAGAGAGAAGAAATTACACATACTTGAATTTCAACATAAACATGAGTATAGCTCTCAAAAAATAAAAGGTCTTTATATCTCAATGTGATAGATTAATTGTGTGATTCTCCAGGTCTTAACCCATATATATGCACATGCTTTTGTTTTGTCCAATATGCTATGTGATTGCAAAATAAGATTATATGTTTTAAATCTATGAAGTATGTCAAAGCAAAACACAACTCTTATTGTGTTTTGGAGTATGTTCAAAATACATAAATGATGGGAGAGACTCCAGCCCCCCCGCAACCCTTTTGGAAATAAGTGATGTAGAAAATTGATGCTTTTATCTATCTTTAACTATCTGATTTGTTTTAGTCAATGTTTATGCTTCTATGTCCTTTGCAGTCTTGCGGAGAAACCCGTTCATGGCCGACAGCTGCTGTAGGAAAGGGTCTCGCAATGCCCTTCAGGAATTGTACAACCCCTTACAGGTAGAAACCCTCTTTGATTTTCTATCTGATATGTTCAGTTGTCTTCATACATGTGCATACAGACAGCACCCCTTAGAGCAGCAATAGATAGCAAAAAATAAACATTTTTAGGACTTTTGTGGGGAATTTATTCATCTTTATATCTATTTGTCTGCAGGATGTTGAATTTGTGATAGTATCAAAACCAAACAGGCAACTGCCACAATGCTATAACAATAGATATATCGTATTTTTTCCCCTTCACCTCCAGATCTAAATGTATTTTTGGTTAAAATATATGTTTTACTCATTATAAATACTTAGATTAACTAAAGTTCTTACAAGGAATATTTGCTATAACAGGCCATACTTAAACAGCTTATTGCTTTGTAGACTGATGTGATTTAAAATGGTGTTGAGTTTTCTATTTGTTTACTGCTCCTCAGCTTGCAGTTAAAGGTTTAGGAAGTCAAGCCCCCTGTGAGTTGTTGGCCCATTTAACGTCAAGCTTAACTTAATTTGTGATGTATTCATATCATACATTAATGTGTTAAGTTTGATATTAACTTTCCTTGTTTATTAACCAAACAATTATACCTGCTGAGTCCTATCTGACTCCAGTGTATATCAGATATTGAATGATAGCAGTCTGCAAGAGAAAACTCTACGGGAGTGCAATTATTTATGACTTTGCCTCTGTTAAAATCATTGGAGGCAAAAAGTGGTTTTCTGGACAGCTAAGATTAGAGCACATTCAAATGGATTCACTGTAGGCTAATTTTGCATAGGCAATATTCATGTGAAGTTCCAGTGATACAACAGTGCCAGAAGTCTTGAAGGAAGTACTCAAGTGAGAGTTGTGCATCCATGTCTGTCTGGAAACAGTTTGAATTGTATACTTACAACTTGTAGGATCGTCATGTTCATGTTCATGTTCATGCATTTGGCAGACGCTTTTATCCAAAGCGACTTACAGGGTAGGGAGGAGCTGTTTTGGCCGGGAATCGAACCCAGGTCAACTGCTTGGAAGGCAGGTTTTCGGATTAATAAAAACCTATAACTGTAGCAATGTTTATGTTTATGCATTTGGCAGACGCTTTTATCCAAAGCGACTTACAGAGTAGACACAATATTACATTTCTCATCACTATGACAATAAGCTATATATGATGTTAATATACGCAACATACTTTAAAAGGGTAAAATGTTTTGCTTTTCATTTTTGGCTTGCTTATATGTTGTATCCATGAAAAAGTAAGCATGGGCAGCATGCTGATATGGTGGTTAGCACCGTCGCCTCACAGCAAGAGGGTTTCAGGTTCAAGTCCCCGTTTCTGTGTGGAGTTTGCATGTTTTCCCTGTGTCTGCATGGGTTTTCTCCGGGTACTCCAGCTTTCTCCCACCATCAAAAACATACATGTTAGGTTTATTTGACATTCAGAATTGCCCTTAGGAGTAAATGTTGTTGTTTGTGCTTGTGTGTCTCGATGTGGCCCTGCGATGGACAATCCAGGTTGTGGACCACCGCTTGCTCTTTGTATGCTGGGATAGGCTCCAGCCCTCCCGCCACGCCATTGGGAATAAGCGGTATATAAAAATGGATGGATGAAAAAATCAGCTTTGCAGATTCTTTTTACTATCCTCATGTGATGATTGAGCATAAACCATGAGAGTAAACCCCAATCCAGATGGAAATATATGAATCAAGAAAGATTTGTAGCCTAAATCTAGATTTTTGTGCCTATAGACTTTGTGTTTTATTTCCCCTTTTTTAATTCAGTAATAACTCTCCAGTGTATATCTGAGACTTAGATTTAGACATTTTTTTATCCTTAATATCACCTTTAGTTGTGTCTTATCTCCACAAGTGTGCTTGCATTGGTTTGGGTAAAGTATTAAAAGCTAGATAAAAATTATATATATATATATATATATGTATATATTGAGAATTTTTGTCACGGTGACATGTTCATATCAGTTTATACTTTGCTATGAAGGATGAAACACTCAGTATGTTTATAAGAGAATTAGTGTAACGAACTGATTTGGACCCAAATACACCCAGAGACGGAACGGTCAGTTAACAGAGTTTATTTCAGGAATGTGGGGCAGTCCGGGGGCGTGTTCAGGGGAGTCCAGGTTCGGCAACAGGTAATCCAATTCCAGCGACGGTACCAGGGGTAATCCAAACAGTGGTCCAGGTCCGGTCGAGGGTCAGAGCCAGGGAAGCAGTCCAAAGGGGCAGGCAGGAACTCGGAGTCACGGGCAGGCGGGGTCGGTACACGGGCAGGCAGACAGGATCCAGAGACTGGCGAAGCAGAACTCAGGAAGGCGGACAGGTCAGACAGGGATCAGGCAGACTCGGGAATCGTAGGCAAAACAGGTTGGAATCAGGCAGGCAGAATAACTAGGACATCGCTGGAAGTTCTTACCAAATGGCTCGAGACGTTCTGGCACTGGAGGCTGGCTGGGACGGAGCTTAAGTGTAGGTGGTGACAGGTGATTCCAATACGGTTGATTGCGGAGTGTGGAGGCTGAGCAAAAGAGAGACGGTAGGTGGGGCCAGCTCCAGAGCCAGAACGTCACAATTAGAGCATTGTAGGTACAGTGTATGTTTAAGAGGCATTGTGTTAAAAATAAAGGATACTGCAATTGCTTTTATTAGATGGGTAATTTCACGAAAAGTGATTTTACAGGTACTAAATTACCTCAATGGTACAGCTTCCTATCCATGAAGACTGTCCATAATTGAGCAACATTGGCTTTCAAGTCTGAGTTAATATATTATATCACAAAACCTCCTGTGTTATAATCCTGTCAGCTACCTGTTATACATGTTATGCTGAAACTGTCATTGTGAAGTTTTGATTAAAGAATTTTTTGTTCCTGAAGATGGACAGTAGAATG
This sequence comes from Menidia menidia, assembly GCA_907169785.1. Lineage (NCBI taxonomy): Eukaryota > Metazoa > Chordata > Actinopteri > Atheriniformes > Atherinopsidae > Menidia > Menidia menidia. The sequence goes on along the minus strand of CAJRST010011113.1, from coordinate 4,604,292 downwards.
ACAGTAGAATGTGCAGAGTAAATAGACTCTGTGAGACTGGCACTGGAGTCATCAAATACATGGCGCGCATCTAAAGAAACATTTGAGTGTGGCAGTCTAATTGTGGCGATCTCCGCCAGCATTTTGGCCAACGCTGTGATTGGCTTCTGTGGTTCTGTCATACCTCTCCCCGCTCGTCCGTCGAGGTTACGTCGGGCGGCAGTTGTGGAAGTCTTCGCCACTATGGGTGTCTCGACAGACTCTCAAAGACATTGTTTTGGGTGATGTCCTTTTATTTGTGCAGACATACACATGCGCACAATTCTGATGTTGTCATGTCTGGATCCTGCTCTGCGGTCGTTCCTGTCAAGGTCCACCACGCTTGTTTCTAGCAAGGGGAGAGTGATTAGCTAATTGATTCCATACATTTCGTTAGATAATAAAATGCATTCTTGTAGTATTTTTTGGGGTGAATGTGAACATACATATGTAATACATAATCCGCATGAAGGCTGATTTTGTGCTCGGCATTCTTGGGCTGCATGTATTTCATATTTATTTCTTGTTTGATTGTAGCTGCTAAAGATTAAATGAAAATGGCAAAGAGTGATGGGAAAGTGAAGAAACCCTGTGTGGTCCATCTCTGTGGACTGAAGATTGGTGAAGTTTGATCATTATTATCTGATCATCATTAGTCTTGGAGTGGGCCTGATGTAGGAGGTAGAGGATGGCATCCTCCACACCAACATCTGGTTGGTAGGAAGACTGCGGGAGGTCCTGATGTCTGAGGAGTCTAAGGAAGAGCCATTCGAATGTCTTCATTAGTTGTAATGGGAGTGCCACCGGTCGTGAGCTGTGAACTTTTTAACCCCTATGATTTGGTCGTGCATTTTGAGCTGGAGCTATGAACAATCACACAGTGTATGCCCAGCTTTACTTAAGTTCTTGTTGTGGCAAAATGGTTTAGGAGAAACAGATTATTACTGTGCAGGATGCATCCTTATACCATAGGAGAAAAAGTCCTTAGACTTGAATTATTTCTGTCTTAAAAATCCAGCGGGGAAGTTTTTTTTTTTTTGTGCAGGTACACAAATACAGTAAAGATGCAGTTAGTAATGTTATTCCAAACCCAACAAGGGAAGGATATGAAATCCAAGAATGGCAGGTCAGGAGGCAGAAGCATGTCTTAAGCATACATCGTGGATAATGGTCAAATATGTTCGGGAGGCTTCTGGCTTGGCAAAAAGGTGTCGAGCAGAGCGGGTCCTAAAGAGAAGAGAAAACTTGTTGTGGAGGAGGTTTGTTGGCAGGAATAAATGCTAATGGATACAAATGCAGTGGCTCTGGCTAAGTAGGGACAGTGGGTGAATTGAGAAGGTGTTGAGAAGAAAAACCTTTGTTGTAAATAATGTGGAGTAGGGCGGCACGGTGGTGTGGTGGTTAGCACCATCGCCTCACAGCAAGAGGGTTCTGGGGACCAAGGACCTTTCTGTGTGGAGTTTGCATGTTCTCCCTGTGTCTCCGTGGGTTCTCTCTCTCGCTTCCTCCCACTGCATGTTAGGTTGATTGGACATTCCAAATTGCCCTTGTGAGTGTGTGTGGTTGTTCATCCTTGTATGTCTCTGTGTGGCACTGTGATGGACTGGCGAACCGTCCAGGGTGTACCTCACCCATTGACCACTGGGATATGCTCCAGTGCCCCCTGCGACCCTATTAGGGAATAAGCGGTAACAAAAATGGATGGATGGATGGAAATGTGGAGTATGGAGGAAAATAAGATTAGATTTTTGAAAGGGGTAATGTATGATTTATTGCTATAAATTTATTTATTTATTGCCAACTCCCAAGAACCTAAAACCTGGGGCAAAAGGACACCTGCTACGTTCTTTATAAGGTTCTGCAACTCTGATGGATACAAGGCTCTTTTACAAGGCTGGTATATGCGGAGACATAATCAGGCATTAAGAAGCTCAGCTGCAGACAAGCAAAGGCAGGTTAATTTAGGAGGATATGAGGCAAAGAGAGTGGCAGCTCAGCTTGTTTGAGAAGGGTAGAAAGATAAAAAGGTAGTAAGGAAGCAAGGCAATTTAGAGGATGCTTGTCATTGGGACATGCAAATAGATTTAGGAAGAAAGGTTGTTGTTCCCCAAGAAATAGCCTCTATAAGTCAAAGGGCAGATATATTCTTGTGTTATACTCTTTAATTATCATTTAAACCAAGTAGCTAACTTAGGTAAGTTGGTTTGTTGTTGATCTTAATGACTTTAGGTCTATTTAGTATTTGTAGCGGGCTGCTACAAATTTGTCAGGCTGTAAGGGTTAGTCTTTCACAAAACCGGTATACATGCAGACATAACCAGGTATTAAGAAGCTTAGCTGCAGGTATTGCAGACAAGCAGAGGCTAAGAAAATTTAGGAGGGTCTAAGGCAATGAGTGTGGCAAGAGTGTGTGAGTTCTACTTCATAGAGCTGACTGATCATTGGAATGACTAAGCAGAAGAAGCATAAGAAAGGAATAAGCTAGAATTAGGCATCTAGAATTAGGGGCAGAAGTTCGGCAGAGAGGATGGAAAGTTAAGATTTGTGCAGTGGGAACAGGATGCAGGGGATTTTGTGTAAAAGCTTCTCTCCCATGTTGAAGAAGTTTGTGAAGGACATGTCAGATGAAGCAGTAAGGCCCTGTTAGTGGATTTGGATTAGGAGTATTAGTTTGTAGGTCCCAGCACTTAGGATAGACCGACCTGTGAAAGACAAGGAAGAAATCCAGGAAGAGGAAGTTCATGTAGTTGGAATGAAGAGTCAGACTAAGCCCTTTGAAAGCTGATGGGCATCTTAGGTTAGTTGGCCCCTGTGGCCTTGTTTGTGTTGTTCCTGTTTAATATTTTTACCAGGTTTTTAGCTGAGTGTGATTGTTGTTCGGCATTTTGTCTGCTGTTTGGATGAGTTAACCACCTCCTGCACCCTCTATACCTACATCACCCCCTTCCTGAACCAGGGTTTGAATCCCTTCTTTCTTTTATCTGTACCTCTATTATTTCTACCTCCTACCTGAATGGGTTTGCACCACCTTCTTGTTTTTACTTTGAATGTCAGAAATGAGGGTGGTGGTGTGGTGGTTAGCACCGTTGTCTCCCAGCAAGGAGGTTCTGGGTTCAAGTCCTAGGGGAACCAGGACCTTTCTGTGTGGAGTATGCATGTTCTCCCTGTGTCTGCTTGGGTTCTTTTCGGGTTGTCCGGCTTCCTCCCACAGTCCAAAAACCTGCATGATAGGTTGATTGGACATTCCAAATTTCCCATGGGAGCGTGGGTGTTTTTTTTTGTCCTTGTATGTCTTATGTGTGGCCCTGCGATGGACTGGCGGACTGTCCAGGGTGTACCCTGCCTCTCACCCATTGACCACTGGGATAGGCTCCAGTTCTCCCCGCGACCCCATTAGGGAATAAGTGGTAACGATAATGGATGGATGTCAGATATGCCTCATAAGGAAAGTAGGTTGAAACAGATATACAAGGAGCAGTTAATATAGAATATTAAAACCTTTGTTGTCATAGTGTGCTCTGTGTGCCCCCTAAGATGTTTTTATTTCATTATTGTGAGAATGCCTGCAGGCATTCTCACTATACCTTTCCTGTTTCTCTTCCGTACGTTTTTGTGCATCTAACTCCGCCTACACCTTTCAGCCGATTTCAACAAATAAGGTATCAAAATGTTCAGCTCCTTCAGCACATAGCTGCTATTACTTTTGGTGTTCATATCTTTTCAACTTTTTAAGTTATTTAACTTTTTCTGTTTGGTGTTCTCTCATTGAAATGAATGGAGAAATCTTCAACTCCGTCTAAAACTTTGACCCACTTCGACCTAACTACTTCAGCCTACTTTCAGCTAGAAACAAAATTCAACTTTTATATGGCTCTCACGCCATTCAGCTATCCATCTATTACTTTTCTCTTAAAAATATTCAGCCGTTTTCGAAATATGGCAGTTTTAAAATAATTGAAATTTCAGCTTTTCCTATGGCTTCCTATGGGACCAAGTTAGAGCAGAAGATCAAAGAAGTCATGTGACACACTCTAGCGTTTCAGCCACTCTTCCACTTCTTCAAACTCCTTCAGATTACTTCCACACTCTTCAGCCTTCATACACCAATTATACCTTAAAACGTAGGAAAATCTGTCCTCTTTCACCCAATGTAACTTTCAAAGCCTTCAACCTTTCAGATTTTGAACTATGAGCCTCAGAGCCAGAGCTCTACCACCAAGATTACATTGAAAATCCATTCAAAAATCTCACTGACAGCTTGTTCATCTCTGAAAAGTCTCCTATTTTGAAATCGCTCCCGTTGGGCCATTTCTGGTTCAATTTAAAAAATAACAACACTATCACGATCCCTAGTCTCTCCAGACGCTCACGGTGTCCTCAGAATTAACGTGGCTCTTATAGTTTTGGCTCAAGAGGTCAGAATGTGAGGGGAACTTTTGGCTCTTGAGCAAGCATTTTGCAGAGACCGTGCATGTGTAATTGAAGCCAGGTGGGGCTGTTTCTATGACGACTAACTGATCTACTCTCAGCCCTGAGCTATCTCCTCAAATACATGGCATGGTGGTGTGGTGGTTAGCACTGTTGCCTCCCAGCAAGAGGGTGCTGGGTTTGAATCCTGGGGGGAACCAGGACCTTTCTGGATGGAGTTTGCATGTTCTCCCATCTATTACTTTTCTCTTAAAAATATTCAGCCGTTTTTTAAATATGGCAGTTTTAAAATCATTGAAATTTCAGCTTTTCCTCAGTTTTCCTATGGGTTATTATTCCTAACTTCAGCCTTTATCCAATTAGACTCTAAGAGTGTTTCAGCTTTTCTTTGGCCTCTTCTGCTTCCTTAGTGCTGTCTTGTGCTGTCTTCAGCCTTTTTACTATAAACTCTTTTGCTCTCTTCATTCAGCTGTTGGCATTCTCACAGCTGTTTCGCAGGAACAGCTCTTTATCTAGTTCATTTAACTTTTTTTATTTGCATATATTACCATCTGTCACTTCTAATCACACATTTTGTGTAGCTGATTTCATGAGATTTCATGAAAGAGTGTTGAATTTTTCATGACCCCCGCAGCTGCTCGAAGGCATTTTTAAAAGTTTTAAATCTTGTTTACACTTCTGCATTTCAGAAAAATACATTAAAAATATTAAACATTCATTGACTGAATTGTCATTCCAGAATGTCAAGCCAACCAACCCAAATGACTAGTTGCTTTTTGTTTTGTTTTTTACTTCAAACATTACATGTATGTCAGTGACAGTAAAATGACAAATTACATGAAATGCTCAATGTTTCTTACATAGACATCTAGCCCTTCTTATAGGTATAAGATCTTAAGATCTTCTGTATAAGTGTCTGGTTGCCTTGGGTTTCAAATGGTAAACACTTTTTACCCTCAAGTCAACAAAATGGGCCTTCTTTTATGTTTTGTTTTGTCATCACTCCAACTGTAAGCAGCATAATTATACAAAAACTGCAGCAATACATGTCCCTTTTATTTGATTAATATAGAAGTATCATGTGATCATGTCTTTTTTATGTCTTTCCTTTTCAAGTCTGACCTGTCAGGTACTGCCATCCTCCACCAGGCGAGAAGGGATCAGGTAGTGGATGCCTGCAGGGTCTACAGTGCATCAAGTCGAAAGCGACGTGTATTGACTCCTGGAGACCTCAAACATCTTGTGGTGGACGAAGACCATGAGCTCATTTACTGTTATGTCCCAAAGGTAGCTTGTACCAATTGGAAACGAGTTATGATGGTACTCACAGGTCATGGCAAATATAGGTGAGTCCACCACCTCTCAGTTTTTGGCAGATAAAATGTGCAAGGTTATGCTTACTAAAACAAAACTGTTTAGAACTGCAAGTAACTCTATTACTGTGAATATTTTTGTTTTTGGTAAGGGATCATCCAAAATCTCCTACCCTCATCTTTTTTTATTCTGTTACCAGCACATATTTACCAGCAGTTGTCTGTAATTGTCCTTGAACCTCTCATTCACAGTGACCCTATGGAAATCCCTTCAAATGAAGCCCATATTCCTTCAAACCTGAAGACACTGAATCAATACAGCATTGCTGAGATCAATCACCGCCTTAAAAACTACCTCAAGTTCCTCTTTGTTCGTGAGCCCTTTGAGAGGCTGGTGTCTGCCTACCGCAATAAATTTACGCTCAAGTACAACTCATCTTTTCACAAGCGTTTTGGTACCCGCATTATTAGGCGCTACCGCAAGAATGCAACACAAGATGCCCTTCTCAATGGTGATGATGTCAAATTCAAAGAATTTGTTGAGTATTTAGTGGACCCAGCCACGCATCGTGATGGCCCTCTCAACGAGCACTGGCAGACGGTCTACCAGCTTTGTCACCCTTGTCACATTCATTATGACATGGTAGGCAAGTATGAGACTCTAGAGAACGATGCAAACTATGTGTTGCAACTAGTGGGTGTCACTGATTCTCTGCGCTTCCCAAGCTATGCTAAGTCTACTCGCACCACAGATGCCATGACTGCTCAGTTTTTCAGCAATATTAGTACTCAAGAGCAGATCCAGCTTTTCCAGCTTTACAGGTTGGACTTTCTCATGTTCAATTATTCCATACCTAGCTACCTGCGGATGGACTAATGGACAACATAGGAGAGGCTTATAAACAAGGGCTACCTTGTTTAAAGTGAGGCTTCAAATGACTTAAAGAGTTTTGGAAGCAAACTTGATTTTAAAAAATCTGATTTGCTTGATTTTTATATCATCATATATTCACTGCTGATTGGTAAGCAGTGATTATCAAGCTAATGTGTGCTTGACTGGGTATTAGCTGAAGGATGTTAAGATAACAGACATGGATAGCCCAGATAAGATGGGAATGTTGGCTAAAAGGACCAAATGCATGCAAAAACTGAAATGTGTGGTTGAAGCTGGCCTTCAAGGGAAAAACAGGAGATTATCCTGAGAAAAAACAGGTCTTAAATAAAACAATTTGAAAACGTTCCTTAAGTGTTTAAACAAACTGCTGACATAGCAGGCTGCTTTAGTTTATGCAAACGGCAGCCTAGCACCCTGACTCCAATAAATAGTGGGAGCTAAGCTTATCTCTCCTCCCCTTGATCGAAACTCTGCCAACTTATAAAACTACTCTTTTCTTTGCTTCACTCTCAGTGTGGTGAGTTGGAACCCACTATGCTTGTCTGTGTTAGGTTAATTTCTGAATCTATGGGTTATCACTTCCCCAAGAATGCCCTGTAAAATTATGTCTCCAGATTTGACTCTTAAGTACTTTTTAACTATAACTGCTGTTTAACATTGCCAGCTGTTGCTTGGTTTATTTCAGTGTTTTGAAGAAAAGCTTTCTTTGTTTCACCATTATGACTTACTGAACTCTGTTACTCCTGCTGCAGCAGAGAGTATGGAAGTGCTTAGTAAAGCTAAACATCATTAACAATTACATATACACAACAGCAAGTGCTGGTTAGAAAGAATGGATGTACACAACACTACATAGATGTAGTGAAGTATATATGCTGCAACTGTTGATTTAAAAGAAAAGAGGCAGCCTCTGGATAACATAGATTTGCCCCAATTAGGGACTGTATGGACACAGCCATGGCCACATACACAAGGCCAATGCACCAACAAAACCCAATTTCTTTGACTTAATTATTATACTTATTTTTGATCTGTCGTATGCACTATTGCTGCAAGCAGCAATAGTAAAATTTATTTAATGTTCTCTGTTGGTTGCCTGTTGAAAAAAATATTTAATGTTTTTCTGATATCGAGAAGAGCACAGGATATTTGTAAAAATTAAATGTGACTGAGAGCTTTTGTCTTGCTGAGTTTTTCCATATTGACATTATCTCTCTGTGGTTTGTCAAATACCTTTTTCTTATCTATTGATGTCAAATATGTTATATGTGATGCAAAAATCCAAGAGCTCCAGGGATAAATTATTAGATTTTCAGGCTCATATGACATTTTGCGTTTAGCAACATCACCCATTACACTGATTTATTGCATTGTATTAAAGGCGTTCATACAGCCAACAAAATTTCTAACACTCTGTCTGTAGATGATTCTATGAAATAGTTACTTTGCAGTTTTAATGTTAGTTCCAAAGCCAGTGATTGTCAATTTTTTCAGGAAATCATCGCATTTTTAAACTTACTATAAAGGAAAAGTAGTCACAACAGGATGGATAAAAGTTACCTTAGAGGTAACGTTGCATATCTATGGTGGATGCCATCTATCCAGCCATCCATTATCTATACCCCTTATTCCTAGTTGGTGCCTGGAGCTAACATTGGGAGAGAGATGGCCTTATGGTGGATGCTCCTTCATATATTTCAGAATGTAGCCCAGAATTGAAAAAAATACAGAAGTATGAAGAAAGGGGAATTCTGCAGCTTATACTTAGTAGTTAGAATGATGATTTGGATGTAATAATATCCTTGAATCTGTTTTTCACAGTTGACTTACTGCATCATCATGACAGTAGTAGCTATCAAAGTAAAAAAACAAACATCAGAGTATCTGAATATTGATGTTATTCAAGTTTTGCTGCAGTAGCTTTTGCTTTGGTTAGTACCTTAATAGATTTTGGCACTTTTCAGAAAAAGTTAATAAGTATAATAAAAAACATGTTTTAGGTTTGCCATAACTTATATTATTAAAGTAGAACAAATGTAGTGGAGTTAAGAAAAAACACTGACATTTAAGAATTCTATTTGTTTTACTCCACACAACATAATTACTCTATTCAAACCGATGATTCAAAGTGCTATAAACTAGAGGTCACGCTATTCCATTCACTTTCATATGCATTTTTTTAGTCTATGCAGTCACAAGGGGAATACAGAAATCTGTATAACTCACCTACTCGTGCAGTTTCCACTGACTTTTTGCCACATTTCAGTGTGTTCTCCCATGCCGATGGTTTCTATGTTTCTGTCTTTGTCTGCTTTTTTTTGGCATTTTCTGGTGCCTCCCTTCAGTATTAGGCATTCTCACAGCTGTTTTGCAGAAACTGCCCTTTCTGGTTTGAATAGTTGGGCAGATTAGTTGTATTTGTGAAAGCTAATATGGTGATCCTGATTCCAAGCTGGACAATACAGTTTAAAATTGAAAACAGTAAAGTTTTAAAGATTCTGTTAGACACAGAGGTGGCAGCAACTTACTTAGGTTTTTATTCAGATAAAAGAATGTAATCATCCATTCATGAGCACTAAGTGCTGTTTGAAATAATTTAAAAAATCCTGTTAGTTGTTTTGTACTTAAATGTTGCAGTCCTGCAAATTAAAAACGCTACTCATATTTGGGTTAATATTGTCTTTCAAGCAAAAAAGTTAAAGTAATTGGGGTTCATGTTTTTTCACGGAGCTGGTGCTGCACACAGCAGCACCAGCAAAGGTATTCCAGGTACTTCAGGTACTCCTCAGCATGCATGTTATAGAGGAATGAATGTGAGTGCATATGTCTGTTTTTCATTGGTTGGCCCTGTGTTGGACTGATTATCTGTCCAGGGTGTAAAACACACTTTGCCCAGTGATGGCTTGATTAGGCTCCTGCACCCCCTGTGACCCTTGTACTACTAATAAAAAACTGGCAAAGGGAAATGGATGGATGGATGTTCTTTTAATACCATCCAAAGAACACCTAAGTGCTTTTTTTATTTCGATATTATTCTTTTTTTTTCTTTAAGAGCATATTGTGGAGGATCACTCTACTGCAAACCTTCCCAAAAGCTCTATGACAAGTTTACTTTGTTTTACATGAAGAACAAGAGGATATTGTTTTTTTTATTTATTTCAAAATCTGAGTGATAGAGATTGGAACTGCTGAACTAGCTTGTAGTCCAAGTCTATTTTCTTAATTTCACTTAGCTCCATAAATGGCCTCCTGCATAAAAAAAATGGAGTAAACAAACATGGAAGATCAAAATAAAGGGTTGCCCTCATAAATCAACAGAAAAAGTAAAATTGCCATAGAGAATCAAACAAGTACACAGAGGCTACTGCTGCCAGAAAAAGCAAGCAACCCACACAACATTGCTTTTTTGTTTTGTAGTTCATAAGGGTCGATGCAACTCAACAGCTGCATTTTTGTTGTTTTTCCAATGAAGTCTGTTATTAGACTGATAAGGGAGAGAGGACGTCTTCTAAAATGTATGTTTTTCTCTCAAGGAGAGGATTATTTAAGGTGAGTTTATACTATATTTTGTACAACTGTATTTTGTAGTTGGTACACAGGTGAATACTTTTTTAAATATTACCTTAATGTTGGCAGTACTGAAAAAATGTCATCCAGAAATGTGAAAAACCTATTCTCATTTAGTTCGACCCTAAAAGTTGTCATCTACAATTTGTTCTGTACAAACATACAATAATTTACAGACTAGACCTAATTAGTAAGATGCCTGGCTTTGATTTTTTTTAAATGCAGTTTTGACTTAATATCTTAGGCTGATTTGTTAATTTGTTTTATTTTTATACCAGCTTAATACTTAATTAAAATTTCAAATTGATTAAGTTGATAAAGTAGTGAGTAAACCGACACAGCACAGTAGCATGTGTTTGCTGACAGATATTGGAGTGCTACATGCTACTGCGACTTAACACATACAGACGTAAAAATTAACAGAAGCCCTGTGTAACTATCACTGCTTCTTATCAACTAGTCAGGCATGTTGGATTTCGAGTGTGTGCTGGTGAGGTTCATCTGTTTGTTATAGTCGGAATCTGACTCGTAAGGACATCAAAACTGATATTTCTTCTGTGAATTAAATCATTCCAACCAAAAAGAAAACTCACATGGGACTTTAACAATTAAAGGTAATCCTGCTATGATATAAAAAACAACAAAACTATGCCTTACTACAATAAAAAAACATGTAAGTCTAAAAGGATTTATATATGTTTGTTTTGGTTCTTTTTTGTGCCGAAGACAAATTATTTTAAAATGAATTCAGTGTCTTTTTTCTTTTCCCGATTGACAGCGGGAGTGCTGATTCAGACTATCTACTGATATCAGAGTTTTTACCCTACTTGTGCTGAATGGTACATGTGCTGTATCTGCAAATGGGAATGGATTGATGGTGGTTGCAGAATTTGTTGAGTGCTGTTTGTTAGTATGTGTATGTCTGTAAACACTCAATACCAGCACAGCACAGAACATAAAAAAGCTCTCTCTTTCGCAAATAGTTTATTTTTTCCCCCCAAAATATCCTAGTACAACTTTGATTTAGCTTGTTCTTGACCTATCAACTTGGCAGAATAATTCTCCTGTGCTTTGGGTCAGAAAAGTGAAGGTGCTAAAATTACTGGCAACATCCTGAAACAAAAAGTATGCCCCTCGTCCAAAGATAGATTCCAATTTATCTATCATCAAATCTCAACAAATGTCATCTGTAGGCACTTCAGAATAAGCCTTGTCTGTGATTGTGGCCTACTGTTGCTGTTTCTGTTAGATTTATACAATGTGTAATTGCAATGTGCTGCAGCGGATGGGCAGTACAAGTTGAATTTCTTGGAATATACCAAGTCCCCTCAAAAATGAATTCTTGTTCTACGTTAAGAATGAAGTTTTTTTTCTTGAAGAGTATTTGATAAGAAGGAAGGAAAGGTTTTTAAAAAAGAAAAGACACAAATTCTATCATGTGCCATTTATGTATTTATTTATTTATTTAATTTACCAATCATGCTGCCTCCTTGACCATGGCAAAAATCGAAAGGCTTTGCATTCCAAATTGACTCCTAAGACAAAATTTTGCTGATCTGTTTACCTTGTAAATTTTCACTTGTGCATACTAAAAACATAAATACTTGACTGTGTACTGTACATTGGATTTTGGGCTGGTATGGATCTTATGTCATTATGAATAGAAGTTCATCCTGTCTGAAGTTTTTATAATAAATAACATTGAAATTCCTGAAATCGCTCACTATTTATTTATGAGTTTGATGTCAGTGATACTGATAAGCAAAACATCCATTACGTTTAAAATCAGGAATGTTCATGTTATTTCTTATTGTCTACATTTGCTAAATTATTATTCCCATTTAGTGTACCCTGCCTATTGCCCTAATGGAAGCTTGTAGTCTCAAGCCCCTGTGTGTCATGGTTGTAGGAAGCCTCCTAACCCACATGCAAAAAAGCACACTCAGAACCTGAGTCGTTGCACAAAGAGATTCATTTGAAGGGGGGGAGTCAGAGCAGTCAGTCAGAGCTGCAGATACAGCAGGTATCAAAGCAGGCCCAGAAGAGTGGCTTGAGGGGGCTGGGTGGAGCCAGGTTTGGAGGTTGAGGCAGATGGAGTGCGGACATAAGCAAGGATGAAAAATTTCAGGTGGCAGCTGCAGGTCCAGATGCTGAACAGTCTGCTGGAGGGATGTGGTTGATGTGGACGTTTCAAAGGCGGTGAGTTAAATCTCACAGTACAACCAGACACAGCGTTAACAGTAATACAAACAAGACACAGACTGTGTCTTAAGGATCCCAAACTGGCTTGAGTTCTACCCTAAATAGTTAGAGCATCAGACAATGAATGATTGTCCCACAGCTCCTTAAATCACCAGAACCCAAATTACATGATTGTTTCCATATGAGTTCTGCAGGTGACAGCCATGTCGTTCATCCACTCTCCTGAAAGACAATACCGCTCACCCAACCCAACCCCATAGACACACCTTCGAAGCAGGTTCAACGAATTATCACGGTAACTTTGAGAGTAACTTGATCACATGAGGAGTTACTTCCTGACTAACCCGTACTACAAAAGGTGAATATGTTTCGATCAAGACTGCCATGGCAATTCACTCTAACTCTCAAACCTGGTCCGAGCAGGTTCTGCTATGTTTAACTCCAGTATTTTCCACTTAACCACTTCCTTTATAAGTACCAGCCCATCACCAACAATCTTTCTGAAAACAATGCGATCATACCTGGATACCTGCATATGTGCGATAAGGGCGCACAAATTGTGGGGGGCTCTTTGCGCAGAGCGAGGGTCTTCAGGGATCACCAGAATCTGCTGACCTGCCCAGACGATTTTCTGCATGAAAGACATAGATTCTGAGCTGAGAGAATTCACTACCTACGTCAGCTGATCGAGGCAGAAGTTGGCAATATTACACATATTCGGCCCTCACAAAGGAACAGATAATATGCCTTGTGCTCAGACATTTTGCTTGTGGACAATATCTCTGTTCCATCATTGATGCTGAACATCTGAGCAAGAATACTGTGTGTCAGATAATCTGCAAGGCCCTTGATCTATGCAAATTGTTAAATAAATTTGTTGTTTTCCCTGTTTTGTGGTTTTATCTGATTTGAGTGTTATCAGTGTTTCAAGACATCACACAGCATTGGCATTTTTTCCACTACAATAGTCTTTGGTGAAAATAACATTTATAGTTTAAGAGTACAAGTGATATCGTTCTAGAGAGTAGATGAGTAACACTATTTAAAGATATTATCACCTTAATTTTTATACATTTTTCAGACTCCATGAGTCCACGTAATGCAACAAAAGGTCACAGGCCCATAGGGACAAAATATGATTTTGATCAACACAGTCTTATTAGGCTTGGCATGACACCAAATCCAGGGGTCCGATTCTCAAAGCAGGTTTTATGAAAACTGTGTTAACTCTGAAATGAGGAAAACACTGAGTTTTCCATTATACAAAGAGAGATTACTCCACCTCTGTGTCTATTGCCTTAGCAACATTCTCTTAGGAACTAACCTGGTTGGGAGCAGGTTTTCTTCGTTAAACTCACAGTATCTTCTATCCCCGCCCTCTTTAAACCATGCACGCCATTTAATTTCCTCATTCAGTCGGGAGAGTTTATCATAATTTTGCATTAATTCTAAAAATCAAATATTCGTCGGTAGAGAGTTATCAGAGCGCCTGTAGACGTTCTTTAGTTTCCAGACAATAATCATCTTATTCGTCCATACATTTGCAGCATTACAGCATTGTAGCGTTGCGTTTTTTTTCTTCCTTTTTTTTCTTTTTGGAAATTGTAGTTTTAAAAAAATATATAAATGGTAAGACAATAAAGCAACAGTGTGCAGAGCAGTTAGTGGGAAATTGTTAATTTCCCAGGGAATAAACACATCCATCAAGGCGGACTTCCACTGGATTGCAGGTAAATGATCTGTACGATTAATTCTAACTTATATTTTCTTGATGATGTTGTGCAGCAACCTCAGCATTGGATTAGTAATTTATTTCCTTTTAAGATTAGAGGAGAACAGCACCCTGTCCTGAAAACTGAAGACCCTGATGACCACATCATCCACCTGCTAGCTATCCAGGATAGGAGAGTAGAGAGAGACACCATCTGCCAGGATCGAACTCTCACTTTAAGTTACATCATCACCACCACAGCAGTAATAAAAGCATAATACAAATTTAATTTGCTCTTCTTAATTTTAAATACAAAAGTTATTTTTGTATCATTCCAATGCATATGAATTTCACAGAATGACCCTTTTGTGTTCACGGAGCATTTATCTCTGCAGCTGAAGTTGAGGGACCCTCCTGCTGCTGCTAGCAATGCTCTGTTAACAAGGATGAGAATATGTTGGCTGAATGCCACTGTATTCCACCAGAATGTTAAGAAATGTGAACTATCAGTAACATAAAATGTTACCTCCATGTGAAGGCAGCAGAGATTGTTTCCTCATACTCTTCATCCTAGGTGAGTGAAGTTTTAAGGAGAAATGTGTCACAGCTATTGATGGAAGAACTTAGGCAATTTAGGGTATTATCAAGAAAACTGAGGAAAACTGGTAATATATCAGCTATTAGTTTGAATTCTTACGTAATATAGGTATATCTGTGAGTATCAATATTCTTCTTGTAACGGGCATTGGCAGATGTACAGTGCCCTCTACAATTATTGGCACCCCTTTTTAAGATGTGTTCCAGGACTTCTAACAATTCTCCTTTTTAAAAAAAACAACAACATAGAACCCAAATGCAAAAAAATAAATATCCAACCTTTTATTCAAGTACAATACTTTGGTTGTAAAAAATAAAATCACACATTTAGAAAATAAAAAACGTGAAATAATGTTTCCCACAGTTATTGGCACCTCTAACAATTCCACTGAAAATTCTAATTGATTGAATATATATTTTTCTATAGTTGCTAAAGTTGGTCAGGGTATCTAGGAACGTTTAATTAGTAATTCTGTTTCCCCGAGGTATACATATGACGTGATGCATAGGCCTCATTCTCTTACCCATTAGTTAACAGGGTAAAGTTAAGAGAACAAACAGATCGACTACTCTGACAAATATGACGATGAAAAATACGAGTACAGACATGTTATGTTACCCAAAGACAAGAATAGCCACTTGCCTTAACTTGCCCTGTAACAGAGGAATCATTAAGACGTTTAAAACAGCTGGAACAATGACAAACAAGGCTGGAAGAAGTCCCAAGCTTATCTTGCCACAACGCACAGTGAGGAGGATGGTAAGAGAAGTAAAAATAAGTAAGAGATCACTGTCACAGAATTGCATTAAAGAGTGGAATCTTGGGGTCAAAAAGTCTCCAAAACACCCATCAGATGCTCTTTACATGCCAACAAGCTGTTTGGGAGGCATGCAAGGAAAAGTCTTTTCTCACTAACATGAGGTACGGTGGAGGATCTGTGATGCTGTGGGCCTGTTTCTCTTCCAAATGCCCTGGGAATCTTGTTAGGGTGCATGGCATTATGAACGCTTTAAAATACCAGGACATTTTAAATAAAAACCTGATGGCCTCTGACAGAAAGCTGAAGATGGGTCATCATTGGGTCTTCCAGCAGGATAATGATCCAAAACATGTGGCAAAATCTAACAAAAGTGATTCAGTTGTCACAAACTCAAGGTCCTCCTTTGGCCATTTCAGTCCCCCGACCTCAATCCAATCAAAAACCTGTGGGGCGAGCTCAAGAGGATAGTTCATAAGAGTCAGGACACTGGATGATCTGGAAGGATTGTGCAAAGAAGAGTGGTCAAAGATCCCTCTCTCTGTGTTCTCCAATCTTGTGAAATGTTATAGGAGGAGATTAAGCGCTGTCTTGTTGGCAAAGGGGGTTGTACAAAGTATTAACATCAGAGGTGCTTATAATTGTGGGACACATGATTTCACCTTTTTCATTTTCTAAATATGTGATTTTGTTTTTACCGTCAAAGTAATGTACTTAAATAAAAGGTTGGATTTTTTTTTTTTGCATTTGGGTTGTATGTTGTTTAAAAAAAAAGCATAATTTTTAGAAGTCCTTGACCACATCTTAAACAGGGTGGAGGGCACTGTACAAATTTACTTTACCAGTTAAAATTAACAAGAAAGGGGGATAGAAAGTAGTCTAATATTTCTTTCCATCACTGTACATAGACCTCCGCCTGTGGTGGAGGTTGTGGACCACCACCTGTTTTACAGGGGTCTGTCTTCTTTCTGTTGGCTGAGAAAAAGTTTTGTTGGTTTAAAAAGCTTTCAATGTTTAACAGAATTTGATATCGTGAGAGCACATTGATGTGTGTGAAAACAATATCATAGAAAACAACTGCACAGTCAAACAGCCACTTCATATTTACTGTGTAATGTCAAACACAATCAAAATGAGGAAGTACCCCATGAGTTAATGCACAAGTCTGACCTGTTAGAACGTTTTTCTTCTTCATCTTCAGCTGCTGCCATGTGTGCTTCTCCCCCTAAATAGAATACATTAATACACTACCATTCAAGCAGAAAAACAGTTTTCCCTGTAATGTTACCGTAAGATAACTTACAACAGCCTTTGTAAAACCGAAAACTCAAGAGTTTCCACTCTGAGAGAGTATAAACTCAGACTTAATGATTGTTGAACCTACTTTATGAAATGGACCTCAGGACTTTGACACTGTGACCCAACTAGCAATAAGAGTTATAGCCAATGGATGGAATCTGAAAAAGTTGTTTCTTAATGAAAACACTAAGGACAAACACTCAGTGGTGGGCCGTGCATGTCACACCTAGGCTTTTGGTGGTAACCTGTCTGAATAAATTCACCCCTCAATATCAGTTCTATGGCAATAAAAAAATCTTATGATGCAGGAAAGTTTATTGTTATTTCAGAAAATAGTTACATTTTACTCACAAAAAAATCCTATTTATACACAAAATCCATCCTGCTTTCCTTCTTAAAGAATAGTTCAATTACTCTGCCATACTGATTATTTTTTGTCTCAGTTCTATCTAGAAATCCTTTTATATTTACATCAAAGCTAATGCTGAAAGTAGAGCTTACCCTGTCAGATTTTGGACATAAACTTGAATTAGCTTTTTGGCTGAAAATGTCCGCTTGACAGAAGCAGTGGACACAGGGATGGTCCCCACCAAACATAGCACTACAAATTGCAGTGTTTCTTGCAGCCTGTGAACAAAGGGTATCGCTCATTGTTGTTGGATTGAATTGAATAATTTTCCTGAATTTCACATGCTGTCCAACTTTGGATTTTGCCTGACCTTTTTCCACGATGTAAAGTTTTCTGGAAAAATCAGTCTTAAAAATGGTCTCAACCGTAGATCTGCCTGCTTTTCTTCCTTCGACCATTGTGGGTTGACAAAAGAGCTTTTAAACCAACAAAAGCATCTTTTGATTATGCAGGTGCAGTTTGTTAGCTCTAGTTAGTACGCTCTCTTACTATCCAATCAAAATGTGTGAATAGCTTCACGTCACCACACACCTGCTAGAAGGCCTTGGTGTCGCCAAATCAAAATCTGACTTTTTGAAGCAACAGTTATATCGATACGTTATATGCTACAGGGCCTGCAAAAGTGATTTAGAAGCCCCCCAGACATATTTATTTTACCCTGCCAACAGACAATAGCGTAAATGTCATTAGTTAAAGCAGCACAACAATGGGTAAAAGCTATAAAAGTAAGTAGACAGACTATTTGGAATGATTTAAGGTATGTGTACACATGCACACACAACTTAAGTATATGTGTGCGTTACACCTCCTGTGTGACCATGTCATTAGAGAGAGGACAGCAGCAAATGCTGTGATAGTGGTACGTCTACACACAAACACACAGTATAAATATATCATATTCAAGTGTTCAGACATTCATTATGTGTCTTTCTGCGAGAAGACTGTGTAAAATGGACATGGTGATATTTTTGGACCATGCAAAACAATTTGAACATGTCTGAAATGCGATAACATGGTTTTCATGCGTTAACCACAAATTGAGATCAGCTTCCCATGACTGGAATGAGAACACTCGTGACTTCAGTGTGGTTAGTCCAAATGCCAAACAGCGCCTTTTTATTCCATCCAAATTTTACGCGCTCATACTATGGAAGTAAATATGTGCCATCAGAATTTGAATAAAAAATACCTCTGAAATTTGAATGTTGTATATTAGTGCTTACTTTTTCAGTATTAAAATAAATTCAGAATATATTTTTAACCTAAAA
>CAJRST010011113.1:4536609-4582345 GCA_907169785.1 Menidia menidia | reverse complement strand
GTATGTATGTATGTATGTATGTATGTATGTATGTATGTATGTATGTAACTCACTCTTTCTATCGTGGGGGGCACAGCAACAGTTTTTAACATTTGCAACACAATGTTATTACCTAACTTGGCATTATGGTCATCATTAACTTACCTGCAGCACAGCAGCAGCGAGGTACACAGACATGAAAATGGGTGTTAGGGTGGTGTGACCACTCTTCATCAGGTGTATGGTATAGAGGAAGATGAGGTGACCAGGAATCACTAAAAGTAGTAGCACTTGGGCAGAGCGATGGTTTGCTCCTGATAATTACAAACAAGATGAAAGAAAGAAAGGCTACTGTTGAATATAAATAATTTCATTGCAAGACAAGACAAACATTTGACAATATCGACTATTACAGCCCACGTTAAACATGTGCTCTGTCATCAGCAAAGCATTTGCAATAGCCAGTAAAAATAAAGATGATGAGGGGTTAGCAAATTACCAAATCATAGTCAAATTACACTAGTTAATAATATGATTTAAATAAATTCACAGCAGGAGTACTTCTACTGACCTGTGCCACAAAATGTGCGGCAGGGATAATAGCAACCCTTTGCCTCATCAGGAACTTCCCCGGGAGCACAGTGTAAATGCAGGTAGGTAGATATCCTGCTAGACTGAATGGCTACCAGGTTTCCACCAATACCTATACGTAGTAGGGACATTTGATTGATGAGAGGAGAAGAAATAAAAACATTGGCTGTGATCTATGATTACAAATTAGAGAGTGTAAATAGCCATTTTAATTCTTTCCCATCTATCCATCAATCCATTTTCTATACCGCTTATTCCCAACAGTGTCGTGGGAAAACAAAATATATTTTTTTTTAAGTCTGAAGAAAATGCCTAATTTCGATTTACATGTTACAGTCTTCACCCCCTTTTACTTTATTATGGAAAAAACAATGGGTTAGGGTCAGGGTTAGAGTCGGCTTTAGGGTTATTAAAAAAATATATGTATTATACTAAACCGTACAATCTCATACTTGGCCTCCATCATGGCCGAGACAGGGAAGTCATTTCTCAGCTCTAAGTAGCCCAATAAAATGAACAATTCTATCGATATAAACAGATAGATGAAAATGAGATTACATTAAAAGACAAATGTAACATGTTCGTCCCATAAAATGGCAAGGAAAGAAACAAGGAACAGGAAAGCAGTGATGAGACAAAAGTAGGTCCTTAACAGCTAGCTGAAGCTAAGCCATAGAAAAGCATAGTGGAGGCTAGTGACTAGTCTGAGATTCTAGTGGAAGTATGTAAGCTTTGACAGGAAAATATTTAATCTTTCCATGACCTGAATGCATCCCTTACAAGGCATCAGAGCCCAGTCATCATATCTGGCTCAATTGAGAAAGTACTTGAAAAAAATCACTGCAACCAATTCTATTTATTAGAGTGTACCGAGCACCGGCCCGTACTTTTAATTCTTATCTGAATTTGCACAGTTTTTGTCAACTTTAGTCCTTAAAACAGACAAAGTTATTATAGTAGGGGATTTTAATATTCATGCAGGTGTTGAGAACAGTCTCTCTGTTAGATTCCATTGGCTTCTCTCAGAGTGTTCATGAACCGACTCACTGTTTTAACCACACCCTTGACCTTGTTCTGGTGTATGGTATTAAATTGAACATTTAATTGTGTTCCCACAGAATCCATCTGTATCTGACCACTGTTTGCTAACTTTTGAGCTTTTACTGCTGAATTAACCTCCATGTGGCAAAAATGTCTTCTCAAGATGCCTGTCTGATAGTGATATAGCTAAATTTAAGGATGCAATTCCATCAGCTCTAAATGAATTACCAGGTCATAAAGAAACAGAGAACTCTTATGTTAATTTCAGTCCCTCCTAACCACGGTTGAACCAACACAAGAATATTTTAACATATGAAGTAGGTCCCGGAACAAATATAATTTGTATGTAGAGGTTGTACTTTATATATATATATATATATATATATATATATATATATATATATATATATAGCTACAAGATATATTAACAAAGAATTAGATTTCAGTAGAGGCTGTCTAATAAAGTCTTATTACTGTATTGTAATGTTATAGAATAAAATGCCAACTTGGTCCAAAAGGTTCCCAATTTAAACAAAGTAAATCCTTTCCTAGGGGTAGGACATGAACCAGTTTAAAGCCATAGTAGAGATTCCCACCCAGTCATCTAACCACTGTAATAGCATCACATGGTCGTCAGATTCGGCGCTCCAGCAGAACTCAGACAGAGGCTCCGCCTGTGCCTGTGTTCAGACTGTGTTGTTACCATGATCAGAGCTGTGTCAGTGCTGTGGTGGGGCCTAAACCTGACTGGAAAGTATCAAACACATTGTTGGACAGGAGAAAGTCAGTAAGCTGTTGGTATCCAACTTGTTTAGGACTTTGGTAGAATGGCAGGTTTAATTTGGACCAGTAGTTGTTCCTGTGGCATCAAGTGGCATATGCTCTTTTTTTTAAAGAAGCTTAATGATAGCAGTTTTTAAGGCCTTTGGAAATATTCTAGTCTGAAGTAGATCAGCGAGTTGCGGTAACAAACGGCTCAACACAGACTTTAGGAATCTAGTGGGTAACTCGTCCAGGGAGCATGTCAATGGACTCAGGGTGCATATGATCTCATCAACTGCTTTGTCAGTAACAGCTGTAAATTCAACAGCTCTAGATGTTGCGGAAATTATTGCATTTTTAATGCCTTAAACTTTGTCATTACAGAATAATGCCAACTCATGAAACCCATTTGTAGAAACAAACTCTAATGGTGGTGAAACTGGAGGGTTTGTTAATCTGTTCACTGTAGCAAACAGTATATGAAAGTTGATTTGGCTGTTTTTGAAGATTTCAGAAAAACTAATGTCAAGTGGCCTTCCAAAAGCACCAGAAATGGAAAAAATACTTTAAATCAAGATGACCTGTGGAGAAGTCTAAAATGCAGAGCAAGAAGAAAATGGAGAAAAAAGTGAAAGAGGGTTCAATTACTTTTCCCATTGATCATCATGGTATAATACCACTGGCAGATAAAATGGGTACAACCAAGGAATTATCGGATAATAATATTATTTTTGCATAGCAGAATTAATTATTAATTAAAGATGTCTAAGACACCGTCCTCACTGCTATACATTTTTTTATCTGATTTGAAACCACCTGATTTTTGTCTTCTCCTATTACCTACCTATAGCAAGAGCATATACAAAAAAAAAACAGTTAATGTTCATTTGGAGAATTAAAAAAGTATTAACAAAATTAATTGCTTGGCCCTTAAGCTAAATAGAAATTAAAATATATACTCTGGAGACCAAAAAGGAAGAAGTCACTGGTCCGTAAAAAAAAAGTATGCAACAAGTGTTGACGTTGTAGCCATGGAAATACAAGAATGTAGGTTTCCCTAGTGGAACACTCCTTTAGAAAAAAGCGTAGCAATATCAATCAGTAGTTTTAATGTTGTAACACAATAGTGTGTACGATAAAATTGTGTCTAACCTAACATCAGAATGTGATCAAATAAAAGGAAAAGAAAACTCAATACTCACCATTGATGACTGGTGTGTAAACAACGATACCAGCTAGATTTGGGTCAGTCACTGTTTTGTCCAAGATGAGTCCTCCAATGCTACAGAATAATAAATGATAAATGAATTTGATGCTGTTACAACATTTAAAATGTTAAATCTCTAATTGCAAATAAAGTCAGATGCAACATCTTAAGGATACATTTTGGGATGTAAACTATAAATAAATACATGAATATATAAATAAACAGAAATTATAGTTATTCATTTGACTAAATTAACTTAAAGGTTGCTTTGAAGTATCATCAAAAACAGGTTAATTTTACAGCAATTACTTTATTTAGTAAAGGATTAAGTCTCAAAATATAAAAATATCAATTTTCCTTCCATAATTTAGATTGAAAATTTCTGCAGAAAATATTGAAAAACAAAATTCGACACCTAAACTAAAGGTCCAGGTGCAGTTCCCAAAACACAAAATGAAAGCTTGAGATCATTTGAACATAAATGTAGCATACACAAAAAAAAAATTGGTTGTCTTTAAATGAGGTATAAATTCCAAAACTTGTGACAAATGCTGAAAACAAATTAAATTCTGCCTGAAAGGATTGCTAATCATGAGCAGAGTATAGCCATCTATCTGGCTATCATAATTTATTAAGTATTATATTTAACTAAAGCAGGCTTCAGTGTAGACCTATCGCAGGTAACAATGTTCCATCCTGTGCTGAACAACCTTTCAAAGGCTGCACTAGTGGTTTGAATGCACAGTTATTTTTTTGCCAAACGGCAAACTTGAGAAGAGTTTTGGTGTACTTGAAGCCTTCCTTCTCTATAATTTGAATTGGTATAATTTCTTTCGCCATACAAATTTTGACAGCTTACTAATGTCTTTCCAGCGCTTACTTGATTTATCATATGGGGTGCAGCTGGCAAGTCACTGCACCCCATATCCCAGTGACTGAGATAATCAAATGGTATTATATGGCACTGCCCTAATTTCATGTCCAAAAAACCAACATGAATCATAAAAATATTGGAGCCCAGTTTCCCTTGTCCGGCCATGGATCACTGGTGCCCCCCTCTGTAGCCAGGCCTGGAACGGTGGCGAGCCCCTGACAACCGTGTGTTTGTCCATGGGGCTCAGTCGGGCTTAGCTCGAAAGGACAATGTGGGTCCCCTTCCAGTAGACCCACCACCTGCAAGAGGGGCTATAGGGGTCAGGTGCAATGTGAGCTGGGCGGCAGCCATGGATAGGGACCCTGGCGGTCTGATCCTTGGCTTCAGAAGCTCGCTCTAGGGACGTGGAATGTCACCTCTCTGGTGGGGAAGGAACGTGAACTAGTTCGCGAGGTTGAGTGGTTCCAACTAAATATGGTCAGAATCACCTTGAAGCGCAGCCTGGGTTCTGGAACTAATGTCAACGAGAAGAGCAAGACTCACTTCCATTCTGGAGTTGCTCACTGTGAGAGGCGCTAAGCGGGTGTGGACATACTTATTGCCCCCTGGCTTGTTGCCTGTACGTTGGGGTTTGCGCCGGTGGACAAAAGGGTAGCCTCCCTCCGCCTGTAGGTGGGGTGCTTTGGTCCTGATTGCTGCTTTTTGGAGACCCTGGATGGATTGTTGAAGAACACTCCTCCTGGTGACTCTCGTTCTGCTGGGGGATTTCGGTGCAGACGTGGCAGAGGTTCCCATCAACTTCCATCTTCCAGTGAAATAGGGGACATTGAATCTGAGTGGGCACTTCTCTTGTCAAGGTGGCTGACTGGAGTTGTGGCTGCAAACACATTGGTGCCTGTTGTGGCGGTAGAAGTCAGGGGTCCTGTCAAGTTGAACAACAAATCTGGCCTTTTTGGCTTTTGGGACTCCCGAGGCAGCTGACAGGTATTGGCAGGCCAATTGGAACAGGGCTTCGGCAGTTTTGCTGAGGCAAAAACTCGGACATAGGAGGAGCATGGCGAATGACTACCAAATGGCTTTGAAGAGGTTCTTGTCCACCATCCGGGATCTCACAGGGGCTGGGATCGCCAAAAAGCTCCTCAGTGGCAGGACCCAGAAAGTGGATGACCTTCTGGTTCCTGGACTGGCAAACTGGGTTAGTGGTCCCCTTCTTTAGGAAGGAGGACCGCAGGGTTTGTTCCAACTAAAGGGGATCACACTCCGTAGGCTCCCAGTTAAGGTTCATTCAGTGGCCCTGGAGAGGAGAGTCCGTGGGATAATCAAATCCTAACTGGTGGAGGAGCAGTGCAGTTTTCTTCCTGGCCATGGAACAGTGGACCGACTTTAAACCCTCTTGTCATGGAGGGGGCATATGAGTTCACCCAACCTGTCTACATGTGTTTTGTGGACTTGGAGAAGGCATCTGCGTTTGGGTTGCTCAGGGACTATGGAGTACAGTACCCTTTTCTTTTAGCTGTCCGGTCACTGTACGATTGGTGACAGAATTTGATCCACATTGTAGGTTGTATTTGTATAACATGAGGGTTGGACTCAGCAAAGGCTGCTCTTTGTCACAAATTCTGTTCATGACTTTTATATGGACAGAATTTCTAGGCGCTGCCGG
The DNA here is from genome assembly GCA_907169785.1 of Menidia menidia. Taxonomy (NCBI): domain Eukaryota; kingdom Metazoa; phylum Chordata; class Actinopteri; order Atheriniformes; family Atherinopsidae; genus Menidia; species Menidia menidia. The sequence goes on along the minus strand of CAJRST010011113.1, from coordinate 4,576,228 downwards.
GCCGTTGAGGGAATGCAGTTTGGTGGCCTCAGGATTGGATATCTGCATTTTGCAGATTATGTCGTTCTGTTGACTCCATCGGGCCGGGATCGTGATTCACAGCCGTGTATAAAGTGGTTGGAATGAGAAGCAGCACCTCCAAATCTGAGGCAATGGTCCTCACCCGAAAGTGGGTGGAGTGTCTTTCTTAGTACATGCTTTATTATTTGACACAGTAAGGCCAAAAGGGTCAGAGCATGCGTGTCAGAGTGCTGCAATTTGTTTACTATACGAGTGATCAAACAAGCCAGACTCTGTAAGAGACAGACACAAAATAGTGGCTCTTTCTGCTTTAATACTAAACACCCACATACACACCTGCTGATGACCATGGCAGTGATGACTGGCTCCCATCCAGAGTAGAGAAGAGTGCGGCTGGCAGGGTGTTTGGAGGAGATGACGATCCACAGAGGTGTCAAACACATAAAGAAGGCGCAAACCAACGACGACACATAAGGATAGGAGTCTAGAAATGATGAAGACACTGAAACTGTAATTTTGCTTCTCTGAGTCTCAAAGAAATTTCAGACCTGTCAACAGTATCCAGTTGGTTTTAGTCACAATTCTTACAAAATGATTTATATATTTTTTTCCATTTTGAAATTAATTTCATCAGTCATCTGATCCTATATAGAATAATATAGGAATGAATTATTTTTGTGGTATATACATATTTTTTTCAGATAGAAATTATGTACTGGCTAAAGTAGTATTTATTGTTTTACAAGACAAGGGAGAAATATGCACCACAATGTGCACACAAAATTTATCTCACTATACATCTTTGGCTAAAGAAAGAATATCAGTTCAGTTCAAAGACCCCAGTTGATTAAAACATGAAGCCACCACCAGATATTTCCTACCAGACAAAAAGAGGAAATTTGGAAAGCCAATTATCCATTTTCTATACTGCTTATTCCCAACAGGGTTGTAGAGGGGCTGGAGGCTATCCTAGCCGACAATAGGTGAGAGACGGGGTACACCCTGGACAGGTCGCCAGTGCTTCCAGGGTGAAACAGATACAAACAACAACACACACACACACACACACACACACACACGCATGCCTTCACTCTTAGTGACAATTTTTCATGTCCAATTAACCTTACATGCCTGTTTTTGGATTGTGGGAGGAAGCCGGAGTACTCGGAGGGAACTCACACAAACACATAGACACAGGGAGAACATGCAAACTCAAAACAAAAAGTCTGAGTCCGCCAGGAACTCAAACTTTTGTGAGGCGAACAGTCAATCAAATATTCTCCTTCTAATTAAACTGTACATATAAATAACTGGTATACTTAAAATAAAATTAATGTTATTTTTTAAATGATTTTTTAACTGTTTTAACAGTAAGGGTAGGCCATGAAAGTTGCTAAACATCTCCTTTTGCTAAAAAGTGCTCGTAATGTATGGAAACAGAATTTGGGTCCTCAGATTGCTGTTTTTGCAACAGCAATCTTGCAAAAAACTGTTTGATATTTCCCTGTTAAGACTGATTTAATAAATTACTAAAACAGCCCCTCTATTTGTATTGTATGATAACAAAAGTACTGTGTGTGGGAAATATAACAACAAAAACAGCAATCTTCTACAAAATTGGGAAACAGCCTGTACTCACTCTTCTAAATTCTCCCTGACCACTGAGATTGCCTTTACACAACAAAGCACATTCAACCATTCACATTTACAGCAAGTTTTAGTCTATGTGTTAGTCTACACTGGGCTTTTTACCCCCTCAAATTCACAATCATACACCAATAGAATCATCGAAAGGCAATGTGGTTTTCCCAAGGATATGTGGACTGGGGAAGCAGGGAGTTGAACCACAACTTTAAAATTTCCTTAAAAATGCTCTTTCTCTTCTTCTACAGTTTAGTTTTAAACATTGAAATTACAGTATTGACCCCAATTTGTGGTCAAAATTGAACATTTTCAAACAAATTTGACTTGAAATACATATAACCTTACTAAATGCAAAAAAAGTTTTCAAATTATGATTTCAATTAAGTAAAAAAACCCATTTGCACTTCTTGAAGAAAAGAGGGTCTTTCAATGTCCATGCCAACATGTTGCAAAGCCTAGATAAGTCTGTGATCAAGAATGCAATCTTATTTGCAGTTAACTGTGTAGACAGCATCATCAGAGCCCATGTAAAAAAACAAAAAAATACAACGAAACTAACTTATAAAAAAGATGGCTCTGTGGAAACAGGGGAAAGATCTGCAGAAACTTGAATTGATTGTTAAAAGATGAATGGTTCATTAGTTGGTTATAACATTAAGCGCAAAACAGACCATTGTGGTTGACTCTAACCAGTTGGAAGCTTTTTCAGCTCCAATTACAAAATGAAAAATACAGGATGTCCCTCCCGCCAGCAATATAATAACAGTTTGTAGTGATCGTTTTAAAAATAACAACAACAATATAACTTCCCTTTGGGATGAATAAAGCGTTTTTTAAATTTCAATTCAACATACACTTTCACTGCCCCTCCATGACACAGAAATACAAAATTTTGTTTGCTTTATAAATTTAAGACCAGTTATTGGATTGTTACTTTCAATAAGATGCTGTTTATTACTAAATAATTGTATACCATGTCAGATTAATTGATCATTAAAACCTGACACGGTCAGAATGAAAAAATATATATTAATATTTGAGGTAAAAATGGAAAGTGTGTGAATCCCAGGACTGATTGTAGCATGAATTAAAACTTGTTAAAAAAGGTGTTGGGAGAAGGGATGTAGAATAAGGATTGCAACAATGCGAGGCAGGAGGGACCTCTACTGGCAAACTGAGGGCAATATCTAATTACAGAGGCTCACAAGAAGCAAATAACTAGCCTCAAGATCATTCTAGGCATAGAAATCATCTTGTTGTACCACATTCTAAAGATACATTAAGATATCAGCTGTTATCACTGGCGGTAATATGTCATGGCAATCTACTGTACTGGACAGTACAAAGTTATGACATTGCATGCTTAATATGCTTTATTCTTTTCATAAAACAACATATATAAGTCATCAAAAGGAAGCAGTATTTTTCCTTGAGTGTTGACTGAGGACTAATTAAAATATGTATTGGCATCAATCAATCATAACTCACTTTAAAATCAATTAAATCTGCTGTATCAAGATAAATTATTTACATCATGTTAGAACAAAATCTATAAAAGAAGTACTACCAAGGATGTCTCCACTGTTTGATATTCTAAATATTCAGCCTCTTGTCATTTGCATTTATTCAGCCAAATAGTTACACACGTGCCATTTAGTGATCTAATTCAATTGCAGCAAAAATTTTGGCATATCAGCTTTTTTACTTTTGCCTTGACAAAAATTACAATAAACCATTGTAGAATAGTAATATATTCTGTGGGTAAATAAAATATAGGAAATTCTAAAGGTTTGGGAAATTAAAACAGCTTTTCCATTAATATTTGTAAAACTATAACAAAAGACGGGAATCATCAATGAGCTCTCACAACAGAAAAGAAAAATCAGGTCTACTGACATATCACACACTTACTTAAGGGCAGAAGATCACTTGTGTCTAATGATTGAATCATGTAATTTAAAGGAGACATATTATACCCTATTTCAACAAGTTAAACTAGTTCCCTGGTGTCCTAATGTAATGTCTGTGACAAGCTTTGGTCAAAATACCATAAGGATGAAGCACAATAGCAGTTCAATGACCCTGCCAAAACAGCCTCGTTCAGAGTGCTTGGTTTTGAGTGCCTGTCTCTTTAAATGCAAATGAGACACAGGCAATCCACCCACTTCTTCCGGGAGGTGTGCCGACGCCGGCCCGCTAACGCTACCACAACGTCTGCCACAGATAGGCAGAATAAGCTGAGGTGGGTGGCAACATGCAGATGAAAGGCTGGAATATTATAATGAGCTACAGCTAATGACGTCATAAACAACCTATTCCTGAAACCTCCTGATTTATCTCCATTATTGAGACTGAGGCAGCCCACAAAAATATGACCAAGTCTTTTTTTTTCACACTTTGCCTGCTGATAGGCCCTCCATAGTCCCAAATGTACATAATCAAATGATTAAAAACTTGGTTTTGCATAATATGTCCCCTTTAAATTAATTTGTAATTAGCTTGGAAACAAAGAACAAAGTAATATTTAGCATACCTAAGCACTTGTAGAGGCCTTGACTTATCCAGGCCAGGATCGCCAGTGTTATGAGGTCACCAAAACTAGCTGCAATAGGTGTGGCTACGTTGTCTGGATTAATGCCTGTCTTCTTGGAACCCACAATTACCCCAACCATGATTATACCTGAAAATGACATGAAGTTTGTGGGAAACATTGATCATGGTCATTAACAAACATTTTTGCAACCCTAACCCTGTCCTAAATGTATATGAGATCAATCAAAATTACAGTATGGAATTCATAAATAAAAAAAAAAAAGTATTTGACTAGACTCTAGGTAACTGTATGCTGTTAGATTTTAAATCACCTCTGTTTATTTGTTGTCACCTAAATTGTCATCAAACCAAAATAAATTAAATTGAACTGAATTTAATTTAATCTAATGGAAGCATGAAGCAACACAATTAACGGATTATCTTGAGCTATGCGAGTGTGCTTTTAGTGTTCGCGAGTATATTTACCCTGCAGCATGGAAGCTATAAAGGCTGTCGCCACGCTGCTTGAACACAGCAAAACAGCATGGCTCATCTGAAACTTCCCCTCTGGAATCCAGCCAAGAACTACTGCTGCTACAGCTGCCAGGAAACCCACAACAGTTGCCTGAACCTCGAGTAAAGAGACATTTGAAACAAACATTAAAATGCAAAAAAACATTGCTTTGATAAATCTCACAATATTACAAAGAAGTAGGTTGAAATTCCTAGTGTGCAATACTTTATATGATTTTGACAAACAATGACAAATGACATTGAAACTTATACCAAAGACAGGTCATCTTTAAACTGTAATGCTGATTGTGATGTGATGCATTTGTTGTTGTGTGAGTAGATGATTAGCAGAGATTTTCATCTATTTGACTGCACAGTCAGAGTCCAGGGGCCTGTACTACGAGGCAGGGTTAACTTACTCAGATGTAACCCAGGGTTATTCCTCTAAACCAGGGTTGACAAACCCATGCATGCTAATTTTGAGTAACTCTGTACTACGAAGCTGGTTATGAGGTTGATTTGTTAAACCTGCGCTAACTTAACTGGAGTGTGTGCACGTTCACATAAAACGCAATTCTCAATGATGGCGCGATGGCCCTTTTTCACTTAAGAGGATTTAATCATAATGCAGTATTACAAAGATATGAAAAAACTCTTAAGGGGAAATCTGAAACATTGACTGCAAAAAACCAAAGGTGTTATTTTTCCTCCTCTATTTTGGTTTCATTCTGTGTCTTAATTCATCCGTGCATCCATTATCGTTACAGTTTATTCCCTAATCGGGTCGCGGGGAGAACCGGAGCCCATGGGCACACTGGGGTACACCCTGGATGGTCCGCCAGTCCATCGCAGGGCCACACAGAGACAGACAAGGACAAACAATCATCCACATTCACACTCACTCCTAAGGGCAATTTGGAATGTCCAATCAACCTAACATGCAGGTTTTTGGACTGTAAGAGGAAGCCAGAGAACCCACACGGGCACAGGGAGAACATGCAAACTCCACACAGAAAGGTCCTGAGTCTCCCGGCCGGGACTCGAAACCAGAACCCTTTTGCTAAGAGGCAATGGTGCTAACCAAATCTTCATCGATTATCAACCTCTAAAATGTATTAAATTCAAATTCCGGTATAATGACTTGATGCAACAGAAGGAAGCTGTGGGCATAGCTAAATGTAAGGTTAATAATTCCTAAATGGACTACTTGACTGTATGAGTGTTCGACCATATTCCAAATCCTGCAAATATTTCAGATGCAGAAGCAGTGCCAAACGCATGTGGCAGAAGGTGAAGATGAAATACTACAACATCCTTCAGAGTGGTAAGTTTAAAGTCATATCTTGTATTAATCAATTACACAAAGATGAATAACTCCATCTTGTCTCATCTTTAAATGAGATTTCCTTAATTTGTTCAGCCTACTTTCATTGTGTGTACCACAGTTAATTTCCCCACTGATTTTCAGGAAAGGGAGAAGAAGGAAAAATTATCAAAACATTTATTCTGTGTGGGTCCTTTTTACATTACGGCAAGGGAAAAGATGAATAAAAAGGAGCTTCAGAATTTAAATGTGTGTAGTTTAAAGACTGAACTTGGATTACGAGACAAATTGTTCACTTTTAAAATATTTTTCTGACTTGATATTAACAAATGCCATTTAAACAACATTGCAACTGTAATTTCTAAAGCAGAACAACCTACAGGACTGTAAAGTTGACTTTGATATTTTTGTACAAAGTTTTACAAATGTTGTCCTTGTCCTGTGACCTTTTCGCTGTATTATATGGTGTTTTGAAAGTAGATAAATTGAAGTTGAGATTTTTTTTTTAAGTCTTACACATCTCTCAAACCATATCATTTGTTATTTCCACCACAAAGGTTGTTGTGGTGGAAAATTTACCAATGCTGTGTGATGACTATATCTTGTAAAAGACACATTGATAACAGACTCAGGTAAAACCACAAATCAGGGAAAAGACAATTGCATCTATCAGGCAAGTGCCTTGTGGATCATATGACACACAGTATTCTTGTTCAGATGTTCAGCATCATGGATGGAATACAGATATTATCCATTGGCAAAATATCAGATTCTGGCGGTCGCTAAAGACCCTCGCTCTGCGCAGAGCCCCTTACAATTTGTGCGCTAGTATCAGACGGATCATCCAGGCATGATGGCATTGTTTTCCGAGAAACTGTTGGTGGAGGGGCGGTAGTTATAAAGGGAGTGGTTAAGTGGAAACCTGAAGTTATAACCATAAACATAACCTGCTCAGCCCAGGTTTGAGAGGTGGAGTAAATTGTCATGGCAGGATACCTTGATCAAACCTATGCACGTTTCGTAGTTCCAGTTAGTCGGGAAGTTATTCATGTGAGCAAGTTACCTCGAAGTTACCCTGATATGGTGTTAAACCCGCTTCGTAGTACAGGCCACAGCAAAACAGTCTGAGTATGCTTTGCCATCAAATTCAAAACAATCGCTACTGTCAGTTACAATTTGTATTAAGACAATAGTAAAATTAAATCAGAATATTTTTGTATGATTCAATGTGGAAATTAGATCAAAATAATTTGCTTTTTAGACTCGCATGGACTACAGGTCCAAACAGGTTTATTTAATCATTCATATGTGGCTACTAAAAGAGAAAACAGGTAAAAAACAAAGTATCAAAGTTATGTATATTTTAAAAGTGAAGCCCTCACATGAAAAAAAAACACTGAATAGATTGAAACCATTGACTCAGTGTGATTACCTGCTTCAGTGCCAGGTTGCCTATGATTAGATTCCACTTCTCAATTGGAGAGTCCATCTTACCCACATTTACCTAAGTTGAAGGGTACAAGGGTAAAATGACAAAAATGAATAAATAAATAAATGAATAAATAATTGCAACTTACCCTCCCTATAACCTCAAAGTTTAAAAAATGTTGAAGTACATGAGTAACAAATTCAGGGAGCACCCATGTACAAAATATCAAAGAGATTGCAAAAAGTAAAATAAACATTTAACAGAGGGAACCACTGCACCAAAATTTCCTACATTTCTAACCACTGAACAATGCTGTCATCGTTCCAAGTCAATCGCCCAAACATTTGGCCTTATTAGAAATGATAAGTAGCCAATACTAAGCATGATTACATTATCACAACTACCTTACCATAGACAAGATACCATTCCTCAAGAGATACCGAAAAGATTCTAATTATATTTGACCGTTTTTAAAATTGTCCCTTATTTAAATAGTGGATTCAATTCTCAGTCAAAATTTTATTAAAAACAGCACCTAATGTCCATTACGAGATAACACAATAGACATGCACAGTAATGACCAGAATGTCACCATGTCACCGAAATTCACTGAAGATTCCCATACATTATTACCAATTAAACTCTTGGAAAATAATACTATTTAGTGCAGCAAACACCTAACATGAAGCAATAAGATCAGTATTCCACTCCAGCATACTTTTTTGTTTTTCTCCCTATTCTATCAACAAAGTGCATGGGGCTGTATTATTGACTTGGAAGGTGGCACATGGGTGTCCATGACTCAGAAAGAAGGAGTGGGTAACTGCAAACATAGCTTGTTTTGTTAAAGTAACCTAACTTGTAAATGCAGTCATTACCATTTCATCTGGGAGCTGAGACAGCAAAGACCAACAACAAGAAAAAATACTCTTCCAAACATATACCTTTCACAACAGCGGAAGTGGAAAGGTCCTCTCGTCACAAATAGACAAACATTCTGTCAATTAAGCTGAAGTGGAACAAATTTTTCAAATCAAAACTATCTTGTTCCTGTATAGTAATGTTTTTTCTGTAGCATGCAGAGACCACACTCGCATGAAATGCCTATAGTGAGAGGTAGTGTCGGTGTTAATGTGAGAGTGTGTCTCACTGCTGTAGACAGCCTTGAAGCCAGGGTCATCTCCAGGTTTCCCTTTAGGCCAAGGAGAGCTGGTACCAAAATGAAGATCTCTGTGATGTACTGGAATGCTTCCCAGTGCTGCAGACATATAATTTATACTATTTTTTTTCACATCCTATTGACCTCACAATCATTGGCATTATTATTCCAATACTACGTAAATTAGTTGATATCTCTTGTTTTTACATAGCTGGGCTTAAATATGTGTTGCTTGAATATTCATTCAATTTTATTTAAAAAGGCCAAATCACAACAGGTATCTCACAGCGCTTTTCATAAAGAGCAGGTCTACACCATACTCCGAAGTCTGTACTAATAGAATATGGATATTAGAAATGATTGCAATATGATAAAAGAGGAATTCTTAATACTAATCCTGGACGATTGTGATCAACAATATCAGAGTTGGCACTTTGACTTCAGATAATCAAGATAAAACAATCTCTTTCAATTGCTCATAGTAGTGGGTTATTTGTCACTTTCACAAGGGCTGTCTCAGTGCTATGGAGTTACCTAAAAACCTGAGTAAAAAGGAGAAATAAAAATAACAAAATAAACTAACAAATTTAAATAACAAGATAATAGGGCTTACTGCAAGGAGTATTTACTTGAGTAGCTGAGTGCAGGGGTAGGATTTAATGTAAAAAATATCCAATGCTCTCACTTAACTTTTTTCATTTGTAAATCGAGTAAAGAATTTTTCAAGTGACCAATTTTTGAAAGGATGAAGGGGATAAAGTAATAGAAGCGTTCATTTAATTAAGAGTATTTTGAGATTAAATTGTTAGTGAATATCAGTTGTGAAGAGTAATCTAATTGTTAACAGCTGTCTGATAAAAGCATTTGATTCCTAAGGGTGTCTTTCTTTATATCTACTGGCCTTAAACTAATGTAATTTCAGGGCTGTGATTGTTTGATTCTATTTTTTTTTTTTGTTGCCACAGTCCCAACATTGGGCCAAAGTTGATAGAGTAAAAAAAGAACTGTTAAATTCAGATGCAGATTCTAATTGAAAATGAATATCTCTTAGTACATACAGAGAAAAATATTAATAGATGCACTTTTTTTGCAGTAAATTGTGGGTATAACTAGCAGCTGTCACAAGTATTGAACAATAAATGTTTTGTTAAACCCAAGATTACCTGCACAATATCGAGCACCATCCCAGCTGAAACTGTTCCAAATCCAGCAAGAAGGAAAGGCACCAAAATCTGCAATGCCATAGCAAGCGGTGACTCCTTGGGCATATTCAGCACATCTAACCCCAGCCTTTCCTCCTCCTCCTCTTCTTCCTTATCTTCGATTGCATCTTCATGAGAGAATCTCCTCTCAGGTAGCATGGGCTCTGTCTCAGCGTACCCTCCATCTCCAGAGTCAGATAAAGTTAGAGAGGACCGAGAGGTCCGGTCAAGAATCCGTCTACTTTCTATGTGAGAGGTGTCCTGTCTATAGCCATTCTGTAGCGAACAAGTGTCAGGTTTAGTTCCTAAATCCACCATAGCCAACCGTTCTTCCTGTAATTTTGTATAACCAGTGGGGACCATGGTTTGGAAAACTGAGGCAGTATGCATTGAGGGCACAGATTTCAGGGAGAAGGCACTCCACCAACTACCTGCCCCATTCATATGCAGGTTAGAGCCAAGGGACTCTCCTAAAGCTCCTCCAAAATTCTGGATGTTCATGCTGGGATCCTTGACTGCAGTGGCTCATTTCTTTTCATCCAATCAGAAGGCAAACTAAACGATCCATCCAAAGGGGCTCTGTTGCAACATCCGTGCTTTTAATGTCTTCAGGTATGCGTCAGTGGAAGGAAAATGTATGATTAAATTTCTTATTTTGGGCAAAAAGAATAAAACCAAAACAGTCTGAAGCAACAGCAAATATACAACCAGTTTAACTAACTTTCAATCACTTTTGGATTACTGACAAATTATTTTACATACAGAAGTTTTAGTATACCAAAATACATCTTTAATTAAGCCGGAAGATTACCAGGGAAGACAGATTTTTTTTGAACGAGGGGAAGCATTTAACCTTGAGAGTGTTTTTTTTAATATGTGCATTTCATTCAACTGTTTGAAGCTGAAAACTATTTTGTCCAGCTATTGTTGCTGAAACATCAAGCAATCTCGATTATTCTTTTGTAGTATTATTATGTAACCACAACAAATTGCACAAGAAAATAACAACTGATTAATCTAAAGACGAAAAACACATGGTTTTGTTAACCGTATAAGCTAAATAAAACAGTGCTGCTAGCTAGCTGTATAGCAATAGAAATAGTAAGAATCAGATATGCTGCCAGACTGCTCAACATTGTGTATGAAGCAGGAGACAGCAAGGCAAAATTATTGGCTGGATAACAAGAGCTAGATATAGCCAATAATTCCCCTGTGTTTTTTCTCTCCTGTTTTCCACAAGTTACCTTGAGAGGAATTCCAACCAGGATGCAAGTCTTCCTAGACAAGTCAGACAGAGTTCTCTGCGTCAGAGCAAATGGTAATATCAAAGATCGTCAAACAAGACGATGACCTGTTTTGAAAATACTGTGTTCGGCTGATACATTATTTAAACGTCTTCTCTTTTTTTCTAATAACGATTATAAGCTGTTGTCTGTAGTTGTTTGTGAGAATGTTAAAAAATATATATATAATTTTGAAATGTTTGAGAAAACAACAAACACAATTGATAATATCAACCGAAAACCAAGTTTACGAGCTTGTACATTTAAAGCCGGGTGTCAAACGTTTTGGAGTTTACTCATAACGCTAGAGGGCGGTGTATAAAATATATTGTCAAACCCTCGTTACCTTTGAACCGGATGTTGATTTGACCTTGCACATGTTGCTGTGAACTAAGACGTGCCTTTCCCAAAATGGAATTAATTACAAAGAAAACAAATTCTCAAGATTTACTGGCATGTGGCAGAGGTGAAGGTTTGAAGATTTTTTCTTGTTAAATATGGAAATGTCTGAATGACAACGGATCTTGATTTATGTTGCACTTAAAAAAAATGCTAGCCCGTTTTCTTGTTATATGTTTCGAAAATGTGTCCTGTTACTTTGAGTTATTAGAAATTAATTTTACTTAAGCTTTTTCGGGTAAAATGTTGACCTTCAAGGGTTCCCAGATACAGCTGTGGGCTGTAAACGTTTGTCATTTATATGACGTCCCATTTTACATCTTTACATGTCTTTTAATCTGTCCCACATTTTTTCTCTATTTTTTTAAGTGTACCCTGGTGCATATTCCAGTGTTTGCACTCATTTCCTTTATCGATTCAGTGAAATTGTACAATGTTATTAATGTCTTATTGTTGATGTTGCTGTAGTAATAAGTCTTGTTCAATAGTATTCTATCTCTGCATGCTAGATATCTTTTTTTAAACCCATCATAATTGAAGAGGCTTTGCATAAAAACTATACATATGTAAAAAGATATGTAATATGTTCAAAGTTACTAAAAGATGTTGTTTAGGCAGCACAACATTTAAACTGGCATAAAATAATATTTCAGAAATCTGTCTTCAAGTCACTGTAGACGGTTCAAAGAAAGACAGGTGGGAGGCCACCTTTCTAGAGTGGAAACAAGTAGATCTGTGGCTATTATGTTTTAAAAATATTCTTAATAACAGAGCTGCAGTCATATCAAAATCCAGGATCTTGATAAAGCAACTATATTTCTATTCTTTTTTTACTCTTTCAACCTCTGGTCAGTTTGTTACTTTCATCTCAAATGTTTTAAGTCTTCATTTATACATGAATGGATCCATTTACCGTTCTGGTAGATTTTTTAATGGTCTTTCTGTTTCAAAATGTCATTAACTTGTTTGGTGTGCCACTAGGACTCAGTGAGAAGCTTCTCCTCACACCAAAGTCTGGCAGATCGTTACAGACCGAGAAAGTTCCGAGAAGCTGCGGTGGGAACTCAGATTCTACCTTGTTACTAGTTATAACTCTATGAATGTCAGGGTTATTTTTTTTTTGTTCAATTTGTCTTTCTATCAGTGCTGGAGCGGCTGCAAAACTTTCTGCCTCAGATAGCTCAGGCCAATGAGAAACTGAAGCAGCAAATTGATGAAGCTCCGGCTGGACACTTCGACATAGAGTGTGTGGAGGAGGCAGAAAGGATCATAGAGATGGTGAGTGCTACTACTCTTTAAAAACTATAAAACATGACACTCTATACCAAGAGATGTATTAAAAAGCACTAAACACGGGTGAATCTCGCACAGGATGTAAAGCTTTTATCCTCCCTTTTTGAAGATTGGCAGGTCAATCTTTTCTTTCAACTATTTGAAGCACCAATCTAGAATTACACAGATCTGATTGGGTTTTGGACTGCTGTTTGCATCTCACAGGGATGTTTTGATTCAGTTAGGGAAAGAAAGTGCTTTTGCTCTACGAGTTGCTCTGAATGCCCTCCAACGTATGCATGTTTTATTTTTATTGTAGGGTTGTTGGGCTATTATTATTTCCAGAGTTGCTCACACCTCCCTCTCCACTGCCACCTCTGGCATGCCTTCCAGGACTCATGCAAACATTCCATATCTTACCGAAAAACTCTAAGGCCACCACCACACCAAGCATGTTTAGAGTCAATGACTACAATGGGGCCATGTATGAAGGGAGTACTGAAAATGCTAAAATGGGCTGGTATAAATATCTAGCATTGTAATTATAGAAGTACAGTATCTCATGAAGAAGAGAGATATTGAATAAAATGTTTTTTTTTAATAGATGAAGAGGAAATTCATAAAATTAGGGAAACATAGAGTTCAGGTAGGTGGTACAAAGCAAACTTGAACGATAGAGAGCAGGTAATACAGTTTCGGAAAGCTTTAGCTGAGTGACTGGATGAAATAGATAATTCAGGACCTTCAGGAAAGTTGAAGTTTTGGTGTTTGCAGTGTGTATTATTTTTTACTTGGTTTTTTTTTTTTACTTGGTTTCCCATTGGCCTGTACTATACTGTACAATTTACCATTTTACAGCCATCATTTTTCTTCTTTTAACCTTATTTTGCTGTAGGATTTGACCAAGTTATGTGATTTCATTGTCATGTCACAAGGATGTTGCTCTGGTGGAACTTCATGGGTCAGACAGCAGTTCTGAAGATGATGGAGAGGTGACAGACTGTGGCGAGGATTTGGACTCTGACAGTGGTGCCAGTGAAATCACTGAACAGAACCTCAAACTACCAGGACACAAGGGAAAAAAGAAGATGGCAAACATCAAAGTTCTGGAATAAGAAGGAGAATAAATGATGCAGGCAGACAGACTTTTGCTTCTTTCTTCTTACACGAGGTGTTATTTTAAAAAACTACCCCACCGAATTTTCCGTTCTTCTTGACAGACCAAAAATACAGTAAACAGAAAGCTCTTTTGTGGAGACTTGCAGAGTGTTCTTATTCCTTTTGAGAAAAAAAAAAATCAATACAAAGAGACAAAGGACAAAATGGATATATAACAATAAATCAAACGCAGTGTGTATAGTATGCTTGGAAATGTGTATGTAAATATTTATTTTGGGTCGATGGGCAGACCTCTTCAATCCCACTGGCACGTCTTTTATCAGAGGAGCAGAGCCTGGGGATCCTTAGTTGGGCTCTCCAATCTCTGGGGCTGAAGTCACCGAGGTGGTTAAAAAGCCCCGCGGTGGCAGGGCTGTGGGAGTGGATGAGATCCGGCCGGAGTTCCTCAGGGCTCTGGATGTTGTAGGGTTGCGTTGGCTGACACGACTCTGCAATATCGCGTGGACGTCAGGGGAAGTTCCACTGGATTTGCAGACTGGGGTGATGGTCCCCCTATTCAAAAAGGGGGGCCGTAGAGTATGTTCCAATTACAGGGGAATCGCAGTCTTAAGCCTCTCTGGGAAGGTCTATTCAGCGGTTCTGGAGAGGAGGGTCCGTCAGACAGTTGAACCTTGGATTCAGGGGGAGCATTCGTCCTGGCCGTGGAACACAGGACCAGCTCTTTACCCTCAGTGAGATCCTGGATGTGCATGGGAGTTTGCCCAACCAGTCCACATGTGTTTTGTGGACTGTTGAGGTGGCTCGGGCATCTTAAAAGGGACTATGTGTCTCAGCTGGCCTGGGAACACCTTGGGACACCCCCGAAGGAGCTGGCAGAAGTGGCGGGGGAGAGGGAGTCTGGGTTTCCCTGCTTCGGCTGCTGCTCCCGCGACCCAACTCCGGATAAGAGGTGGAAAATGGATGGATGGAATATTTCTTAGCAACACTTAGCAACAGTAAGATTTTACCAGTCTGCAGCCTCCCAAGCAAATATTCGTCCACCGTCCAAACTGTTTATTCTTCAAATGTTTGCGGTCCCAGGCCAAAACTTAAATTTCTAATATGCCGTGGTAGTGAAGGTTTTAAAATAATTTCGATCAGGCCATTTTAAACCTTCAAATGGGACAATAAGGACATGTCATATTGAAGTTAAAAGAGAAGTGCAGTTGGGTATCCAGACATGGATTAAGGAAAGTTTTTATCTGAATCAGATGGCATATTGTGTGCTAAATTAAATTATCGGTTGACTGCTTTGACAAGAAAGATACAACTAATAAAACTTTTCAAGCAACAAATCAAGCACGGGCCCTTTTTTTTAAACAAAAAAATTGGTTAATAAAATATTTTGATAAACACTTTTTTGATATGATCATATTTAGTCTCAATAAAAAAAAAGTTTATTTCCATAAGTAATGTCACACAGTATTCTTAACTGATTTGACTCCAAGTGCACTCGTACTTGTAAGGTTTTAAGCGTTCCAGTCCTATTCTTTGTATGCATGCACAGATTGCCTCTTGTCAACTGTTGGAACAATTAATCAATTTAATGTAAAAATAATTTTTCTGAAATAAAGTGCATGTTTAGCTGCATGGTGGTTTAGCTGCTATTTCTTCACAACAAGAGGGTTCTGGGTTTGAGTCCCGGGGGGGGAAAAGGACCTTTCTGTGTGGACTTTGCATGTTCTCTGGCTTCCTCCTATGGTCCAAAAACGTGATGTTAGGTTGATTAGACATTCCAAATTACCACTTGGAGTGACTGTGCGTGGTTGTTCGTCCTTGTGTGCCTCTGTGTGGCCCTGCGATGGACTCGCCTCTCGCCCATTGACTACTAGAATGTCCCCCAGCAACTCCATTAAGGAAAAAAAAGTTCCAAAAATGGATAAAGTGCATGTTTTAGTCAAACCTCTGATCAGTTATTTTTCTTTGTTTGTAAATGGAAATGTCTACCATCTACCATTCTAAATAATTTAACAGTTAAAAACATGTAATCAATCTGTCTAAATATACTGTGCAGTGCATGGACAGACATGATCAAATCTTGAAAGGAGTGCAAATATGTCCCAATTTCTTTCCATATTAACAAATTTAAAAAGTAAAAATAGCTCTACACAAATAAATAAAAAACATTTTTTATTCCCAAAATAGATTGCAGAAAGAAGATAGCTTTATTTAGAATATACATTATAAAGATCTCTCTATTTCACTGGACAATGAAAGATACAATACTTGCTTCATTGCCCCTGCTTCCATTTCACAGAGCAAATTTGAAATACTTATAAAAAGTCTACCTAGAGTGTCGTCACTGAATACAATGTGTTGTTAAAATATATAAATCTTCTTATGACAAATAAAGATTAAAAAATATATGAAATCCTCATTTTATCCAATTTTAAAATGCAATATTTACAGTCAAATTTGGCATTGGAAAGAGAATGAATGTTTACAGTTAGGATGTTTGAAGAAACTGTGAGAAATACATGTATTATGCAAAGTACAGATGGAGATCAAGAGACAGCCCACAATCCTATTTTTTTTACAATCATGTATTGGGTATCAAAAAAGTTAATATATTCTGTAATCTTTATATAGTGAAAAATAAGTTAATTAATTAATGCCATTTCTTTCTCAAACTAGCTGATTACAACTTACTATTTATATTTTCTACAATACATCTATCAAAATTTCAAAAACCTTGCTAGAATGTGCATGACATCTATGGCATCTTGAATAATCTAGTGGACAACCAAGTCAAGAAATTGAGTGTAAGAAAATAAAACATTGAAGTGACCACATATTAACTCAAATTAATATGTAGTTACTGACTATTAAGTCTCATGGAGATGATTGATATTATGTAATGACACCAAAAGAAATCTTAGCACCAAAGCAGGACATTTATTGAACATTGCAATTCTTAACCAATTATTTTATCAATGATCATAGAGTGAGTCGTTTCTGAAACAACTGCTGTTCCATAAGACTGAAATCTAAATTTCATAAATCATTTTTAACGTTTAGCTCAACTATTCTGTGTTTCATTGGCAGAATTCAAAATCAATGTATGTCCATAAATTAAATGCAATGTCAATCTCTACAGTTCCCCAAGAAAATGTTATGGAAAAATCATGGCAGAATCACAAGTTAAGGAGAAAGGCAAAACTTCTCTTGCTTGAATCCATACAGGTAATAACAAAAAACTTGAGCTTCCGTAGATAGAAAAGAATGTTTTGCTCTGGATGTTAAACCAACTCCTACGTTTGTTCACTAAATAAATTATTGCTTATAAATCCAAACAGATTTATAAGTAGCAAATCTAAACAGTAGCAAATCTAAATCATGTGAATTTTCAGAGAAAACCAAAAAAAGACAGGCATTTCCTCTGATCTGTGACACAACCATGCTCTCAAGTAAAAAAACAAACAAACTGTTTTTCAATGCAGTACTAGCACACAATGTATGAAAAAAATTTGCACCATACTATTTGTTTCCCGTTGAGGTGTGCGTCTGAATTCACTGGCTAGGTCTAAGTCTCAGTACTCCACAGTAACTGCTTTTGTCTTGAGGTATTCCAAGAGAGCATCCTCTCCTATGAAAAAAAAATTGGTTAATAGCGTTGTTACAACATTTTCAAAAAATCTACCAGGCCAATTTCAATTAAATCAAATAACAGTGATGATACCAATTAAAATATAAATGAAAAATAATATTAATACACTAACCAAGATCTTTGCCGAACCCTGACTGTTTGAAACCACCAAAAGGTGAAGCAACATCAGTCTTGTTGTATGTGTTTATAAACACGGTTCCAGCCTCCAGTCGTTCACTCACATACATGGCCTTGTTAATGTCACGGGTGAATACGCCTGATGCCAGGCCATACTCAGTGTCATTGGCTCTCTGAAGCACACCATCCACATCACTGGAGTTTCGAGGAAGATGGATGGAGAGGTGAAAAAGACCAGAAGATGTACGAAGAGGGATTAGCAATATGTACTGCATGACTGC
This sequence comes from Menidia menidia, assembly GCA_907169785.1. Lineage (NCBI taxonomy): Eukaryota > Metazoa > Chordata > Actinopteri > Atheriniformes > Atherinopsidae > Menidia > Menidia menidia. The sequence goes on along the minus strand of CAJRST010011113.1, from coordinate 4,558,287 downwards.
TCTGCAGCACGATGCACTTACCCTAGACTTACCCATCTTTGAACTTTGAGACCACCATAATAGGGCCGAATGACTCCTCCTTGGCAATGAACATGTGGTCCTCCACATTAGTGAAAACAGTGGGCTCCATGAAACAACCTGAATGAAAATAACCAAAAATATTGAATTAGCTACAGTATAAGGTTAATGCCATAAGATCAAGAATCCAATTTTTCTGGGAAAGATTCATATAAAATATTACAGTAGCTGATAATGAAATTAAGTTGTCCATTCAGAAAAGGCCAGTCATTTTGTAACTAATAAAAAAAGGGGAAATAATTATTCACCAGTGTAGTGTGCAGGAGGTTCAATGTGTATCTTACCTGGCCTGTTCACCTGTCTGCCTCCACAGATCAGTGTTGCTCCCTCCTTTATACCAGTCTCACAGTACTCCAGCAGTTTGTCCAAGTGGGCTTTGTGGTTCTGTGGGCCATGATCTGTGGAGCGATCTAGAGGATCTCCAATTTTCATCTTCTTGATTTCCTCCACCTTAGATGGCAATGGTGGGTAAAGATGACAAAATGTTGTTTTAACAGCTTTCAATAAAAATGGTCAGTTTTCATTAGATGTAACTTCTACCTTAAAATAATATCTTGGTGGTTTGAGAGGTCTAAATGGAGAAATTACTTTAAGGAATACTTTGTTGTGCATTTGAACTTTTTGTATACAACTTCAAATGTGTCTCTGCACCCTCTATTCCTACAGGATGAAATTCAGAATAGTAACATAAACAGTTGAATAGAGTTATAGCTGTTTTGGGCTCATTCACTAGACCACTGTTCTTATCACAGTATGCATTTCTCCACTGTGAGAACAATAAAGTATTCATGATGGAGGGGAGGGGAATCAAATTATTGACTTGATTATATTTAGCCCTCTACACTCTGCCACTTCTTACTATTTCAGTAGAAAGATATTTGTTATGTATATAGTAAAGATGCTGCAAGTGTTGTGAATGGTGATTTTTGAAAGTTCACTATTTTATTAGACATGCCTTAAGCAATAAATCATAATAAAGTACTTTTCAGTTACAAATTCTAACATTTAGCCATCTGACAAAGTACAACATAAAAATATGGATGAAAAGTGTAATAGTTCTGTTTTTACTTACAACTCGGCTGATAAAAGTATCATGTATGGACTCCTCAACAAACAGACGGCCAGCAGCAATGCAATTTTCACCCTTGTTGAAATACACGGAACTCATGCCCTGTGCAGTAGAATACATACAAATACAGACATAATTTGGAGTAATACTGTTTTCATTATTAGTTTTTTTCAATCTCAAATGTAATGAATAATTTTCAGATTTATTTTTGTATTGGGTTAATAATATGTAACAAATAAAACAAATAAATAAAAACCATGCAAAAGGCCTCTCACCATTCTAATAGCTTTGTCCAAGTCACAGTCACTGAAGATGATAAGAGGTGATTTTCCTCCAAGCTCAAGAGAAACCTTCTTCAGATTACTAAGAGCACAGCTGCAAAATAAAACCATAGAGTGCAAAATAGAATGTATGAGCTACCTCAACTTGTCAATAAAGAGTCTGTTTAACCTTACCTCTTCATAATCTGTTTGCCTATTGGCGTAGAGCCAGTGAACCCCAGCTTGCGAATGTCTGGGTGATCTGAGAGACGCTGTCCCACCATTCCGCCTAAATGAGACGATACAAGACATTTAGTCAGTGATGATTCTACATTTTTTTATATCTGCTAACCGAATCCAAAAGAAGAACACTAGTAGCTTGTGATGGAAAAAAACATTATGTCCCAAGCAACACACGTTTGTGTTTTAGAAAATCTTAATTTTTTTGTAAAGACTTAAGTTGAATAAGTTAAACTGGGTTCACTGCTGGCCTGCAAAACATTAAAATCTGATGCAACTGTGTAGTATTTTCCCTTAAGATTACAAATGAGATTTGCCTTCAAATATGTTCACGACAGTAAAACATATAGAACATGGCAAACAAAAAGGAAAAGGCAGTCAATTACTATAAAAAAAACAGAAAACTGCTTAAATGTTTCGGATTCGAACCCAGGCCGCCCGCTTACGAGCAGAGGCTCTGTATATGGGCCGCCCGCTCTAACCATTAGGCTACGGCTGCGGCCCTGCTTAAATGTTCTTTAATCCAATATATATGTTTTGTCAAGAAATATTCTTGTGAATCATTCATGTTAAGTACCAGAGCCTGGCAAAATATTGATGACTCCTTTGGGTATTCCAGCTTTCACTGAAAGCTCAGCAAACTTCAGCGCAGTCAGTGGAGTAACCTTTAGAGATCAGAAAAATTCAATCAAAATTAAAAACGACACTTAATGAGTGTTTCACTAGTTAGAAATAAAAATATGACTGGAAAATTGTAGTAAAGTAGCAAAGCTGTATCTGACAATCTAAAGCTTTGGTAGTATAAATACAAAAAATGCAGTTACCACTGTGGATTTAAGTACTTTATAAAATGTAGTTTTCAGGATGCAAATGTACTCACTTGTGCAGGTTTGAGAACAAGTGTGTTTCCAGCTGCTAGACAGGCTGCACTTTTCCAAGCCAGCATCATGAGAGGATAATTCCACGGTATAACTATTGCGCACACCCTGTCACAGAAAAACAAAACACTAAGGTCCATACTCAGTGAAGCATATTTTTTATTAGAAAGAGCCCCATAATAATTGTTTTTTGAGGAGGATATAAGAATTTTGAAGGAGCTTTACCCCAGGGGTTCTTTCTTAGTGAAGGTCAGGTTTCGGTTGGGCCTGGCTTGGTTAATTGGAATGGTCTTGCCCTTTACAGAAAATAAAACAGCATGGGCACATATCTTACTATAAGAACAAATTTTTTGGAAAACTCCTGTTTGTGTTCCAGTTAAAAAAGAAACAAAACGTATCCTACCTGGATCTTGTCACACCAGCCAGCAAAGTAGCGGAACGTTTGAATGGACATGCCAACATGTGTCTTGAGAGCTAATGTATACACAGCTCCTGAATCAATGGACTCAATTGTGGCCAATTCTTCCTGATGTTCCTCCATGAGATCTGCAAGTCTGAGTCAGACAGAGTAAGGGGTTATTTTGAATTCTCACAAGTCTAGCCAGACACTGATAAATGATAACTATTTTTTCATTGTCATGCCATTTTGGGAGCCAAAAGCTGCAGTAATTGTTCCTCAATTTTCCCCTTTAAGGGACAAATAAATTAATTTCTTATGTTATCTTTTTTAAGGTTAGTAGGTCTCAAAGCTTGCTTAAATCCCTTTATTTAAGCAGACCAGCTGTACACAGTTTTGACTAATTGGCCTATTTATTTTAGAGAGAGTGCTGCAGCAGAAAAATAACTGCATTTATGGCTGACTGATTTTTCTGATCGTCCTCTCACTGACTCTTGTGCAGGAGCCACTAACTTGTATAGCAGACTTCCTCTGTCTCTTGGGTTCATCCTGCCCCATGGTCCATTATCAAAAGCTTCTTTAGCAGCTGCCACTGCCCGATCCACATCTCCCACTGAGGCATAGGATACCTTACAGATGACCTGTATGGAAAATGCTTTTTTTTTATAGAATATATAACTATGTCTACAGGTAAAGTCCGCAGGAAGAAAAAAGCAAAAGTGAAAGAAGCAAGAAAGAAAGAAGGAGAAGGTAGGTATGTAGGTAGGTAGTCCTGTGACTCACAGATCCATCTGTTGGATTAATGGTATCATAGGTCTTGGTGTCTTCTGCATCTTCGAACTTGCCATCAATAAAACACTGATGTGGCATTTTTAAAGTCATGCTGTTTACTTCTTTGGTTACCTAGGTAAATAATTGCATTTCATAGTTAAGCAAAACGACTTCACCACACTGTCCATTTCAATTTAACCATTTGAGCTTGATTTACAAACTCACATAGTCAATCGCCAGCTCTTCCTCCTGATCCTCGCCTCGAAGCTTGCGAACAAACATCTGGATGAAGTCCTGAAATGTGGTAGCCATATACACATCCTCGTTCTGTATTTGGACACCAGCACATTTCTGCTTTACTTCCTCCACTAACCTGAATGTGAAAAAGACAACTCTTTATAAGTGCAAACAGCTTCTGTGCTCAAGTTCTCCTCAGGTGTAATCTGCAAGATTACAGGTATTTTTTCTATTGTGTGAAAAAATATTTTTGAAAAGTAACATTTCTTTGCTTTGAATAATTTTTAATCACTTAAGAACTCTTTTGTCCCCCACACCATCAGACTGTACAACGCCTCACTGGGGGCGAGGAGGTGACACAGGACAGGGGGAAGAAGGAAGGAGTAGCACCACTTGTATTTTTTCTGTAAAATGTGAACTCCATATTTATCAGGACAAACTACATAGTGCAAACCATATCACTGGTCAATCTATCCGCCAAACTCCTATATTACATACACACAACTCCTATTATATACACAGTACTTAATCTGTATTTTTTTTTTTTTTGCTTAATTTAATTTAATTTAACTTAATACTTTTTTGCCCTGTAAGATGCTGGTAACCTTAATTTCCTGAGGGAGTCTTCCCAAGATATCAATAAAGTACTGTCTAAGTCTAAGTCTAAGTCTAATGTCATAGCTGCTTTAAGTAACACACACTTGAACTGGTGTGCCACTTTTTTAATTATATTTACTTTTCTCTTATGTTTTCACCACCTGCTGTCTTTGTGTCCTTGTAGTCACTCTTAGCATTATTACACTTTGTGCCAAATAATACTGTATATTGTTGTCTTTGTTGTATGTAGTTCATGGTCATTACTCCCTTCTCCCAGCAACTTTGTCAGTAATTATCTTCCAATGGTCTATTTGTACCTTTTGCAGCAACTAACCTGCTAAACAGGAGAATATTTCATTACATCATTCTTATTTTATGGCATTTGGAGGGATTTCAAAAGATTGTAACTGCGGGTTTGGTTCAACATCAGTTCAATGACAATAAAAGAGAATCTACAATCTTTTCCCATCAGCAGAACCTGTTTAAAAAATGTAAACACTGTATCATCTTAGACAATGTAACTGCTAATTAACTTGAGAATATTCAATACAAACTATTGCCCATTTACAGCGAGGCTGAACAACTTTCAGTCCGTTGACTGCAACTGGCCCATCAGCAAAAAGTACACCATGAAGAAATTACAGTTGTTCTTTGGGTGAGTATTGACTGTTTTACATTGACTTTGACCCGAAACTCTGATCATATTCATTAACATTTATTTTTGTTGGACCAGGAAAAAATCAGGAAATAAAAGCCTGTGTGTGGTTGAAGAGTTAGTTGTTGTAGTGTGAGGTTACAAAATTTAGCAAATGATTAATTGAATCTTCTCCAGTCTTTGTAGCGATCCATTTTTTGTAGCTGTCCACTAGTGTATTCTTTGTTTCTAAATATTTCACAGTCAGTGGTATTATAACAAATTGGCTCAGTTTCAAAGTGACAAGCCATGTAAAATTAGAAATAATTGTATTTGGCTGCCAAGAGTCCTGACATCAACCTAATAGAATAGTTATGGGATGAATTAGAGCAGAGACTGGAGTCTGGCCTTCTAATCCAACATCACAATCTCACAAATGTGCTTCTGGAAAAATTGTCAACATTCTATAAAACACTTCCAAACCTTGTGGTAATATTTGTGTAAAGACAGTGAATAAGTTTGACGGTAAAGAATATTTTTCATAAACTTTAGTATGCTTAACATAGTATAATGGATGGTTGAAGTGCTTTAACACTGTTCAGTCACACATATTCTGTTATTTCTCAAGAACTGAGAGGATAATTTATGATAAATAAATTAACAGACACTGTTGTAGTATTCAGTATCATTCAGTATTTAGTATTCAGTATTATATCACTATTCCTTTTGTTTCCTCACCTAACAACATCCATGGATGCAGCTCCGGACTTAAAGAAGTCTGTGTTGTCCTCAATGACTGGTACATTGCTTAGAATGCCTTTCCAGATGATCTTTAAATAAAAAATGGTTTAATTATTTTTCATAATCATTTTTCTTTTTGGCTTTTTAAAAATAGATCCCTGTTGTTCACGTACCTTGATCACATCTGCCATTTTATTTTCATCATCAGTCAACTCTATGTTGGAACTTTTTCCAGAAGAGAAGTACTTGGAAGCAGGGATCATCTTTCCATCTTCAAACTGTAGATTCTTCACCAGGAGCTGTGTCGAATGGTGGACAGATAAAACACAGGAGCATAAAAAGTTATACAACCAGCTGTTTAGCAACTTCTCAAATAATAGTTTGAATGAACATAACATAAAATTCATAAAACCAAGTTATGTTTGAAAAAATCCCTATGAATGAAACATCAGTTGAAAAACAATAGCATTTCTGTATTGGCCAGCAACAGAGATACTCCAATGACTCGACTCTGTTTTACATTTTGAAAACTTACAGCTTTTCCATCAGTTCCATGCAAGATGAGCCCATTCTTTGAAACAATACCCGTTTGGGAGGCCCCCTCAATTTCCAGAGGCTCACCAGCTGGTATTGAGGTCCCCATCATGGATGAGCCATAAAGAGTCACGGCCTGGGGAAAAACACAAAGGGGCCTTCATAACATATATGTAGAAATATCTTGTTCCTGTCCATCTAAATCCCAGCTAATTAAGAAAGTTGGCTGACTGTCCTGATCCAGATTCTTCAGAATATTTTCATGCTGAGAGGGAACCTCTCTCTCCACTCTCAAACTGTGTATGCTCAGAACAGGGATTAAATCAAAGAGAAGTTTTGATGCTGTTAGTTTGCTTGATTTCCTTACTTGATTACTGAATACTGAAAAGTATTTTATGTAAGAAATGTAAATCTAAGCTGAAGTCTGATATCAGGCTCAAAGAGCTAGCTTCAAAGCTTGTTTTTACAAAAAAGAAGAAGTTAGTCTTTAAGAATTCATAATTTATTCTGTTTGTACCCAGAAACTGTCTTGAATAGCTTGAAAGGGAAATCAATATACTGCTTCCTTTGCACGGAACAGACTTAAAATAAAAGTTTGACCTCATTAAATTAATTGAAATTACCCAATGTGATTATGAGGATTAAACTTTTAAATGTGCATGTATGGTTAATTTAAATAATTATTTTTTAATAATGATATTTTTGTATTTTATGACTGATTAAGGAATTTTCCTTGAATTCAGTTTTGAATGTGTTATATGCTTTGGGCAAATGTGTGAATATGCAACAAGGTGTATGTATATACCTGCTGTTTTGGAACACTTTTTAAATGGTTCTTTTCCACTAGTACCAACTCGATGCAATTCGACACAATTATTTTATTCTTCCACTAGGTTGTATCATCTGATTCAAATTACTATTTGATCCTAATTATTTGGTCTGTATAAACTGAACTAGATTCAAATTTAGCAGTATTTTGTTATATTATGATTATGATATATCATGATAACGCAGTGAATTGGATACTAATTGGTTCAAATTGACTATATTAAGTGCCTAAGGATGACATTTGTTGAGATTTGTCTCTATATAAAAAAAATTTAATTGAACATAATATGAATATATATCTACATTCTGTTCTCTCCAGGTATTCCAGCTTTTTCCCACCATCCAAAAAGATGCATGTTAGTTTAACTGGACACCCTTAATTGCTCCTTAGAGTGAATGTTAGTGTGTGTGGTTGGTTTTTTCTTTGTGGCAATGCCATGGACTGGCAACATGTCCAGGGTGTACCTCTCCTCTCACGCATTGTCAGCTGTGATAGCCTCCAGCCCCTCCCCCCCCATGACCTCGTTGGGTATGGGCATATAGAAAATGGATAGATTGATCTACATTCTTACACTGATAAAAAAAAAAATTATGGGAGATTTCATTTAATTTCTTGCACAAGCCATACACATCAGATGTGCTTTTCTTTTCCAGTTCGTTCCAAGAAACTCACCTGACCATCAATGATAGTCCAAGCCCCTGGGACTTTGTCATGGCCACGGATCCAGTTATGGATGGCCTCAGCTGGCTGGGCCAAGTCAACCTGAGAGATGCAGGGAGAGGCCAGTTTCAACACTGCTGACATCTCACATTTACTTTCAGATTAGGTAACCTGAATTTCTGAGAATGTGAGGAAAGGCAAATAGCTGGCTATTGAAATCTGAGAGCAACATGGAAAATTATACTGGAAAATAAACTACTTCTCTAAGAATAGCACATTGGGAAATGAGGCCAGCAACATGCCATGAAGCAACAAATCAGAAAGCAGTTAAGGTCTGCCCCACCTCTTTCTTTCTACTTATAGATTAAACCAGTATAAACCAGTCAGTGCTTACACTCTCACTGAGCAGCACAGATAAGACAATAGTAAATTTCCAGGCTGTCCACTCAGTGAGGGTTATTACACTGAGTGGCTGTTTAACAACTTGTAAGAGAATAGTCCAAGTTAGGAAGGTGCAGCCAGGGTGAACATGCACAAAATATTCAGTTTCATATTTTGACCAGTGGTTAAAGTCAGAGATATTATATAATCAAATTAAATGCTTTTGAAATTATTTCAGATTTCTGAATTCTTTTAAAACGCTTACCCTGGCATTGGATTTTTTCTGAATACCCTCATAGCTCGCTCCTTCTTCAGCCTGGGGAATTCGAGGTGCCTTTCCATCAGCAATAAGTTGCACTGATTGCACCTATATCAACAGTGACAGCTCAGTCACATGTGTCTGTGAAAGTCATTGAAATTTATCAATGAAATTCTTATTGTTACCATAGCTTTGATGCCCTCAGGGAAGAGGAAGCGGTTATACAGTGTATCCACAGTGTCATTAGGCTCAACAGGACATTCTCCCTGGAGCAAAATAGGGCCTGTGTCCAGTCCATCATCTGCCCAGAACACTGTGAATCCGGCTTTTTTATCACCTTGGATAAGTGTCCTGACGAAAAATAAAGAGAAATAGAATATACACCAAACATATTAAAAAAGAACTGGTTGGTGAGTCCAAATGATTGAATGTTACTGTACAAAAGTGACTGAAAATCCAATCAGGGGAGAAATAAGATGAGATACTGGGGCAATCAAAGTAACAATATGTTAACAGAGAACAGCAAATGGATGAATATTGTCACGATATGGATAAATTCCTATCGTCCTTCTCACCAGTTGATGGCAGAGGCTCCTCTGTGTAAGGGCAGGATAGAAGGGTGGTAGATGATTGAGCCATGCTTTGGGTGGTTGATGACATTCATAGGGATAAACTGGGAACAGAAGGGCATGACATTGAGCTCTGCACCCAATGCTTGATAAGCCTCCACCACTGCCGGAATAGGCTTCCCCTTAACTCGCCACCTCGGAAACTTGAAAACTGGAGTTCCATCCTTCTCTGCTGCCACAGCTTAAAGAATAAAAGACAATAAAGTGGTGCAGTTTAAAAGCAAAGCTCTTTTGGAAAACACTGAGTGGAAGACTTTTGATTTTTTAGTTGGTTTACATATATTTATTTCATCGTGTAGAAGGCCATATGTGTCTTGTGTCAGGGTCAGCAATAACCCATCTTTAGGTTTACCATTTGATGAACACAAGGGCTGCCACTATAAGTGGCTTATACTGCAGGAACGATATTACAGAAATGTTTTCATGGTTTTGAAACCATGACTTTTTCATGTGTCTTCAGTATCCTATAAAATCGAAATAAGCCCAAACCTATTTCAGAGTTCAAGCTGTTGCCATATATTCTATCTTTTATTGTGGTTTTCAAACACAATGGTCATTTATCAAATTATACACACAGTGTCAAGTGATATGAAGTACAGCAAACTTGTTGGTTTTATTGAAACCTTAAAGGTCTGAATCCCTATAAACAAAGAGTATGCCCTTTCCAGATTTAGTACTGTCATTTCAAGTACTTTTTAGGTCTCATGTTCCTTTACATGTGAAATTGCTTTAAATATGAAATTCCTCATAACTAGATCCTCAGAATAAGAAAAATCAAGCAATTCCTAAATAACTTAATCGTTTCAGATAAAACTGTCAGGAAGGGATCAAGAGAATACTGGCAGTTAGTTATTATAGACAGTTGCTAAAGCTTTGATAGAAATCTTGTAAAGACTTTTCACCTCAGAACTGCTTCTCTAGACCATACAGGGCCTCTCCCCAGACAAACAATGGAGCCACTATCCCTCCATAATGCAGGCTAAAGGCCTGTCTTTGTCCAGGGCCATGGTGGAGTCAGTACAAATTTATCTCAGCCACAGTACAGGCCTCAGATGACTTTCAGTTAGGATCCAGGACAAACATTCGAATGAATAGTCAGATAAGGTACTTTACACACTTAGACTTATTTCATTAATTTATTTTCTATACCATTAAATCACAATAAGGTCATGGTGGGATTAAGTTGGACAGGTTGCCAGCCCATTTCAGCGTCAAACAGAGACACAAGGTGCCATATAGGTCAAAAAGGATGTTTTATCTTAAACATACATAACTTAAACAGCTGTTGCTCTCACACACACAACTGTTTTCTCTCATGCGCAGTACTAAAACGACTGTTGCGCTCATGCTAACAACTATGTTTTATCTCCCACGCACGATCACATATTTGGCTCTCACACACACAACTATATTATTGCTTAAATACAACTTATACTATGCTGAATAAGAGGGGGATTTTAACAACAATGAAAGAATGAATGATTATACATCACTGTGGGAAACTTCATATTGTGAATGAGAGGGTTGTACTCCGACGGGGCAACTGAGAATGATCAATTAACCAAAATGTAATTTTTTTGGATGGTGAGTGGTCAGATAGATTTCAAACCCTCTTGCTGTGAGGTGCAATTCTTCTGAACAGCTGGAAGAAGCTGTTTAGATTAATACTTGTCTTCAGTCATTAAACTGTCAATAAGGTAACAGTTTTATAACAATTATTTTTTATTGAAAAAATAATCCTGTCAGTTTAAATGACATTGTTAATTATTTCTTCAGTAGGTAGTATCAAATCTTGCTGAAGCATTTTTCACACATAATGATATAAAGCCAACGTAATGGCATGTGTAAATGTAAACATCTGATATTTTAGATACTCATATCATCAAAGAACCCCAATGATCATTTTCAATTAGATATTAAAAAATAGCAACCATCTGCCAACTAAACACTCGCACATTGGATTTCCAGCCAAAGCAGATCACTTCCAAATTACAGCTGTTAACAGCAACTGTGTAAAAAGTCTGCTCCAATTCTTCCAACATTTCTTAGAAGATTCCTGTTTTTTTATGTAAAAACTACTTCACTGAGTCTATATGTAACAATATTTGATGTCATCAGAAAACAAGGTATCAAAAATGTATCTGAAACTCGAACCCTTTAATATCCTGCTTAACCATTTGGTAGAGGACATTTTTCACTAATTATACTTTGTCATAGGTTTCACTAAAGCTGGGCATACACTGTGTGATATTTTCAATAGTTGCACTTGGCTCCAGCTCAAACTGCACGACAAATTTGCAGGTTGTAAAAGTTCGCAGCTCACGATTTATGTTCTCACACTATACGGCCCAACGCTCACGCAATAGCCTCACAAGAGACGACCAGAATTTCAAACCGGTTTTATTTTCATCCGACCATATGATTGTTGATCGGAAGGAGGTTGTGAGAGGTTAATCACTTCTGCTTACCCTGTGTACACTACACGATGTGCGACACACACGTAAGCTAAAACTCGGCCCAATCCAATAAATTCTCGCACGAGTGAAAAATCGTCTCAAAAAGGGGCAAAAACTTAAAGGAAGTGCACTTTCCTGACCTAGCTCTAAAATTAAGTTTTGATATGTGATGCCTAAATGAGTTTATATTAACTTTAATGAGTTTATATATATCCTTTTTCTTAAATTTGAACATAAATTGTCATCGCAACTCTCTGTGGAAAAAGCATTTATTCTTGTTACTGCTCCAAAGAAATTAGAAAAATATTTTCCTGTGCTAAGTGTTAAAGATATTGATCTATTGTTTGTTTATTTAGCTAATTATTTCGTTTTCTACTTTTTAAGTGGGGCTGTGTATTACCTATGACAATCAGTGTCTTACCTGCGTAGTGAGCAGTTGAGAACACTCAGCTTGGAGAAAATGAGAGAGGCACTGATGGTCTAGCCAAGCCAGCAGTTGCTAAAAAATTGGGATGGGAGAAGAGCAAATCTTTTCCATCTAAATTTTTGTATGAAAATGAACAACATAGCATTCTTTCAAACTGCTATACGCATTAAGGTGCAAATGAGAAAGGAATTATCCACTACTCATATGAACTTTTACAGCCCCACTTAAAAAATAACAAGATATCCCTTCAATAAAAATGTTGGTTTTCCCTTTGGTGGGTTTGGTCCTGATACCATTGAATCAACTAAAGATTACTTTCTTTGTTTCTAGTTTCACTTTTTGACCCCCAATGGTCTCCATTCCAGAACAGCCACACCACAGCCTCCAACCTTTAACTTACAGTAAGCCAACACCTGCAAATTCTTATATTTAGGGAACTCCTGGAACCCTTTTGACACATTGTCTCTCCTCAACTACTTTGATCAGTTTTCTGCACTTTGGGTTTCAGCACCAACAATTAATAAAATAATTTTTTATGCCTACATTAAGTCATTCTAGACATAATAATCAAATGCATTTCCTAGCGATGAGTAAGTTGAATTTGTAAACTGTGTGACACTTTTACTACATCACAATTAAAAAAAAATCAAAGCAACTTTAAAATCAATAGACGATTATATACTTGTGATTGCTAAAGAATTATACGTTTAGCTACCAAGTATAATTAGTTTGGCACTAATCAACTGTAATTTAACTGTATCAACTGTGAGTGTAAATAGGCAGTTACTAAAATCATCTGGTTTACATAAGACTAACTGGAAAAAAGCATGAAGATGACAACAAAAAAATGGCAATTCCTCAAACTAAAAGGGGTCATAACTATTTCTTGATTATATTTAGTTTTAAAGTCTTTTTTAAGGAAAGGTTTGGATGACATGTTTTACTGTATAAACACACTCTACCCATAAGCCACTTCAATGCTTAGTGTGAATCTGTGTCAAGTGTTAATGTCTAACTGAAGTACTATGAAGACAGCTATGTCTTCACCACAAAAAAAATCAAGTTGTCAGGAAATGAAGGAGAAAGTAAACAATTCAGAATAATTAACTCACCTAAGGGGTCTGCTTTGCCATCTTTGTCAGGAACTGTGAAGACACCCACAACCTTGTGACCATCTTTCCTCAGGTTGCTGTATACCTCCTGTCCAAATAGGCTCTGCCCAATTATAGCTAGTTTAAGCTTATTTTGGTAGTAATGCTGTAAGGGAAGCAAACAATCAGTGTTACATTTATCTTGTTGACTTACAATCGTACTTATATTACCTCATTTGAATCTTGGTAAATATAAATTTGGAGATGCACTACATCAGGTTGCAAACCTACAGTTACTATTATCCCTCTGGCAGTGTACAATCTGTACAGTGCTAAGCTAATAAGATGAAGCATCTCCTATATTGTTATACAAAGCTTATCAAGGTAGACGCGTAAAGGCTGAGAACATACAAAAGCATGGCAAACTGCACACTATTTATTGAAAGTCTAATTGCCAAAGACCCAAAAATTATTTGTAAATCGTGCGCAATCAGAATTGAGCCCATTTAACTTCTCCTACTGTAACCGCATTCACCGCATTGCATCCAATCTTTGTCCTAACCCGAACGTTATGAACAGTTAATCGAGACGGGAATATCAAATTCAGTAATCGTCTTTTATAAATCAAATAGATGTTACTCACGGACGAGGAGGAGAATTTCCTTAAGACTTGATTCGCCGTCCACAACATAATGGCGGCGTTTTGTATAAAAATAAATAAATAAATAAATGAATTCCGAATGGTGAAAAATTTCTCCAACCTTCAAATGATGTTTCCACGCAACTGTCCCCACCAACCCCTTAAGTGTGTTGTAGTGCGCGTGACGTGACACAGACTCAGTTGCTGTGGTACACGCTTGCTAGAGCCAGATTATACTCGCCACCAGCGCTTTGGGTTACTACGTGTCTCCTTGTTACGTGCGCGGTCATGTTGCACATGCCGTAAGCAGGGTTACATTTAGGAAGCTGATCAACTTGCAAAGGCCATGATAGTAACTGTAGTTCTGTCATGTGTTTTGCTGTAGTCATTTGTAAATTCAAGACTATTAAACATTTAACATATACATATACTTTTTTCTATAAAGTGACCAAAACTAAGTTATCACAGTTAGTGCTCAATAAATGCTTTATTTGGCCCTCAAGCAAAGCATGGGTTTCATGTGTAAAAAACAGTTACACGGGAAAATACTCCAACCATATCAGAAATACTTGTCATGTTAGTATAGTGACTTGCAATGACATGGGTATCCAACTGTATTCCACATACATATTACCATGCTCACCATCTGCCCAATGATGGACTAATGACCTGTTAGAGTAATAAGCTGCTCTTGCTCAATTTCAGCTGGGATCCGTTAATGATTAGTTCAACATTTTCTTTTGCTTTCAAATTTTCTTAGTTTACAGTACGTTACATGACCTTACAACAGACCATCTGGAATATATCCAAAATCAAGAAACCCTTGCCAAGAAAAACTGAAAGATGTTTACGTGACTTTCACACATTTTGCCCATAAAGTGAATTCTTAAGCAGAATAAGGGTAGCTAATAATATACATATTCCAAAATGTAAACTAAATCGCCAACAAATCATTCTAACCTTGTGTCAACTAGTTTATAATTTCACTCATTGAAGTCTATTCTAATTTATTTTTCTCTTTCATCCATGGGATTTCCCAAAAAACCCAAAACAGTAAGCACAAGAATAAAATACATTAATTTTCTTGTTGGTCTTACGTTGTAGCTGTTTGCTTTGCAGCACCCCTCTGGTGTACACCTGCCGTAACTCTCACACAGAACAAGTTTTAATCACTGAATCTTGCCAAATCCACACTCAACAGCCCCAAACAAGTTCCTGAGGAGCAAAGGTTCAAACTCTTGGCTGAGAGCTAGCAGGGCAACATACTGACATACATATCAAAATCAAAAGGGGCGTGCAATAAATCATAGAGCTACTATGTAAGAATCATATTCAGGCTAAGCTTCAATTTGAAGACCTGGTAGTATTTTTTTCTGACCTGGATGTTCCTTTAACTGATATATTTACAATATAAATACAAGTTTCAAAATCTTTCAGTCGTGGTTAACTGATGTTAAAATCCGTTTAAACCAAATTTAAAAATCCTGCACAGTTCAGTCAAATAATACTAAGTTTATAAGAAACTACTGTATCTCCAGGAAATAGCTCTTTTTGGTAGGAAACATAAAATATATCAATCAGTCTGCCAGACACAGAACTGATGCCCTCCATTAAATAATTTTGCTCAATTCAAGACAGTAGAAATCAAAGAAAAAAATAGACCAAGGGAGCAAATTTAATTTATCATCAATAACTTTGACTACATCAAAAACAAGGCAAACAGTATAAACACATGAGGTGAATGTTTATCAGGGGAAGAGTTTCACCTCTGCAACTAGCCCAAGTGATGAACACTGAAAATCAAATCCAGTAAAACTTAACTTATCAATAGTTTGTAAAAAATGTTAACTTTACAACTCTGATTCATACATTATGCTTCTGGATTAGAAAGGGTCTCAAAGACAAAAAGGGATGCCAAAAATCTCTCTTTGCATAACCCCAGTGAATACAGTAGCTGAAAAGACTGGTGGACAAATTTACCACAAATAAAATACCAGCGGTGGACAATGCAAAGAAAAAGAAAACAAAACCACCAACAATTTGACCATTTTCTGGGGATAATGCTCAGAACTCTTATCTTTAATATGGTTTATACTTTCAAATCAAATTATTTATGAAATGCTTATGTAGCTGTATAGCCCAGCATTGACAGTTTGTTGTCTAAGAACGTCAAAGGTAAGTAAAAAGGATTTGGGGAGGTCAGACTCATTTTCCTACAACGCAAGATCCATGCAGGTGTTTCACGCTTTACAAAGAGTAAGAAGTGATTAGTGACAAGATGCTCTCTCTTTTTATATCATATTTTGCAGAAGTAGAGGGGGCATTGTCACAGGAAGCGAATTCCTGCTCCAAATTGGACACCATCACATATCCTGCAAGAGAAAGAATAAAAATCAGGGAAAAGTTAGAACTAATCATGGCTTCATAATTTTGAAAATATTCTTCATAAACTCTACCACTTCCTACTAACCTTCTTATCTGAATTTAATCTTACATAACATCTTCATCTTCAAAGTAATAAAGTGTCAATAAGTGTTGCAATTTATCAGCAAATGCAGGGACGGATCAGAGAATGAGGACTACTTCAAATTAAAAAAGTTTAGTTTAAAAGTGGCATTACCATGTCTTCTTGCCTATATGTTCACGATAGAGGTGATCGACTTTATTTTAAGTGTACGAAAACACTCTGAAAAAAATTTCAGTAAAACTGCATCTGTACAGAATGAACACATCTAATAAAAAGCCTGAAAGACAGTTAGGGTTAGGTTATAGTCACTATTCAAAATACTCTAATAAAATTCAATTTCATAGTCTGTAACACACCACAACAATACAATATAAGATGAATTTCTTCTATGCCAGTCAATTGTTAGGAGAAAAAAATGCACACTTCAACTATAAACACATAAAGGCATACAGGCCAAAGAGGAGAACACACCCAAGGGCCAAATAGATGTTCACAAGAGCTTCTTTTTAAAGAGCTGGATGCATACTTAAAGAAACAAGATCAACAGAGAGGATAAAAAGGGTGTTTTTTTGGGTAAGAATAAATCCTGTGTCTTGACTGAGCTTTATGCAGAGTAACTTAAATTAGTGGTGTAGTATGGTTCTCGACACAAAAATATATATAAATAAATCACGTTTCCTAAACTACCCAAAATATATGACGGGTTTTGGATTAAAACGTGTACTTTTTGCTCTCCACGTGTGTTGTAGACATCTACAGTTGTGTTCGAAATAATAGCAGTGCCTCGACAGCAGCAAGAAAATCACTGGTTTTATTAACATGTCAAACTCTATACCCCAGATAAGTTTCTGGGGGGTAAAATAAAGGTATAGAAAACCAACAAACCCAACAGGACAGCCATGCATACTGGGGATTCTGTGAAATTGAATGATTAACTGAAAAGGGTGTGTTCAAAAAAATAGCAGTGGTGAGTTCAATTAGAGAGGGCATCAATTAGGGAGGGTATTCTGGGAAAAAAGGGTGTTAACAGGTGATCCGTATTTAAGGATCAAGACAACTGGCATGCTGGCTGTGCATTTGTCCTGAAAAAACAAGGAAAATGGGTCGTTCAAGACACTGTTCTGAAGATGAGCGTTTCCTAATAAAAAAATTGATTAAAGAAGGGAAAACATACAAAGAGGTGCAGAAAATCAATGGCTGTTCAGCTAAAATGATCTCAAATGCCCTGAAATGGGAGCAAAAAACTGAAAAACGAGGAAGAAAAAGAAAGACAACCCCTCGAATGGACAGAAGAATAGCCAAACTGGCGAAGACTCAGCCAATGATGGGATCCAAAAGGATCAAGCAAGACCTTCAGTTGACAGTGAGTACTGTGACAATCAGAAGACGTCTTACTGAGGTTAACCTTCCAGCAAGAAGCCCCCGCAAAGTCCCACTGCTGAGAAAAAGACATGTGCAGAAGCGTTTACAATTTGCCAAAGAGCACATTGACTGGCCTGAAAAGAAATGGCATAATATCTTGTGGACAGATGAAAGCAAGATTGTTCTTTTTGGGTCTAAGGGTCACAGGCAGTATGTCAGACACCCTGCAAACACAGAATTCAAGCCACAGTACTCACTGAAGACCATTAAGCATGGTGGTGCAAGCATCATGATATGGGGATGTTTTTCATACTATGGTGTTGGTCCGATTCACCGCATACAAGGGATCATGGATCAGTTCCAGTACATCAGGATCCTGGAAGAGGTCATGCTGCCATATGCTGAGGAGGAAATGCCTTTGAGGTGGACCTTTCAACAGGATAATGACCCCAAACACACCAGCAAGCGAGCAAAAGCATGGTTCCAGATGAACAAGATTCAACTGATGGAGTGGCCAGCACAATCCCCGGACCTTAATCCCATTGAAAACTTGTGGGCTGACATAAAAAGTGCAGTGCATGAGGCAAAACCAAGAAACGCTGAGGAATTGTGAAATACAGTGCAATTATCCTGGGCTGCAATACCTGTGGAACGATGCCAGAAGTTGGTTGACTCCATGCACCACAGATGTGAAGCAGTCATCAGAAACCGTGGTTTTGCAACAAAATATTAGTTTAGGATACTCAGCTAGGTTCACTTATCAAGAATTTCTTTGTTTGTACAGTACATTTTTGAGTTTCCAAGGAAAGATGGCAACACTGCTATTCTTTTGAACATGCCATTTCTTACTTTATTTGAAATATTATTATTATTATTTTAGTTTTGATGACTTTGCGCAATTGTTTTGCTTTGGAATAGAATGTACTGTGTCCCCAATGTATCTGTGTTCATTAAAGTACAATTTCTTTGAAGAATTTTGACATTTACTCATTTTTCTAAAGGCACTGCTATTATTTCGAACACAACTGTACGTTTGATTTTATCAACCATGACACATTTTCATACTAGGTGTGGCAATCCTCTTTGCTTCAAATTAGCACCAAGGGTCTGTACAGTGTTTGTTAGAAAGTTGTTCTCTTCAGGTACTTTGGCCTCCCCGCACCATCCAAAAACATCCAGGTTAGGTTAATTGGCTCGACTCTAAATTGACCCCTTGGAGTTAGTGTTCATGGTTGTCTGTTTTATTCATCTTTGTGCGGCTCTGTTTTAGACTGATTGACCTGTTTGTTCTCCACCAATGACTGCACTGGTGTTGGGTAATTTAACCAGGGGTCTTTAAAAATCCCAGAGCAGTTGTTTTACTCTGATTTTGCATCATTATTATACTCTCTTACTTCAGTGCAATTACAACCAATAAAACACAGAAAATTACAAACATACATACAGTATTTGCAGATAGCTGACAAATTCTAACCTGTCTCCACTCTGAACCCCCATAGGCACACAATAATTGAGCTCAAGTCTAGCAATGTTTCCCAGCCGCAGCACAATTCCCACTCCATACGACCAACGAATGCACTCTGCAAGCTTCTGAAGGTGTGCCTGGGGACCATCACCTGCGTAACACAATTTAAACAACAAAAAATTAGAGTTACCTCGTACATTTTCTAAACTTGCAACTGTTTGATATTGCTCTGATTTTTCATTACTTTTTTCCTTAAGATTAATATTTTACTCCATTTACATCTCAGACATTTTTCAGATGAAGTGTTTGAGCAAAAGTAAATAAAAATATACAGTGCACTAGATAAAATACTCAAGTCCACTGTACTGTTACTTTCTTTGGTTAATAAACTTCAAATAAATCAATCTAAATAGCCAGAATTTACTTCACAATTAGTGTGACGAAAATCAGGACCATCAATAAAGAATTATGTGAGAAATATGAGTGATAAGAAAGGTTGATGTTCACAGTCAATGTCACATTCTGCATCTTATTACATCCACCCACCATAGTTGAGGTTGCAGAGGTTGCCTGCATTTAGAAAAAAGTGTGTTCTAAATAGGTCTCCAAAGCCTCCCTTTCCAGGTCTGAATGGTAGAGGGGTATAGAGGTGCAGCCCACCTGCCCAGTAGGCCTCCCCACCCAGATAGTCACCTGGAATACAAATAGAAAATTGTGCTCCAGCATTATACGCAGAGCTTGGAACCATATTTCTTAAGTTAATAAGTTCCAAGTAAAAATTACTGTTGGTTAAATCGGATCAATTACTGAGCTGCAGGGGTATCCTATTATGAATACTTTAGAGCAGTATTTCTTAAGCTTTTGAAACCCAGAAATCAAGTCAGTGTGGCTTATTAATCATCCATCAGAAACTTGTACAACCAAATTGGGTACTCACAAAATTCCTCAGTCAGCAAAACGCAATAAAAAATATTAATTATAATAGCAATAAAGATTATGTCATGTTAAAATATTCTAATAGCGGATATCTTTAAGCTATATATTTTTTTTACAATTGATCATTTGCTTATCCCTAGAATTGATCTATCTGATGAGCCCAAGTATAGTCTCCACGTTCATTTACTCAAAGTTTTGAGAAAATTGTGAGGTTTTAAAACATTTGCTGTTTGAGGTTTTTCCACACAAGCTTCTTTTTTCCTAACTCAAAGCATTCTTTCTCATTCTCATACATTTTTTCCAATTATTCATCAACACAGTCCTGCTTTGACATTTTGTGCTCCCATGGACAGACACTCTCTCCACTGCAGAGCTTTCCTCCTTGTAAAGGATATTATTAGACATCTATATTGGAACTTCAAACGATGCCCTCCTTTCACACATTGTGAGTTTTGTAAGACTCTTGGCAGATTTGCTGTGATGTGCAGTAATCTTTATAGTTTCTGATGATAGATATTGCAAATGGGACGCTCTTATCTTTTATATGTACACCTCTACAGAAAATTATGAATGTATACATCTATATATCTTTTTTAAATAAATGTCTTTATTTCATTTATACCTTCACTTTGGGGCCCAATGCTGTACATGCCAAAGCCTCGTACACTGGTTGGACCACCAAGGTAAAATCTGGACAAAAGAACAGCTGATTATCATTAATCAAGATAACAGTTTTAGCTCCAAATCCTGTGTATAAAAGAAGAAAAAAAAGTAGCAGAACCATTTAATATTACACTTTTTTTAACTTTCACTCCTATCTTTATTTTCTTGTTCCTTTTCCTTCTTGAAAAAATAGCTACACTTTAATAACAGGTTTGACAATATTATTATTATGATATATGACATACCTGTCAGCAATGCAAGATGTCTCACTTCCAATGGGATAAAGCATACCACCCCACAGTGAAAGAGACAACACCTGAGAGAAGAGAAAGAATATTGTTTCTATTCAGTTTTTTTATGCATAACTTTTCAATGTTTACTCACTGAAGCCCTGTTGCCATCTAGTGGCTAAATTTGCTGAGCAAATATGCAATGTATTTAAACTGCTCTTACAAGATGAAAATAATAATCTAAACATTTTGGAATAACATATATTCTGTCGTACAGAATCCCAAAACAGACGTCTGTTGAGCTGCAGTTCAAAATCCTCTTTCAAAAAGCTGGCATCTCCTCCAGTGTATCCAGCCAACTCCTGATGGACAATAAAAATAAAACATTAATAAAATAAAAATTACTTCACACAATGACATCACAGAAGTAATATTGACACACATATATATATATACATACATATATATATATATAACACACATTTGGGTTTTATTAGGGAATAAGCAGTAAGTTTTATGAGCTGGTGGAAGTCCAAATTATGTAACAATAAACAAATAAATATTTGAAATCTTTTAAATTGTTGGCCCTGAATCTATAATCTATTAAAGTTTTTTAAATAATATCATGGATATAAGTTTTTGGAAAGGTATATATGTATGTATATATGTACTGTATGCGTGCGTGCGTGCGTGCGTATACATCTATCTATCTATCTATCTATCTATCTATCTATCTATCTATCTATC
>CAJRST010011113.1:4455223-4529008 GCA_907169785.1 Menidia menidia | reverse complement strand
CCACACACACACACACACACACACACATGAACGAACTCCACTGCGCCCCCGCTACCTCCACCCTGCTGCTGCCAGTCCACCAAAAACGGTCCTCCTCCTGTCCTATTAGAGATACACAATCGCACTCTTGGACACACATACACAGACAGTTCTGTTCAAACTACCAGAAAGACCCTTCTAGATCCTTACATCGTCTGTCACCATGGGGAGCGCTTGTTTTTCCAGGGGCATTTGTTTGTTTATCCTCTTCATAAATACTTGCAGGGTGATGGGGAATGTCGGACTTGCAGGTAAGAGCTTGCTTTCCTTGTTAGTCTCTCTTCAATTTTAACCGTTACACGAAGTTTTTTGGAAGCTTCTAACCGGGTTTAAAGGAGGAAATTATGGAAACGTGTCAGACTACGATAAATTGTGTTGCGATTAACGCATACTTTGATACATCATTCAGAAATGTCCTTTATAACATCCTCACAAACTGTTTTTATATTCTAATGACATGTGAAGGCTTAAACGTTTTTGTTCACTTCTTTTGCCTACTTGTGCGGTTTTCCAGCAAAACGGTTGCTTGAATGAAATAGCAAAGACTATATTTTGGCTTTAAATAGTTGGTGAAGTAGGCTTATCATACGTTTTTGTTAATTGGTCAAATCCTGGTGCAAGCTTTACATAATTTTTTTCGTTTCCCCCAGTGGATAGCATTTATGACACTCAAATAGGCTAGGTTAATTTTAGATTACCTTACTTGCTGTGTCTCGAAGCTAGTTTAAATAGGAAACCGCAGCTTGATCCCTGGTTTAAGCACTCGTTTGCTCTGATTTGGAGAGACAGGGTTGCCTGTTTTCACATATCACCTTAGGGTAAACGGTGCAACTGATTTACCAGGGGTCGTTTCTACAAGCGTCCGCTAGAGAGCATCTCTGCTTCGGATCTGGTAGTATTTTCAGAGGTGGAGGAGGTGGACTGTGTTTGTGAATCTGACTGTGTGTAAATGTTGGTTTTGGGGGCTGGAAATAGGGTAGCAGGGGTCCTATATCGACCCCGCGGCAGCATTTGAAACACATTATTCTGTTTCCCACCACCGGATAAGGGATCATTAGTCTTGGAGTCACCAAACACTCAGGGCTCTTAAGACGAAGCAACCAAAAAAAGAAGAAAAAAGACACTTACACTTGTTTCCGTGTTGCGCTATCCCAAAAGCTAACTCGGTCATACTCATTGACTTTTCCTCGCAAAATTTTGACTGAAGCGTTTTATCGCTAAGTTGATTCAAGCTTTGAACCAGACAGTTAAGATACTTGTAGCCTCTTTCAGCCATATTGCTTAATGTATGCAGGGACTATTTGTATTATTGAAGTTGTGGATGAGGAAAGCAGCTCTGCAAAGGCAGATTGACAGATTCAACAGGAGGGACCAAAAATATTGACAGGTCTTCGTGTCCTGCGACCACCATGTATTGTGTGTGTGAAATTATCCGGCCCATTGTCTGTGGTTTAAAACCCAGATGTGACAAAATGCTTTTTTCAATAAGGAAATCTCTTAAGAAGCTCATGAGTTCTTTGTTCTCCGTACATTTGTTGATTTAAGATATTATATTTCTATGAGAAAATGGGATGTTATTTAATGGACACAGTTGGCAAGCATATCCATTTCATTTATTGATTTTAAAGTGTAAATTAAGAATCATGAATAATGCAACTGATTTGATTTGGTTGAACTCATTCAGAAACTGCTTGAGAAAAAAACATTATTGTTAGAAGTCAGTATTTTTGGCTTGTCTGTTTTTAAATCAACTATGTACGAGGTGTAATTGCAGGTAGTATTTCCAGGCTGCACTCCTACTGATTAAATAAGGTGACTTTGTTGAGTGTGTTTATAAAACCAATGAGCTTATTTATGACTTATCATAACCTATTTTCAAGTTGTAGATGATGATGTAGATTATGCTCTTGGATACATGTTGATGGTTCTCACAACCTTTCAACCTTTTCAAAATTTGGAACCACTATTGTTGACTTTGTCTACATAAATGTTAACAAAGGGGAATGCTAAGATTTACATATTTTTCAAAATTAGAAATGATAGACTCTTGTATGTTAGAATGTTGCATTAGTAGGTACAACAAACACCTGAGCAGGTTGCTTCCTCAGGAACTGAAATCTTATCAGGTGATGTTTCACAATTGTGCAGATACAGATGAGTGTGCGGAAAGTTCCGACAACTGCCATATTGATGCCCTCTGCCAGAACACTCCAAAGTCTTACAACTGCATCTGCAAACCAGGCTACAAAGGAGATGGCAAACAGTGTGAGGGTGAGTTCTAGTCACAACCACACCTTTTTTCAAGGTACACATAAAACATAATTTGAACTAGCTTGGGGGCGGCACGGTGGTGTGGTGGTTAGCACTGTCGCCTCCCAGCAAGAGGGTTCTGGGTTCGAAACCCGGGGGAACCAGGACCTTTCTGGGTGGAGTTTGCATGTTCTCCCTGTGTCTGCGTGGGTTCTCTCCGGGTTCTCCGGCTTCCTCCCACAGTCCAAAAACCTGCATGTTAGGCTGATTGGAGATTGGGGAAATTGCCCTTAGGAGTGAATGTGAGTGTGAGTGGTTGTTTGTCCTTGTATGTCCTGTGTGTGGCCCTGCGATGGACTGGCGGACTGTCCAGGGTGTACCCTGCCTCTCGCCCGTTGACCACTGGGATAGGCTCCAGTTCCCCCCGCGACCCCATGAGGGAATAAGCGGTATTGCTAATGGATGGATGGATGGATGGATGGATGAACTAGCTTGCATTTAAGTATTAACACATAGGCTCTTATTAATAGAGAAGCAAAAAAAAATCTTGAGACCATACCATATTTCAGTCAACCTGGCCACATGTTGTGCCTTGATCTTCGCCTTACAATCATGTGAGTCGCTGTGGCTTTAAATCTCAATCTCAGGTTATTTCAAATCAATTCCTGTGTTCAACATAGAAGAGACAAAGCACACTAAACATCTAATTAAATGTATTATATCATATACCATTATAAGGCAGCTATTACATTGGATATTGGCTGTACAATTGCCACTCGTTTTTAAACATCAACCTTTTTTAAATTAATAAACAAAGATGGTAAGATAAGGTGAGCTTCCTGAGTTTGACGAGGGGGCAGTGATATTGATTGAATTCAATTAAATTACAAAGGCTCAATTTAGCCCATAAAGGAATTTACATTTTTGCAGCATTCTTTCAAGTTCCTTGAAGTTTGTTGCTGCCAGTAGGATGGACTTCACTTATCTCTCAGTTAAAGTAAGGCTGGTATTTTTTAACACTATATTATAAAAACAATCCTGCAGCAGTCTTCCCTATAGAGTTGCCTTCAAGATTCCATAGTACCTTGAATTCAACACGGTGCCTTCTTTAGCAATCTTTTTCAGTGTGTTCACTTTCTATGAGTCACTTGCTCTGATGGTGCTACAGAGTGAACTCTCTACCACTGACTTGTAAAATAAAATGTGCATTTTGGAACAGATATTTAAAGGCATTCATTAAGAGGTATAGTCTGTCATGTCCTTCGGGAAGGCAGCCTTTGTGTTCTATTTCCTGTTCTATTAGCGCTCTACACTGATGCCCAGGTGTCTGTCTTGCGCCACTACCCCCAAGCCTACACTTTTAATGGACAGTGTGGATTCCTCATCATCCCTCTAATATAAATAATCATTGATTTTATTTTGTTTTTGTTAAAGAAGAGATGATTGTTCCCACATCATGACACAAATGGCGCATTTCGAATAGAGCCTTTTCAGGGCGGCACAGCTCTATGTGGTATTTTCACATGACTACTAAAGGCTGACCCATGAAATAATTAAAATTTTGTCACATACTCAGGCAGGGTTCCATCAAGGCTCATTAGGGCCGAATGCCAGGTGCTGATTGGCTAGGGAGTCACCTGATTAGATAGCAACTCTGTCAGGTAAACCCCACCTATTTTAAAAACAGGCCAAAAAACTAATGTGTAATTTCTTTATTTCTGTGACAATAAACATTTTAAATGCCTAATACATAAACAAACACTGCAGTCCAACACTATGGTTTATTCGATTTCTAATAATTGCAATGTCTTTTGATTGTGGTCTAGGGCTTGTGTGGCATGTGAATGACGTTATGTGCGGGTTGGCCCATCTTTCTGTTTAGCTGTCATTTGTAATGGAAAACCACCTAAACCATGTAAAGCCATGCCAGGCTGAGCAGTGTGGGGCTGTGTAGGCAGTAATGGAAAAAAGCCAGGGTAGGTCTTCCCAGATCTCAGTTTCTTGTCCATAACTGAGAAATATAACAATGGCAAAGTCATTATTTCAGTATCAGTATTTCTGATGATGACATAACAAGTAAGGGCATAGGCACCTGTGATTTATACCTGGTGAATGTGGGACATTAACCTGCATTTTGTGGAGATTTATTTTTACATATCAGTTAAGGCTGGATTGTATTCAAAGTCCAAGAGAAACTAAAGAACATAGTCCTCATAGTCGTTCCTGCCTCGTCCACAAGAGAGTCGGCTTGCTAAAGCTCACAGATTAAAGCATTTTCAAAATAAATCTTTGGATGTTTAGCAAACTATAATTGTTTTGTTGCTTTCTTATGTGACCTAGTAACGGCCTTAACAGGACCTTGATTATTTGATTGGACTTTCTATCTATGATTTGGACAACTGTTTCAACCCATTTTCACCCCAACACCAGAAAGAATAACACACACACAAAACACACGCTTCAGTCACTTACATACAGGTTCTTCTAATAAGTGGAAGTAGAGTAATTGTGGATGTAAGGGTGATGGGGGTTGCACCTGTCATATTTTCACTTACCATAATGCACAACCACAAGACTGAGCAAGCAGATAAGCTTCCCCTCAAAACAGGTTAATGTCTTTCGTTTCAAACTTATCTATTAGGGATGTTATCGTGGCCGGTGGCCCGCATTAATGTTGGCTGTGGATAAGTCAGGTCTTCCTCTGAAGTTCAAGGCCTGGATCTATCAGCATGGCATCCTGCCTCATATCCTCTGGCCACTGATATACTAGTTCCCAATGACCAACCTGGACACCCTGCTGACAGAAAGGTATCTTCAGCAGGTGTGGGAGGCCGAACAGGAAGGAAATGGCATGCCCAAGATGGAGTGGAGCGGGCAGAGGCAAGATTTGGCAGGGCACTCTGGTGGGAACCGTGGCTTCTGGTTGGGCTGGGTTGGGTATCAACCCAAAACCCTGTTACAGCAGAGCAAGAGAAAAAGAAAGGCCGTAGATTATCCAGGAGGAGGTTCGCGCCGAGGTGGAGGAGGCCCGCTGCAAAAGAGTGGTGGGCATCAGCAATCAGGGGGCCTGGATCAAGTGCAAGCATACAGCCGGCAGCAAAATCACCTTGACTGAACTCTGGAAGGTGGAACCGCACAACTTCAAGTTCTTGGTCCAATCAGTGTATGATGTCCTCCCAAGCCCTGCCAATCTGTTCACATGGGGCCTTGTGTGCCAGCTTTGTCAGAAAAAAGGATCATTAGAACTGATCCTCAGCTGTTGCTCAAAGGCCTTTGGAGGTGGCAGGTACTGGTGGTGCCATGACTGGACTGACATAAACACAAGCGCATGGCAACAACCAACCAAGAACAGAATTACCTTTGTCCAATGGGGGAGAAACCTCACCTCTTCAATAAGACCCAGAGAGGCCTGCTCACAACAGCAAGGGACTGACAGCTACTGGTTGACCGAGGGAAGCAGTTGCGATTCACAGACATCATCACAACCATGACCCTCCGGCCAGACATGCTCTTGATGTCTGGGGCAACCAAGCAGGTGGTGCTCTCTGAGCTAACAGCTCCCTGGGAGGACATAATGGAGGGAGCACAGGAGAGGAAGAAGAAAAATTATGCTGATCCTGTTGCTGAGAGCCAGAGGAATGGGTGGAAGGCTCGTTGTGAGCCTATTGAGGTGGGCTTCAGGGGCTTTGCGGGAAAGTCCTTACACTGGGTCCTGGGGCTTCTTTGTGGACTGCACAGGAGAACAATAAAGAACATCTTGGATGGAGAGGGCTTTATGCTTGCTCTGGCATAGTTCACTACCTGTACATAACAGTACAGTAGAGCCTCTACTTACTATTGCCTAAACATACGAATTTTCTATCATAGAAGTGAAATTTGATCACCCAAAGAAAATTTCCAACATCGATGTCATAGAAAAAAATGATATATAATATAAAAATAAAATAAAATAAATAAGCTAAGTTGGTAGAGGTAAGTTACGGTACGTACTGTATCTCAGTCACTACCTCTACCTCCACACCGACTGTCTCCTTTGGCTCCTGTATCGCTAAGCCTACACCAATAAAGTGCCAATAAAAAGCCCTTTTTATTGATTATTTTTTCATAATTTATTTCATTTTACATCTTTCTTATATCATGCATTTGTATCTGAAGAATTTATTAAGGGGTTATCGTAGTTTTGGGGCTGTGGAAAGAATTATATGAATTACAGTGTATTCTTATGGGAATATTTGAACCAACATACAAATATTTTAACATACCCTGGAATGAATTAAATTCACATGTAGAGGTTCTACTGTACTTTTTAACTGTTGAATTTGAGCTATAGTAGATGTAAACAAAGCAATAACAAGAACCTCTTTGTGGTTCCAACAACAACAGCTTTTTTTTCTGATATTGGTGAGGATTGTCAGTTCTAATAACCAAGTATCAATTCTGGCCCTTGGTCACTGTTGTGTCTTTTTTAGAAATCTAATCTGGTGACTATGAATTTCAACACACTAATACTGGTGGCTTGTCATGGACAAATATGAACTTTTAGCCTGCCGCTGTCAAATCAAGAGTTCTTGGGAGGGGTTGTGCATCATTAAAAGCTGCTCTACTGCACATGTGTTGATGTGTGTGGATGGACACTGCTACACTATACGAAATTGTACTACGAAATTGTAACCAATTAAATTAAATTACATTTTATTTATATACCGCCAAATCATAACAGTTATCTCTCAGCCCTTTCCAAAAAGAGCTGGTCAGACCCTAATCTGACTTATTTTCAGAAGCCCAAGAATTCCCACCAAAAGAAAGCACTAGGTGACACAGGCAGGTAAAAACTTCCTTTTAAGAGGCGGAAACCTTGAGCAGAACCATGGCTCAGGGTGGGCGGCTATCTGCCTTGACTGATTTGGGGTGAGAGAGAGAGAGAAAGAGAGAGAGAGAGAGTGACAGAGTGAGAGAGAGACTTTGACTTTAATTTATTTTATTTACAACACGTTAGGAATGAATAATCTTAACAAAACTCAAATAGAGTTACCACACACACACACACACACACATACACACACACACACACACACACACACACACACACACACACACACACACACACACACACACACACACACACAAAACACACACCCATACAAACAAAAATAGGTCAAAACAGAAAAAGAAATCATTCTTTAGAGAACATAAAATACGTCTGATCCCCCACAGAGCCCTGAACGTCTCCAGATTGTTTGTCAGTGTGTAATATGCGTGCTCCACTCTCAGACGAGTTGCAACCAGGCCCTTCAAGCACCGCACCACATCCGTCCAGCAGGGACCCGACGTCTGATGTTTCCTCGTCTTCCAAATTGCCAGTTTAGCTACGCCAAATAAAAAATTGATTAAAACCAATGTCAGTTTTTTCCTGACTACATATTTGGGTCCAAAAACAAACAGAGGGACAGAAAAAACCTCTCCCCAAAGCTTCTACCCATTCCTTTAAAACTCTAAAAAGACCAACTAGCCGAGGACAACCCACCACTAAGTGCTCCAGTGTCTCACTTTAAGTGCCGAATAGACAGCCCTCCCCAGTGCTTGGATCCAGGTGAGCTTTGTGTCTTTTTGTGGCTATTGTTCCAGTCTCTGTAATAGGATCTGATGGTCAATGGTGTCAAAAGCAGCACTAAGATCTAATAAAACCAATACGGAGACGAGTCCTTTGTCTGATTAGGAGGTCATTAGGATGTCAAAAGTAATTTTCACCAGTGCTGTCTCTGTGCTATGATGATCTCTAAATCCTGACTGAAAATCTTCAAACAAGCTATTGCTATGTAGATGGTCACACAGCTGTTTGGCTACTGCTTTTTCCAGGACCTTGGAGATGAATGGAAGGTTAGATATAGGTCTATGGTTGGCTAAAACATCTGGGTCCAGGTTAGGCTTTTTCAAAAGACGTTTAATTACAGCTATTTTAAAGTACTGTGGCACATAGCCTGTTAATAAGGAGAGATTGATCGCGTCTAGCAGATAAGTATCGACTAAGAGTAGGACTTCTTTAAGCAACCTAGTCGGGATGGGGTCCAAGAGGCAAGTTGAAGGTTTGGATGAAGAAATTATTGAAGTTAGTTGACAAAGATTGAGGGAAGCAAAACAGTCAAAACGTATAATTGGTTCTGGTTCTATATTTACTGAGTTTAAAGATAAGTCCGTGCCAGTTGAGGGCAAGTCTTGGTGGATTTTGTTTCTAGATTTTTATCATTAAAGAAGCTCATG
Organism: Menidia menidia; assembly: GCA_907169785.1. Lineage (NCBI taxonomy): Eukaryota > Metazoa > Chordata > Actinopteri > Atheriniformes > Atherinopsidae > Menidia > Menidia menidia. Next base: position 4,520,461 of record CAJRST010011113.1, on the reverse strand, counting down.
AAGTCATGGCTAGTGAGAGCTATTGGAGTACTTGATTCAATAGAGCTGTGGCTTTCAGTCAGCCTGGCAACAGTGCTGAAAAGAAACCTGGGATTGTTCCTATTTTCATCAATTAAAGACGAGTAATACGTTGCTTTGGCATCACGGAGGGCCTTCCTATAAGCTTTAAGACTATTTTGCAAAGATAAACGAGAATCTTCCAGCTTGGTTGAACGCCAGTTCTTCTCAAGTTTCCGAGATATCTGCTTTCATTTGCGGGTTTCAGTAGTATACCATGGAGCTAATCGTCTTTGTCTAAGTATTTTCTTTTTTAGGGGGGCTACAGTGTTGAGTGCTGTTCGCAGCAAGCCTTCAACACTATCAACAAGATGATCAACTTGGGAAGGATTGAAATTAACATAAGAGTCCTCTGTTTCTGTACGACTTGATAATGGATGTAGAGCTGATGGAATCACATCCTTAAATTTAGTTATAGCAAAAACATGTCATCCAGGAAGTCGTTAATCTACTCTAGGGAATACAGGTCAACACACAGAGTAGCTGTCTGCTACAGAGAAGCTGTCAGAGTCCGATTCCCCATCCATATCGCCATGGCCACGAGCAGACTTCACCGAGTCATCCGGCTCACTTTCAGGGCTGACCTACAGGAGCTCCCCATCCTGCCCAGCAGCACACTCTGCAGCCTGCTCTGGCCTACCCAGATCATCCACCCTCTGCCCTGTCCTGACCACAGCCTCCTCCTCACCTACAGTACCCTCAGTCCCAGCTACGGGGCCACTATCACCACCGCCATCAGCCCCAACCATTAATTCACTAATACCACCCTCACCACCATCAGCTCCAACCACTAAGCCACTAACACCACTCTCACCTCCATCAGCCCTGGCCACGGAGCCACTGTCACCGTCAGCCCCGATCACAGAGCCACTGTCACCGTCAGCCCCGATCATGGAGCCGTCTGTCCCAGTGCTGTCACGTGGAGCAGCCTCAGGCAGTGTCCGCTGTCTGCTGCTTCCTTCCCAGCTGTCGACCGCAACAGCAGCGGCCGCTGCCGGCTCTGCAGCGGGCACCGCCGAGGGCCCCGCACCGGGCTCTGCTGAGGGCCCCGCAGCGCGGTGTCTGTGGGGACACACCATCCGCTTGTGGTCCACATCTCCACATTCAAAGCACTTCATGTTCCCGGAGCTGGCAAACACCATGTAGTGTCCCAATTCGTGCTTGACACGGAACAACAAGTCCAGTGTCTGCACTGGATAGTCCAAAAACCTGAACACCTGTCTGCGCAGCGAATGAAACATGTCTCAACTTGGCGTCTCTACAGCCCAGACTTCCCGCCCGGAACCCGCCTGGAATCTTCCCAAAACGCTTGAGCTCTGTCTCCAGAGCCTCGTTGGGAATAAACGGGGGGACGCCAGACACGGTGATCCGGACCAAAGGGACCGCCAGCGGGGAAACCTGAACAAACTCATTTTCCAGGATCAGTCCGCTTTCTATGAGTTTACTGACAACCTCTAAATTCCTCAAAAATACCCTTACCGCTTTATTCATCCGTGAGGCACACGAGATGTTTCCATGCCCCATCCGTTCACCTACCGCCAGCAGCACCTGCTCCACCGTGGTGCTGGGCTGGGGCACCACCCTCCCCCAATGCTTCAGAGACAGGGACGGCGTCTCTGAGGACGCCATCCCCATTTAGAAACACGGCGTACCGGCCCCAGAAGCACCCAAACACACAACAACTTAGAGTGACAAAAACAAAAACAATGATCAAACAATCATACAGTAAATACTTAGAAGGCAAAACAAAAGAAATCTGAAATTACCCGACAAACTTTCAGCCACGCTCACCAAAACCTCCACTACCCAACTCCCAGCATGCACTCAGAGAGAGAGAGACAGAGAGAGAGAGAGAGAGAGGGCAAGAGAGAGGGAGAGAGAGAGCAGAGGGAACAGGAGGAGGCAGCCTACGCAGTAACACATAGAGGTACAGACAAGTAATGGTAATGTTGCTAAAGACTGAATGAAAAATGGTACAGATTTTAATAGTAATGTTAATGACAATTATAACAGTAATAATGGTAATAGCACTATGAACAGTAGTTGTAATTGTAGGAGAGGGTGTCGAGTAGGAATACAGGGGAAGCATGAGACTCCTAACCACAGATCCAGACTTAACAGCTCCAGAGCCAGGAACACCTGCAGGAAGTGGTAGGAGGACAGAGGAGAGGGACGAGAAAGCACAAGACTATGGGAAAGTGAAGAAGTCCAGTTAGTTACATGCATTAATGGGATGAGGTTGAACTCAGAGGGAGAGAGAGAGAAGGGGAGAGAAGAGCTAGGTGCATCATGGGAAATTGCCTGTTAGTCTAGGCCTATAGCAGCATAATTAAGGGTGGTTCACGACTCTCCTAAGCAAGATCTAAGTATAAGCTTTATCAAAAGGAAAATCTTAAGCCTACTCTTAAATGTTGAGATGTCTTTATGCTGCTATGTAGCAGACAATTGGGCACTGTAATGACAAATCTAACAATTTTATCTGGTTATCTGGTATAAAGTGAGAGCAGCAAACATGCTACCACCACACAAGCACCGAAAACAGAAACGAGTCAACATGGTTACTGCGGTACGTCAGCACTGACCCACCTGTCAATGCTGTTATTGAACTAACGTTAACCTTCTTATTAAACTGACTTAAACCCAAAGGGTCATGAAAAGGTGCAATTTAGGAAGCGATAAGATTCCGCTATGTTTTTAAGCTGGAAGACAGATACTCCATGCTTTGTTATATAAACAATGGCAGTACTATACGGAAATTGTAAGTATATTGAATTGAACCCTATGTCTGTATATCTCAAATTTATACCTGAAGATCAAATTACTGTAAGGGCTTTTTTAAATATTCCTTTTAACAAGTCAATTAAGATTCAGGTAGTTTTTAATAGCCTTTGAAAATCAGATCTTTTTATGTCTATAAATGTGGTCTTGTTATTAGTCAGAGTTTTTGTCTGCAGATCAAAAAGCTGAGCCACTAAAAGATCATTGTCAAGGAATCTATTCAAAAATATTTTTCTATGATGGTGCAGATGTTGTATTGAAAAGGTTAACTTAGAGGTATACATTACATATCAACAACAGTAGTAACAATAGTTTTGCATATGTTACTTTAACAAGTATCCATACTCCTCAAAAAGACAAATGAAAAATTAATTTGGTTTAATGGAGAGATATAGGTCCTTGTCACTACTCTGGAAATAGTATGATTTTGACAATACTGAAGTCAGTCAAAATAACTTTAGAAGCAATATATGTTGGCCATTATCAAATATGACCAATTTTGTCTTGTGGAAGGCCATAAAAGATGTCTGTCTCTATGTTTTGCACAAGTGGGTGAAGCCCATCCATCCATTTCCACTGCTAATCCGGGGTCGGGTCACGGGTGCAGCAGCCAAAGAAGGGAAACCCAGACTTCCCTTTCTCCTGCCACTTCTGCCAGCTCCTCAGGGGGGACCCCAAGGTGTTCCCAGGCCAGCCAAGAGACATAGTCCCTCAATCATGTCCTGGGTCTTCCTCTGGGCCTCCACCTGGTGGGACGTACCTGAACACCTCATCAGGCAGGCAACCAGGAGGCATCCTAAACAAATGCCCTAGTCACCTCATTAACTTAAAGGCTCAGTGTCTTGTTGTCCCTGGTGGGATGGTCCAAGAACTGCTTAAAGGTGGACAGTGTTGCAGCCAAATTGACATAAATTTAGTTCTCTGAGATTGTGATGAATGCATGAGATTGCCATGTCTGAAGTCTTGCGATGACATTGTGGCTGACATCAGTTTCTGTGTTAGTGGTTGGGGTAATGTAAACAACCAAGATACAATACACCCACTGAGTCCTTACAAAGACCAACAATTTGTCCAACTTATTAGCAAGCGACCTCACATACCCTATGATCTTTGTAGGGAGAAAAGTTTAAAAGATTTCCGGCTTCTCTCTTTTGTTAAGCAATATTTGCTGATCTTGAATATAAACACTAGCCTAGCACAGTGTTGAGCACAAACAAAGATACGGTCAGAAAGAATTGTCCGAAGGACAAAACAAGACACATAGATAGAAAACATAAAAGAATCATGATAAGTTTAGGTTAACATGCCATTATTTACTGTTTAATATTAAACAGTAAATAAAAAAATCGAAATAAAAAAACAGGAATGAGCGAGGGAAAAGAGAAAGTGTTGATGGCTATCGCTCAACACAGTGCCAAGGTATTTATTCAGAAGTATTCCCTTTTACAGTAACAAATACCAGCAAACCCAAATCACATGAACTCCCAAAAAATTAACATATGTGTCAATTGCATCCTAGCCGCACATTTAATCTAAAAAGTGAACTACACAATACATACAAATATTTTCTAGCCCTGTCACCTTCCCTTTTTTCTTTCATACTTCATACACAAATAATGGAATACACAAGGGTCTATGCATTCATGGTCTCCACCAACAGACGTCAGGGAGATCAAACACCTTCCATCTCACGACCTCCTGAGGTACTCCAAGCAAATAGTAGTACATACAGCAATATGCTTGGAGTAACTCAGGGTCATCTCTTGTATTTTATACTAAACTCTGCGGCAACTATCAAGAGAGGGAGATTGTTGAGAAAACTCTGACACAGCCCTAACCCCAAAAAATATTGTACTGCTTCTGGGTCATTCTGCATTACGCAATCACTTAGTAGTCTGACCATTGCTGACTGGCTGGGAAATTTGATCATCAGTGTGAGCTAGTTGGAGGGAATAGCAGAGGTCCATCAGCATTGGCACTCTAACAAGAAAAAGATATCTGTGTGAGTCAAATAGAGCCAGGACAAACTGCGCTCAGTAGAAATCTATTCATCCATTCACCCATTTTCAGCTACCTTAGTCAGGGTAAGATTAGGGCTGGAGCTGATCCCAGCATTTGTCGGGTGGCAGTGTAACAGTCAGTCTACAGTAGATGTGTTACTGCTATACCGAATAATGCCACAAGGTGGTGTTACCTCCTTTTTGTGGTACAATGTATACGCAGTGGTCTTCTTGTCCACCATGCTTTTCTTTACCTCCGGACTTCCACACACACTAAGACTCTCAGCAACAAGAAGGTGACGGTTGAGCTGTATACAGTCATGGCCAAAAGTATTGAGAATGACACAAATATTATATTTTCACATGATCTGCTGCCCTCTGGTTTTCATGTGTGTATGTCAGATGTTGTCATCACATACAGAAATACAATCAATGCTTGAATTCCTAGGTTTTCGTTTTTCCACCCGTCTCTTGATGATTGCCCACAAGTTTTCAATGGGATTAAGATATGGGGATTTTCCAGGCGATGGACCCAAAATCTCTATGTTTTGTTCCCTAAACCAGTTAGATATCACCTTTGCTTTATGGCAAGGTGCTCCATCATGCTGGAAAAGGCATTGTTCATCACCAAACTACTCTTGGACGGTTGGGAGAAGTTGCTCTCGGAGGACATTTTGGTACCATTCTTTATTCATGGCTGTGTTTTTAGGTAAGACTGTGAGAGAGCTGACTCCCTTGGCTGAGAAGCAACCCCACACATGAATGGTTTCAGGATGCTTTACAGTTGGCATGAGAGAAGAATGGTGGTATCGCTCACATCGTCTTCTCCGAACAAGCCGTTTTCCAGATGTTCCAAACTATGGGAAAGGGGGTTCATCAGAGAAAATGACTTTACCCCAGTCTTCAGCAGTCTACTCCCTGTACCTTTTGCAGAATATCAGTCTGTCCCTGATGTTTTTCCTGGAGAGATGTGGCTTCTTTGCTGCCCTCCTTGAGACCAGGCCTTGCTCCAAGAGTCTCCGCCTCACAGTGCGTGCAGATGCACTCACACCTGCCTGCTGCCATTCCGGAGCTAGCTCTGCACTGCTGGTAGCCCTATCCCACAGCTGAAACACTTTTAAGAGACGGTCCTGGCACTTGCTGGTCTTTCTTGGGCGCCCTGGAGCCATTTCGGCAACAATGACGTTGAAATGTGTTTTTGGGGATAAAGTTAATTTTCTAGGCAAATATTGACTTTGTAATTAATTGCTGTTATGCTGAACACTCTTTTTAACATTCTGGAGTATATGCAAATTGCCGTTATAAAAACTGAAGCAGTAGACTTTGTAAATATTAACATTTGAATCATTCTCAAAACTTTTGGCCATGACTGTACATCTTACTGCTCATGTATGATTAGTGAATGTAGCGCAGTGGAGACATTGATGTTCGATGTTCGATGTTGAACACTAGAATACTATTTATTAAAATACCTTGTGGAAATCCCAACTTCACTGTCTGTCAACTCTCTGAGCTAACGGCTAACCTTGCTAGCCTCTCCGCCTACACCCTTCCACGTTACAAGTGGCGCCCGAACATCATTCTCTGGACATCGCTTCAACCCTCTGACCCAGACTACAGACCGGACTGAACTGCTTTCGGCATCTATTCCCCGTGGGAGCCCGTGTAAGTGGATGCTTTGCTGTTTCACTGGACGTTACTGGCCTAGTATGATGCTAACATCTCCTTAAGCTAACCTTGACTGTGCACGTCTGGTGGACTGGAGCGCAACAAACTCAGAGTCGGATACGGGTGCTTTTCTTCATTCTTCTGCTTATTGAAATTACCGGAGTAATAAGAAAAGACTGTGGGGAAAAAAAAAAAAAAACGGGAACCCAGTAACACTCCACATGAAGTCGGGTTTAAAGAAACATTCAAGTTTCCTTGTGAGATCGATTCAAAACTTTTTTTCCGTGGATTGTGGACTTTTAATTTTTAATACAATTGACTGGACTGATTGAGTAGAGGACAGTATGATTCCTGAAAAAAAACAACCTAGAAAATATGTCCGCTTATCTGCTGGAGGTTACTTTATTTTCACTGTGATTTTTTTGTGTGTCATTCAGTCAATTAAAACATTTTCAGTGATTATCGTGCCTTACAGTAGTAGGACTATTCTAGTCATTTTTCTTCAAATAGCATTACGTTTTTGGATAAAAAGGTTTTGGGTTTGCTACATGTGAAAATCATATACACACAGTGCTAACTGTAGTTTGTAAGAGCCGGTATTGTTTGACAGGAACTGTATTGTGATCAGTTAGTTTTTAATTCTGCTCCCTGAAACAAACAAGTGTGGTACTAGTTTAAAGGTGTATGATTTAAAGCATCAGTGCATAATGGCATCCCACCCAGACAAACAAACCGACGAGTTTGACCCTGACTCAGAGTTTGACTTTGTAGATCTCGCTAAGTACACTATTCCTCAAAGTTCGACTTCAGACCTTGAACAGTAAATTCAAGACTTACACACAGAGGTTGACAGACTTCGGGTATGTCTACTAGACTCCCTTGACCTGCAACGCAGCATGATCAAACACTGGGATGAGTCAAATAAAAAAGACACTGGTCATCCTACAGTCCAAGAATAAACCCTAACCCCAATGGCCACTTCAACTCCATACATTTTATGGCCCACATGCTGAGTGAATTTAGCAAATTAAAGAGCCCACCACTAGCACAAGAGCAAATTGAACTGATATGCAAGCATTCTCTGGAAATGTACAGGGTTGCACTGTATGGCAGTGATGGACTTGTTGCTGCGAGCTCACGAGCTCCATGCAGTTCTTGGACCAAACGGCCACCAACCTCCTCCTGCACACTTCAGAGGAAACCAGAACAACGAGCCCCACTGTTTCAAATGCTCTCAACCTGGGTTTACATCTCGCACTTGCCCGAGTTGCAACGCTGCACCCCATGTGACATCACCCCACACCCTATCGCCAGCGAGGCCTGCCCCCACCCCTCTGGCGGTCGGGGCTCCAGGTAAAGGGGAAACTAGAACTGAAACGGCATACACACCACAACTCGCCAGGCAGTCTGGAAACTTCAGGGGAGGGAGGACATTTCAATGAGGCAATCCTCCCTCCAGACGCTAGTTGAGCGTCACCCACCTGCCACACCCCCACAAGAACAGCATGTTCTGGGCCATGTTGAGGACACTGATTCGCAGGCTCCCTGGAATACACCGCTTAGAACTAAAGTGAACTTTAACTCTGTGTCTGTGGAGGCCACTCTAGACACAGTTGCCACGCTTTCAGCTGTACGAGCAGACCTCGTCCGACTGAACAACTCCTATCCAGCTAAAACACATCATTGGACAGGTCCACCGGTGGGCCTTGCAAACAGTGCTTCCTGCATCCCTGATGGTGTCACCTAGCTATCTATTGGCTTCATGAACAAGCGCTTCTACCAGCGTTTTGCCATAATACACAACCTGTCAACCCCTTTCATTCTGGGAATGTATTTCATGATTAGAGCCTCAATAACCATCCATATCCCCTTCAGAACTGTATTCATGGATGACATTCCTTGTCCTGTGGTGGATGAGGAGGAGGACTGTCCCTAGATGTCCCTAGACACCCTACAATCCTCTCTCATGACAAAAGTTGCAGAGGCAAACCTGGAGGAAGGACAGAAAGCAGAAATGTTCAGTCTTCTCTCTCAATTCTTCGACATGTTTGATGGTCACCTTGGACACAATTCCCTGACTGAACACACAATCGATACAGGAGACGCAATGCCTATAAACCTCCCTCCATATCGTACTTCTCCAGCAAAAAAATGCTTTATCGAGAAACAAGTACAACAGATGTTGCAGGATGACATCACTGAGCCATCTACTAGTCCATGGGCCGCCCCAGTTGTGATTGTAAACAGGCCCTGTGCTGACCCTAAGTTCTGTGTGGACTTTAGAGGAGTGAACCAGGTCACACAAAAAGACTCATACCCCTTGCCACGTATTGACGAGTCAGTGGACTTTCTGGAGAGAGAGCGGTTCTTCACAACACTGGACTTGGCTCGAGGATACTGGCAGGTAGCAGTTGCAGAGGAGTCCTGACCAAAAACAGTCTTCATATCACACTGTGGTCTCTTCCAGTTCCGTGTGCTCCCCTTTGGTCTCTGCAACGCACCAGCCACATTTCAGAGACTAATGAACACTGTCCTAGCTGGTCTCATCTACAAAACCTATGTAGTGTATCTGGACGACATTGTTGTTGTTTCCCCCACCTTTGAGCAGCATCTAAGTGATCTGGAGGACGTCCTTAAAAGACTCAAAGCAGCTGGTCTGTCCCTGAAACTCAAGAAATGTCAGTTCTGCCTAAGCGAGCTCACCTTCCTCGGCTACTGCGTCACACCTTCTGGCATAAAACCAGATATGGAAAAAATCAAAGCTGTAGTGGAGTTCAAAACCCCAACCAACATGAAACAAGTCAGACAGTTCATCGGACTGAAAGGATACTATCACTGTTTCATCCGGGACTATGCACGCCATGCTGAGCCCCTCCATGCGCTCACCAGGAAAGATGCTGTTTTCCACTGGGACGACGAATGTCAGAAAGCTGTGGACATTTTGAAAAAGAGCGTCACGTCAGCACCCGTCTTGAGGTTCCCTCATTTCACAAGCCCCTTTTTCATTCATGCTGATGCTGGTGACATCGGCCTGGGTGCAGCCTTGATGCAAAAAGACAAAGAAGGTCGAGACGTAGTTTTGGCTTATGAGAGTCGCTCCCTGCACAAAGCACAAAAACCATACTCTACCCTTGTAAAAGAGTGTTTAGCTGTGATTTGGGCCATTTAAGGCCATATGTTGAAGGACTTCATGTAACTATCTTCACAGACCACAGCAGCCTCAGGTGGCCTATGTCCCGCCCTAACCCCACTGGACGACCAGCCCGTTTGTCACTGCAACTACAAGACTTGGACTTCACCATAGTGCACAAGCCTAGTGCACACAACAACGTGCCAGACGCCCTGTCTCGCAACCCACTGCCCATGTCCTGTGACACCCCCATAGATCACCTTCCAGAATATGCTGTCATCTGCAGTTTGGATCTCCGCGCCCTACCCCCTGTGTTGCTAGAAGATTGCACACATGTGAAACAACTCCAGCTGGATGACCCAGTCACAGGTCAGCTTTTCAGAGACCTTGAGACAAACCCACATGTGAATGCAGACGAAAGCAACCCCCAGCAGTATGTTGTTCATGACAGTCTGCTCTACTACAAAGACCCGAAAATCAGATGTGGATTACATCCGCTGAAAGAACTCAAACTCTACGCCCCTACATCAATCTGAGGCACCTTGCTCAACCACTATCATGACCACCCCACTGCAGGTCATCTTGATATTTCAAAGACACTGGCTAGACTACAGTACAGTTCTTTTTGGCCCAAAATGCTAGCAGATGTTAAGCACTATGTCACTTTCTGTTCCGTCTGCCAGCTTACCAAGCCGAGCCAAAGGACACCGGCTGGTCTCAAGATCGCTATTTTCCCTTAAAGACCCCGGGAATACGCAGGAGTGGATTTCGTCGGGCCCTTCCCCGCACTGCATCTGGAAATGCCTACTTGCTGTTCTTTGTTGACTATTTCTCCAAGTGGATTGAGGTGTGTGCGGTCAGGGAAGCGACTGCGCATCTGGCGGCTGCAAAGTTTGTCAGTGAAATATTTGCCAGACACGGTGCCCCAACCTACCTCATCTCCGACAGAGGTTCCCCTTTTGTGAGTTGTTGTTTGTTTGAACATGTCAACTCCACCCTCGGATCGGTGCACAGGCTCACCACTGCTTACCACCCTCAGACAAACGCGACAGAACGTGTGAACGAACACTCAAAACTACCATAAGTGCTTATGTTGGACACAAGCACACTTTGTGGGATACGTTTCTCTCCCAGATCTGCTTTGCACTGCGTAAAGCCCCACATGACAGCACTGGACTCAGCCCCTCTATAATGCTGTACGGTTACAACAGAGTTACATCTTTCTGGCCAAACAGCAGATGGACAAAATCTTACCATACTGACAGACTTGACCTGAAATAGGCAGTTGGTTTGTTATGTCAGGTATGTGACTGAAGACTGAGTTGAAATGCTTTTAATGCTTTGTGTTTATATTGTTTATCCTGCAAAGTGGTTCTGGTTTCACCGCTAGGTAGTTTTGCTTACAGGATTTAGTTGAGAATATTACCTCCTTTCAGTAATGTAGTTCTGGTTTCTGTATGAACCAGTTTGAAACAAAAGGGATTTTACACTGTATTTACCGACCTGATATGCTAGGATACGTTTGCTAGGATTTGTTTTCATTATGCACTGCTGGTATGTATATAAGTGTGCTTCACGTAATACCTTTCCCTGGGTATGACTGCTAACTTTTCTAGTGTTTATGTATAACAAGGTGTTAAGTGCAGGTTTGTTACTTTTTCAGCTGTGTACGCCTGAGGGCAGCCTTATTATCACCAGGGGGGAATATGTAACAGTCAGAGTCTAGATGTGTTACTGTAATACCGAATAATGTCACAAGGTGGTGTGACCTCCTTTTTGTGGTACAGTGGACTTCTTGTCCGCCATGCTTTTATTTACCTCCGGACTTCCACACACACTAAGACTCTCACTAACAAGAAGGTGACGGTTGAGCTGTCTACATCTTAAAGCTCATGTATGATTAGTGAATGTAGCGCCGTGGAGACCTGCCATTATATGGTCGATGTTGAATACTAGAATACTATTAATTAAAATACCTTGTGGAAATCCCGACTTCTCTGTCTGTCAACTCTCTGAGCTAACGGCTAACCCTGGTAACTTCTCCGCCTACACCCTTCCAAGTTACAAGAGGCAGGATACACCCAGAAGACCCTTTATGAGGAAGAACAAAAATGGACTCAGATTACCCTCGCCCGGGCGCGGGTCACTGGGGCCCCCCCCTGGAGCCAGGCCCAGGGGCGGGGCACTATGGCGAGCGCCTGGTGGCCGGGCCTTCACCCATGGGGCCCGGCCGGGCCCAGCCCAAAGAGGTTACATGTTTCCCCCTTCCCAGGGGCTCACCACCCGTGGGAGGGGCCAAAGGGGTCGGGTGCGCTGTGCCCTGGGCGGCGGCCGGTGTCGGGGATCTTGGCGAACCGCTCCCCGGCTGCAGAAGCTGGCTCTGGGGACGTGGAACATAACCTCTCTGGCGGGGAAGGAGCCTGAGTTAGTGTGTGAGGCGGAGAGATTCTGGCTGGATGTAGTCGGTCTCGCCTCGACGCACAGCTCTGGAACCAGCCTTCTCCAGAGGGGTTGGACGCTCTTTACTCTGGAGTTGCCCCCGGTGAGAGGCGCCGAGCAGGAGTGGGCATACTCATTGCCCCCCATCTCGGTGCCTGTACGTTGGGGTTTACCCCAGTGAACGAGAGGGTAGCATCCCTTCGCCTTCGGGTGGGGGGACGGGTCCTGACTGTCGTTTGTGCCTATGCGCCTAGCGGCAGTACAGAGTACCCACACTTTTTGGAGTCCTTAGAGGGGGTACTGGAGGGTGCCCCCTCTGGGGACTCCCTCGTTTTGTTGGGGGACTTCAACCCTCAACAAAACGCCCCTCCAGGTCTCAACGACAGTGAGACCTGGAGGGGCGTGGTTGGGAAGAATGGCCCCCCCCAGCTTGAACCGGAGTGGTGTTCTGTTTTTGGACTTCTTTGCTCGGCACGGATTGTCCATAACACCATGTTCAAACACAAGAGTGTCCATATGTGCACTTGGCACCAGGACACTCTAGGCCGCAGCTCAATGATCGACTTTGTTGTCGTTTCAACTGATCTGCGGCCTCATGTTTTGGACACTCGGGTCAAGAGGGGGGCGTAGCTTTCCACTGACCACTACCTGGTGGTGAGTTGGCTCCGATGGTGGGGGAGGATGACGGTGAGATCCGGGAGGCCCAAACTCATTGTGAGGGTCTGCTGGGAGCGCCTGGCGGAGTCCCCTGTTAGGCGGAGCTTTAACTCCCTCCTCCGGGACATCTTCGAGAACGTTCCGGGGGAGGCGGATGACATTGAGTCCGAGTGGGCCATGTTCCGCGCCTCCATCAATGACGCGGCCTCCCGGAGCTGCGGTCGCAGGGCTGTCGGTGCCTGTCGTGGCGGAAACCCTAGAACCCGCTGGTGGACACCGGCGGTGAAGGATGCCGTCAGGCTGAAGAAAAAGTCCTATCGGGCCTTTTTGGCCTGTGGGACTCCGGAGGCAGCCGATGGGTAGCGGCAGTCCAAGCGACGTGCGGCTCGGGTGGTCGCCGAGGCAAAAACCCGGGCGTGGGAGGAGTTTGGGGAGGCCATGGAAAAATGACCGTACGGCCTTGAGGTGATTCTGGTCCACCATCTGATGTCTCAGGGGGGGGAAGCAGTGCCCCACCAACACTGTTTACAGTGGGGATGGTGTGCTGTTGACCTCAACTCGTGACGTTGTGGGTCGGTGGGCGGAGTACTTCGAGGACCTCCTCAATCCCACTGGCGCATCCTCCATTGGAGGGGCAGAGCCTGGGGATCCGGAGTTGGAATCTCTAATCTCCGTGGCTGAAGTCACCGAGGTAGTCAAAAAGCTCCGCGGTGGCAAGGCAACGGGGGTGGATGAGATTCGGTCGGAGTTTAAAAAGGGGGACCGAAGGGTGTGTTCCAACTACAGGGGGATCACACTCTTAAGCCTCCCTGGGAAGGTCTATCCAGCGGTTCTGGAGAGGAGGGTCCGTCGGATAGTCGAGCCTCGCATCGAGGAGGAGCAGTGTGGTTTTCGTCCTGGCCGTGGAACGCTGGACCAGCTCTATACCCTCAGCGGGGTCCTGGAGGGTGCATGGGAGTTCGCTCAACCAGTCCACATGTGTTTTGTGGACTTGGAGAAGGCGTTCGACCGTGTCCTTCGCATTTCTGTGCTGACCCCCTCGTCCTCCTCGCCGTTACCGGGTATTTTTACTTTCTTCTACTCCTTTTCCTTTTGCGTGTGATTCTAAGCAACCTCGGTTTTGCTCCTCACATATCAAGAGGGGATCTGATTCCAGAGTATTTATTTGTTTTTGCTCATTTCCAGCTCCGGGAGTATGGGGTACCTGGCCCTTTGTTACGGGCTGTTCGGTCCCTGTACGACCGGAGTCAGAGTTTGGTTCGCATTGGCGGTAGTAAGTCGGACTCGTTTCCGGTGGGAGGGTGTCAGTCTTGGTGGCCTTAGGATCGCATCTCTGCTTTTTGCAGATGATGTGGTCCTGTTGGCTTCATCAAGTCGGGACCTACAGCTCTCGCTGGAGCGGTTCGCAGCCGAGTGTGAAGCGGCTGGGATGAGGATCAGTGCCTTCAAGTCCGAGACCATGGTCTCTCACCGGAAAAGGGTAGAGTGCCTTCTCCGGGTCGGAGTGGACGTCCTTCCCCAAGTGGAGGAGTTCAAATACCTCTGGGTCTTGTTCGCGAATGGGGGTAGGGAGCGTGAGATCGATAGGCGGATCGGTGCGGCGTCTGCAGTAATGCGGTCGCTGTTCCGGTCTGTCGTGATGAAGAGAGAGCTGAGCCTAAAGGCGAAGCTCTCAATTTATCGGACGATCTACGTTCCCACCCTCGTCTATGGCCACGAACTTTGGGTAGTGACCGAAAGAACGAGATCGCGGATACAAGCGGCCGAAATGAGTTTCCTCGGCAGGGTGGCTGGGCTCTCCCTTAGAGATAGGGTGAGAAGCTCGGCCATCCGGGAGGGGCTCAGAGTAGAGGCGCTGCTCCTCCACGTGGAGAGGAGCCAGTTGAGGTGGCTCGGACATCTGATCAGGATGCCTCCTGGTCGCCTCCCTGGGGAGGTGTTCCGGGCTCGTCCCACCGGGAGAAGGCCCAGAGGAAGACCCAGGACACGCTGGAGGGACTATGTGTCCCGGCTGGCCTGGGAACGCCTCGGGATCACCCTGGAGGAGCTGGCGGGAGTGGCCGGGGAGAGAGAAGTCTGGGTCTCCCTGCTTCGGCTGTTGCCCCCGCGACCCGACCCCGGATAAGCGGAGGATAATGGATGGATGGATGGAGGATACACCCTTGAAATCTCAACAGACCATCACAGTGCTACATGGAGACTAGGGATGGAACGGTTTATGAAAACCGTCCGAACCGTTCGGTTCGACTGTCTCGGTTCGATTTGCGTGTGTTGCGTTCGGTTCATGCGCTGCTCCTTCTTTCTCATAGGCGAAGTGTGTAGACTCCGGAGCAGAAGGTGGCGGTACAGCGCCCAAAGCCAACCACCAGTAGTAAACAAGAAGAAAAAGCGAAAAAGCAAAGCAGCGTCGCCAGTGTAGCAGATAAAAATCAGACGCGCCAGCAGCACTTTATAGGTCTGCTGTATGGGACCACTTTGCATTTAGAGTGAAACACATGTTGGAACTAGCAATGTGTCCTCTCTTGCAATGCCAGAATCTCACCTACCTTTAACCAAAGAGTGTCACAATGATGTGTCAAATGTCAGATTGCTTTTTTCTTTCAGTTTTAACCTGACTATACAAAACATGATAGATTTTCCTAACAATCAACATATTCCGAACCGGACCGAAAACCGTGACCACGAAACCATGAACCGAACCGAACCGTGGATTTTGTGAACCATTCCACCCCTAATGGAGACACATGAGTCACTCAGTCTTGTATACTCGTACCTACACTTATTCGTCAGGTCAGTTTAAAGTTACCAGTTAACCTAACATTATTTTTTTTATGGGTGGTTGGAGGACTATTATTCTGTTACCCTAGATAGGAGTTCCTAGGCCTCTACTGTGAGGAACATTATGGGAATATCCCCTCTGCTCTACTCAACTCTACTCAGTTTTCTCGAATTTCCTCCAGGGGCTGGTACCTCCTAAAAGTTACTATTTTAGAACCCACTCCATCAGGGTTCCAAGGAGCTCAGTTGGGCTGAACAGCAGAGTGCTGATTGGCTCCGCACAGACAACAAATGTACATCAATACTACATGAACCCACACCATGATCCAACACAGAGGTTTAGTCACAACTTTGCCACATTGTTTGACATTGCTGTCTCCTGCTTGTGTTGCATGTCAATTACATCACATGCCGGTCAGCCAGTCTTTCTGTTAAGATCTTATTTGTAATGGACAACCACTTAAAGTGAGTCGTAGTGAGTTTGGCTGTGGACGACTGAGGTACTACTAGTAGGTACTAATTGAAAACCCCTCATTCGAGATATGTTTTGACTACACTGTCTTTTGATCATCATATCAAACCTGCCTTCTTTCAACATCACCATATCACCAAACTTTGGGACATCCTCTCTCAGAGTGATGGAGGAAAACTGGACTACTATCATTTTTTATGATTGGGATGTCCCTAAAACAGCTGAAAAGCCAGACTAAAAAGGATGGGTTCTGATCATTTGTATTTGTTGTAAAAAAATAAAACTGTAACCTTTACGGTACCGTCCATGTGGTAAACTGGATTATTTTTTAAATGTCAAAACTACAAGAAACAGTGGTATTTTTCTTTGTACAATCATAATTCAAAACGGTTTTAAACTTTATCAAAAAACTATATGAAAAAATTAGAGCCTGACCGGACCTTTGTCTGGTACACGAAATGAAAGGATTTATACTATTTTTTCAATTCCTGGCTGATTTTAAACATTTTTAGATTAAGATGAATAAAAATAACATCGTAAGCATACATTGATTGAGCTGAAACATAGTGTACATGTACAAATTATATCTAAATATCATATGTAAATATTGATATTTGCTATACTTGCTTTTTCTAAGCAGGTTTTGAGGGTACTGTAGCCAATTCCAGCTGTAATTGGGTGAGAGGTAGGCTACATCCTGGACAAGTTGCCAGTCCATCACTCTATTGTGAATATAGGTATTCGCTCAGTCGTGTACAAGACAATCAGATGTCACAAGAAGATGGCAAAGTATTTATGGCACTTCAAAAAACAGCTCCTGTCCAATCCTTACTGCAAAATGCTTTCAAATTCTCAAATCACAAAACTCACTGTTGCTGTCTTTCTTACTCCAAAAAAAATCATCTCTTCCTCAGTAAAGAAATACTTGATACTACCATACGTTTTTTGAAGGAGGGTGCCATGTTCTTTCACATAATGTGTTGTAAGTCTCAGTTTCTTAAGCAGTTCTTTCTTTCAGACATGGACGAGTGTGAGAATGACTACAATGGGGGCTGTGTCCATGAGTGCATCAACATACCAGGCAATTATAGGTGCACCTGCTATGACGGATTCATGCTGGCCCATGATGGACACAACTGCTTAGGTATGAATGGTCTTTAATTGAATATGTTGTTTATTCTAAACAATGAATCTATATAAACCATTTGAATATCTCTGTAATTCCCGAATTAGGGAAATACTTTTTTTATGGATTGCCTGCAGCAAAAAAGTTTAAACATTTCAAATGTTCAAATGGGGACAGTCATATTAACACACACTTTCTTTAAACTTTGCACACTTGTCTTTACTATTGCACTGTTACTGTTAATATGTATACTACTCTGTTGTGATATAATCTACAGTTTTGATTTGATAATAGCATACAGTGTAATATATATGAGTAACTCTAAAAAAACATTATCTACAAAAAGAAAAAGGAATTGTGAATTTGAATCTTTTTCCTTCTTCTATGGGTTCATGGAAATACAGTACCTTGTTTTACAGAAAATGTACTGAAGTTTACAGTGGAAATTAATTATTTTCCAAATTTGCCCCTTCTTCACATCTTTATCATCTTTTGTTATGCTGGCTATGAAGGACAGAACTTACCTTGGTGAAAGACAAATTTTCTCTTTACCGCTGCAACTTGAAAAGGATGACATGGAGAATTCCACTCTGACCTACCTTTGTTTCACCCTTTCACTATTTCCAATAGGAAGATTTTGTTTTGTTTTGCCATAAGTAATGATGTCATATCTGTACAATTTCATTAACTTGTAAAGAAACCTTGGTTATTAAAACGGAGGACTTACAGTATTTAGTTTTCCATGTGAAAAGAAAACTAATGAACATTATAACTACAGCAATACAGGGGACAGTTTTTCCTCAAGGAGTTAGCTCCTTTTATTTTATGTCAGCTTGATTCTCATGACCTGTGTTCTTTCACTGTTATGCCTTCTGCTAAGTATAACATCTTGTGTTCTGAAGTAGTTTTGTGTAAAATAATACATGAAACTGTGGACATTACTCTTAACACTTGATATGTTGATGGCTCAAGATCTATGTGGCTGCACTGCAGGGAAAAGAGTGAGAACATTTGAAATGATTAAATAAACCATACATTAAAATGATATTATTACAAGGGTATGTTATTTGGTACAACTTTTACCAAACTTTTAGACTTAGACAGTAATTTATTTATCCCTTGGGAAGACTCCCTCAGGAAATTAGGGTTACCAGCAGCAAAAAAAGTATTAAGTTAAATGAAATTAAGCAAAAAAATAAATAAATCAATAAAAAATACAAAGAATACAGATTAAGTACAGTGTATATAATAGGAGTTGTTTGTATGTAATATCTCCTCCCCCTGTCCTGTGTCACCTCCTCGCCCCCAGTGAGGCGTTGTACAGTCTGATGGCAGGGGGGACAAAATAGTTTTTAAGTCTATTGGTCCGGCACTTGGGAAGCAGCAGTCTGTCACTGAACAGGCTCCTCTGGCTGCTGATGACGGTGTGCAGAGGGTGGCTGCTGTCGTCCATGATGTCCATCAGTTTGTTCAGTGTCCTCGCCTCTGCCATTGTCACCAGGGAGTCCAGCTTCATGCTGACCACGTAGCCGGCCCGCCTGATTAGTTTGTCCAGTCTGGACGTGTCCTTCTTGGATGTGCTACCTCCCCAGCACACCACGGTGTAGAAGAGGACACTGGCAATCACAGACTGGTAGAACATACAGGGATTGGACAACGAAACTGAAACACCTCTCATTTTAGTGTGGGAGGTTTCATGGCTAAATTGGACCAGCCTGGTGGACAATCTTCATTAATTGCACATTGAACTAATAAGACCAGACTGTGAAGGTCTAATTAGCAGGGTAAAAGCACAGTTTTGCTAAAAATATTGCAATGCACACAACATTATGGGTGACATAACAGAGTTCAAAAGAGGACAAATTGTTGGTGCACGTCTTGCTGGCGCATCTGTGACCAAGACAGCAAGTCTTTGTGATATATCAAGAGCCACGGTATCCAGGGTTATGTCAACATACCACCAAGAAGGATGAATCACATCCAACAGGATTAACTGCGCAAGAGGAAGCTGTCTGAAAGGGATGTTCGTGTGCTAACCCGGATTGTATCCAAAAAACATGAAACCACGGCTGCCCAAATCACGGCAGAATTAAATGTGCACCTCAACTCTCCTGTTTCCACCAAAACTGTCCGTCGGGAGCTCCACAGGGTCAGTATACACGGCCGGGCTGCTATAGCCAAACCTTTGGTCACTTGTGCCAATGTGAAACGTCGGTTTCAGTGGTGCAAGGAGCGCAAATCTTGGGATGTGGACAATGGGAAACATGTATTTTTCTCTGATGAGTCCGCCTTTACTGTTTTCCCCACATCTGGGAGATTTACGGTGTGGAGAAGCCCCAAAGAAGCGTACCACCCAGACTTTTGCTTGCCCAGAGTGAAGCATGGGGGTGGAATCAGTGATGGTTTGGGCTGCCATAATCATGGCATTCCCTTGGCCCCATTCTTGTGCAAGATGGGCGCGTCACTGCCAATGACTACCGAACCATTCTGGAGGACCATGTGCATCCAATGGTTCAAACATTGTATCCTGAAGGAGGTGCAGTGTATCAGG
Source organism: Menidia menidia (assembly GCA_907169785.1). Taxonomy (NCBI): domain Eukaryota; kingdom Metazoa; phylum Chordata; class Actinopteri; order Atheriniformes; family Atherinopsidae; genus Menidia; species Menidia menidia. Next base: position 4,500,805 of record CAJRST010011113.1, on the reverse strand, counting down.
ATGACAATGCACCAATACACAAAGCAAGACTGGTGAAAAATTGGTTTGATGAACATGAAAGTGAAGTTGAACATCTCCCATGGCCTGCACAGTCACCAGATCTAAATAATATTGAGCCACTTTGGGGTGTTTTCGAGGAGCAAGTCAGGAAACATTTTCCTCCACCAGCATCACGTCGTGACCTGGCCACTATCCTGCAAGAAGAATGGCTTAAAATCCCTCTGACCACTGTGCAGGACTTGTATATGTCATTCCCAAGACGAATGGACGCTGTATTGGGCGCAAAAGGAGGCCTTACACCATACTGATAAATTATTGTGGTCTAAAACCAGGTGTTTCAGTTTCATTGTCCAATCCCTGTATATAGTAGTTTGCTGCAGATGTTAAAGGACCGCAGTCTCCTGAGGAAATACATCCTGCTTTGTACCTTCCCGTACAGGTTGCTGGTGTGTTTTGACCAGTCCAGTTTGCTATCCAAGCTGCTATCCCCAAGGTACTTGTAGGAGTCCACGGCCTCCGACTCAGTTCCCTCTAGTACGACTGGTCTCAGCTTTTGTCTGGACCTGCCAAAGTCTATAACCAGCTCCTGTGTCGTAGAGGTGTTGAGCTCCAGGTGGTTTGTGTGGCACCAAAGGGCAAAGTCCCCCACCAGATGTCGATACTCTTCCTCTCTGTCATCCCTGATGCATCCGACTATGGCTGTGTCATCAGCATACTTCTTTATGTGACACAGCTCTGAGTTGTAGTGGAAGTCAGAGGAGTACAGGGTGAAGAAAAGAGGGGCCAGCACTGTGCCCTGGGGGGCTCCTGTGCTGCTGACCACAGTGTCAGATATGGTGTCTTTCAGCCTGACATACTGCGGCCTGTTGGTGAGGTAACTGTGGATCCAGGTGACCAGGTCCACTCCCAGGCTGTATAGTTTGTCCTGGAGTAGAAGGGGCTGGATTGTATTAAAGGCACTGGAGAAGTCGAAGAAAAGGATCCTCACTGTGCCACTGCCCTTATCCAGGTGGGAGTGGGCCCGGTGCAGCAGGTAGAGAATGGCATCCTCCACACTGACATCTGGCTCGTAGGCGAATTGCAGGCGGTCTAGGGCATGTTGCACCTGAGGTCTGAGGAGGCCAAGGAAGAGCCGCTCCAACGTCTTCATCAGGTGTGAAGTGAGTGCCACGGGCCGGAAGTCATTCAGCTCGCTGGGCCTGTTCTTCTTGGGCACTGGAACGATGCAGGATGTATTCCAGAGGGTGGGCACTTCCCTTAGCTGCAGGCTGAAGTTGAAGATCCGCTGTAGTGGCTCTCCCAGTTCACCAGCGCAGGTCTTCAGGAGTCTTGGACACACCTGGTCCGGCCCTGCTGCTTTCCTGGGCTTGAGGTTCTTCAGCTGTTCTCTGACCTGGTCTGTGGTGATGTGGGGCGGAGATTGTGCTGAGGTGTGCGGGGGGGTTGTCAGTGTTGTGTTGTCTGGGGCAAGGTGTGTGGTGGGGAGGAGAGGTGGCTGCAGTGAGAGAGGGGGTTGGGGGTGCATGGGCTGGTTGAACCTGTTGAAGAAGATATTCAGTTTGTTTGCCCTCTCCATTGTTCCCCCAACGGCTCTGGTTTTTGTGTTGAGACCAGTGATGGTCCTCACACCTTCCCAGACCTCCCTGATGTTGTTCTCTCTCAGCTTCTGCTCCACCTTTCTCCTGTAGCTGTCTTTTTCTTCCCTCACAAACTGCTTCACCTCCTGCTGTGCTGCCTTCATGGCCTCCCTGTCTCCTCTCCTGAAGGCAGCCTTCTTCTTGTTGAGGACAGTTTTGACTTCCCGCGTTACCCATGGCTTATTATTAGGATAACAGCGGACTGTCTTAACAGGGGAGACCACATCTGTGCAGAAGTTCAGATAGTCCGTCTGGCAGTGTGTCAGCCCATCTATGTCCTCGCCATGCGGGTTGAACAGTATATCAGAGTCCGTGGTGTTATAACAGTCTCTCCATCTCAGGGGACCACCTCCAGCTGGAGCAAGTTGTTGTAGGCTGCTTTTGGACCAGGGGGCTGTACATTGGCTGCACGTGGGCTAGGTTGTGATCTGACTTCCCTAGTGGGGGGAGGGGTGTTGCTCTGTATGCATCCCTCACATTAGCATACAGGAGGTCGATTGTCCTGTTATTCCTTGTGGGGCAGTCAACAACTTGATGGAAAACAGCCAAAATAGAGTCCAGAGTCACGTGGTTGAAGTCCCCAGAAATTATCATAAAAGCGTCAGGATGTTGTGTCTGTAGCCTTGCTGTGACAGAGTGGATTTTTTTCACAGGCAGTGACAGCATCCGCTCTTGGTGGGATGTAAACACAAATAGAGATCACGTGACTGAACTCCCTTGGCAGATAGTATGGCCGCAGACTAACGGCTAGTAGTTCGAGGTCCCGGCAACACCACACAGACTTTACAGTGATATGTCCTGCGTTACACCATCGGTTGTTCACGTACATGATGAGTCCCCCACCTTTTCTTTTCCCAGTCGCTTTCGTGTCCCTGTCAGCTCTCACAGCGGTGAATCCTTGCAGGTTCACGTTAGCATCCAGTACAAGGTGGTTTAGCCATGTCTCTGTAAGGATGAACAAGCTGCTCTCTCTGTAGATCCGCTGGTTGTTCAGTGCGGACAGCTCATCAATCTTGTTCAGCAGCGAGTTGACATTTCCCATGATTACAGTGGGAATCGATGGCTTGTAGCGCCTCCGGTTGTCCGCTATCTCAGCCTTTAGTTTAGCCCCGGCCTTGCAGCCCTTTGGTCTCATCCTCAGCTCCGCCGGAATGTTGTGTCTTATGCCGGCTCTTCCCAACGGCCAGCAGTTCCTCTCTCGTATAAGTGAGAAAAACGTCTCCTGGTTTCAGGTTTCAGCGTATTCAGGTTGGAATTATCCATGGGATAAATGAGGAGTACACACAGCCTCTTCTCAAGAGAGTAAAATCTTGAAGAGGCAACTTAAAAAAGTTAAAAAGAGGTACAAAAAAAAAAACTAGAGAGCTACTGGAGAGGCAGCCGTCTCCACAGCGCCATGGCAACATATTTGCAAAGGTATATATGCAAAGGAATTTATGCAACTTTTACAGATTTTTTATCACTTGGGTTGCATTATTTTATATTCTAAATATAGAAACACATTGTTGTAAATATATTAAAAAATATGTTAAAAATAAATATATTTATTAAGATTTTTTAACGTTACATTAAAAAAATCTTGATTATACTTCCACAGCCATTAGGTAGGCAGGAAATTATCGGAGCTCCTTGATCATCAAAAAAAGCGCCATTTATTTTTAATCAACAGAAGTAGTTAAAGACACATTTGCAATATGCCCACACTAACACATAAAAACTGTCAGGAAGGTGGGTCTTGAAGGGAGGACTCAGGTGCAGAGATGACGGAAGACAAGGTTTATTGTACAAAAAGGTGAAAGTCCAAACATGGTACAAAATCAAGGCTGTGGAAAACTGAGCAAAGTAACAAAGCAATAAGCAAACAAGACTGAGGCAAAACTAACAAAATAACAAAGTAACAAAATAAAGATTAACAGAACTGTGACAAAGCTGTGGCAAAACTGACTATGACAAAACGCAAACCTGGCGTGGGGGTGACGAAACGGACAAGACGGACAAGAGACGAAAACGCACTCGCACAAGACAAGGGGAAACGAGGACTATTTAAACACATGACATAACGAGACACCAGACGTGACAAAAACAATTCACAGAAGAAAGAAAGGGCTCAAGTTCACTTCAGCCTTTTTAAAATGACTTATTGGAAATTTACTGGCATTTTAGCCACACGGTAGGGACCTATAAAAAAAACCCTTGTACTCGAGTATGAGCACACATGAATGCGATTACATAGAAAGGCCAATTTTACCACTGAGTGCCAGGTTTTTTAATTATCCATCTGCTGTGCCAGAATCAGCATGTGAGGCTGTTGGGATATTATGTCTACTGTTTGTCTTTGAGTATGTTTGTGCCCATAACTGTCTGGATTCTGGTGCCTGGAGCGTCTTATTCTTTGTTATCTGTTTGTTCAATCTAAACAGATGTGGATGAGTGTCTGGACAACAATGGTGGATGCCAACAAGTGTGTCTCAACACTATGGGAAGCTATGAATGTCAGTGCACAGACGGCTTCTTTCTTAGTGACAACCAGCATACCTGCATCCACCGCTCTGATGGTAAGTCTGTAACACTGATAAAAATATAATTTTTAATAGAGAACTTACTCCCTCACAGATTTTGTTTATTTTATTGAATTCATGCAGATTAGCAAAAAAGGATTAAGTTCAGGCTGAGTTTAGTTTTGTCCTTTTGTAGAAATTTCTCTTGAATCTTTACATGATAAAGTTTGATAAATTGAAGTTTTATTTATACATTGCCAAATGTCATCTTTTGACAAATTTAAAAATATATGGATGAAATAATGAGAAAAGATTTTTTAATGAAAAAAACACATCAGAATATTTTTTTTTGTAAAAAAATAAAGTAATGAGCTAAGGGGAACTACAGGGGTTGGACAATGAAACGGTAACACCTCTCATTTTAGTGTGGGAGGTTTCATGGCTAAATTGGACCAGCCTGGTGGCCTATCTTCATTAATTGCACATTGAACCAATAAGAGCAGACTGTGAAGGTCCAATTAGCAGGGTAAGAGCACAGTTTTGCTCAAAATATTGCAATGCACACAGCATTATGGGTGACATACCACAGTTCAAAAGAGGACCGATTGTTGGTGCACGTCTTGCTGGCGCATCTGTGACCAAGACAGCAAGTCTTTGTGATGTATCAAGAGCCACGGTATCCAGGTTAATGTCAGCATACTACCAAGAAGGACGAACCACATCCAACAGGATTAACGGTGGACGCAAGAGGAAGCTGTCTGAAAGGGATGTTCGGGTGCTAACCCGGATTCTATCCAAAAAACATAAAACCACGGCTGCCCAAATCACTGCAGAATTAAATGTGCACCTCAGCTCTCCTGTTTCCACCAAAACTGTCCGTCGGGAGCTCCACAGGGTCAATATACACGGCCGGGCTGCTATTGCCAAACCTTTGGTCACTCAAGCCAATGCCAAACGTCGGTTTCAATGGTGCAAGGAGCGCAAATCTTGGGATGTGGACAATGTGAAACAAGTATTGTTCTCTGATGAGTCCGCCTTTACTGTTTTCCCCACATCCGGGAGAGTTACGGTGTGGAGAAGCCCCAAAGAAGTGTACCACTCAGACTGTTGCATGCCCACAGTGAAGCAATGGGGTGGATCAGGGATGGTTTGGGCTGCCATATCATGGCATTCCCTTGGCCCCATACTTGTGCTAGATGGGCGCGTCACTGCCAAGGATGCACATCGACCTCCATTCAGGAGGTCGATGTGCATCCAATGGTTCAAACATTGTATCCTGAAGGGGGTGCCGTGTATCAGGATGACAATGCACCAATACACAAAGCAAGACTGGTGAAAGATTGGTTTGATGAACAGGAAAGTGAAGTTGAACATCTCCCATGGCCTGCACAGTCACCAGATCTAAATATTATTAAGCCACTTTGGGGTGTTTTGGAGGAGCGGGTCAGGAAACATTTTCCTCCACCAGCATCACGTCGTGACCTGGCCACTATCCTGCAAGAAGAATGGCTTAAAATCCCTCTGACCACCCTGCAGGACTTGTATATGTCATTCCCAAGACGAATTGACGCTGTATTGGCCGCAAAAGGAGGACCTACACCATACTAATAAAGTATTGTGGTCCAAAACCAGGTGTTTCAGTTTCATTGTCCAACCCCTGTAATTCTCCATGCAATTCAAAAATAGTGCTGAACATTTCCTGATATTAACTCTGCCTGCTTTTTTTGCTGTGTTTTGAAATGTTGTTGTAAGTCCCATATTCATTCACATAGCACATTTCAGGCTACACATTGTCTTTCTTTTACCAGAGTACACATAATGTTTGGGCCAGAGTCATGGCCAATGCCATTCAAGGGGAAGCTGAAAGTCAAAGTACTGAACTATTGATTGTTTTTCATCTTTAGCTTGTTTATGTAAACATGATTAGCAAATCATTGCATTTTACTTTTATTCACACTGCTCCAACATTTTAGGAAACCTGGTAGTAAATGTAATGAAAAATTATTTTGGCTAAAATATTAGCATATGGTATCAAACTTTAGCAATCAAGCTTAGCTTTTACTTTTGCCCCCTCTAGACGCATTGTTATTAACGTTCAGATTAATGTATAGACAGAGGTTGCTTCAGTGCACAAGAAACATTTATAAAAATTGCCCAGTACACAGAGAGATGCATTTATGTCAATGTCTGATTTATTTGCAGCCTACCATTGCTTAATCATCTTTTCTATACTGTGTCCCCTCAAGGTAGTACACAGGCTGTTGTGTACAATTCACTCACCCTTAATATCCACTGTAGGAATGACAGTCATTGGCGCTGACATGTTCTATGACATTAATTTAATGTTGACTCTGTCTCTGACTCTAGCATCCCTTACCCAGTATCTCAGTCTCATACAATTCTTCTGAATGGGGAATTTGTTCTATTTCTTTCCACTCAGTGAAAGATTGTCTAAGCACAGTAATCACATGCAATCAGCAGTAAAAGAGAACAGTGTTCAGTAAAGTTCAAAGACAGATAATGGGACATTATTTTGCCTTCACTTCATTGACACAAAAGGGGGAACAAGAAGAATGTGGTGAGTGGCAGAAAAACAGAGTTCAGACTAAGGAGGAGGCAATGATGTACTGTGATCTCATTCATTTTCTCTTCGTGCTTTTGTGTGGGTGCTTACAGTGTCCATCTGGTCACTGTTAGCATATTGAAGAGTTAGCTGCAGGAAATTAGAAGACTTTTAGACAAGGTCAGAGAGGAGAATTAAAATAACTACAAACTGATTTTAAATTACATATGATCTAATCCCATTTACCTTTCTCTCCTATCAATTTTTCATTTCTTTTTTCCAATTTTTGCAATTTCCAACATATTAACATAGGGAAGTGTTTGTAAATGACAGCTGTTAACATTTACTATTTAAAATATATTGTTAATGATAAATTTGATGGATTATTTAAGATTAAGTGTCTAAAATATGAACCCTAAAGGTTTGATATTCTATGGTGACAACTTTCATCTGTCCATTCGCATTTGTGTACGCTGTACTTTTTTAATGAGAACAATTAATTTGCAAATATGCTTACATTTTCTCTCGTTAAAAGTTTGCTCCCAATAAGAAATTATTATGATGTAAGGAAATAGTTATATTGAGTCTAGTTCTGTAAATTATTATGATGCATACCGTGTCCTAGATAGATAGCAATACTTATGAATCTTCCATTAATTTTCTATTGCATCTTATCTTAATTGATCCCTTAATTTGGTTCTTAATTTTAAAGATATAGATAATGTCAAATTGTTGGTGATGTGGTGAGTTGAAGGGGAGAATCCAAATAAACGGCCCAGGGAGGGAAACACAGGAAGGAACCAAGGAACCAAGTCATCTATAAAAACAACAAAAAGCACAGCAAAAGCCCGATACAAAAGTCAGTTAATGTTTATGTTTATGTTTATGCATTTGGCAGACGCTTTTATCCAAAGCGACTTACAGAATAGACACAATATTATATTTCTCATCACTATGACGATAAGCTATATAGAGGAGAAACACTGATCAGAGTCAGTGGTGACAGCAAGAGATAGAGGTAGAGGGACTACCGAAGGAGCTGTGGGGGGGTAGAGGTACGGGTTAGGGTTAGGATAGGAGATGCTCTTTGAAGCTCTTTGGGTCTTCAAGAGTTTCTTGAAGACAGACAGGGACTCTGCTGTTCTTGTGGCGCTTGGTAGGTCGTTCCACCATCTTGGAACGACACATGCAAACAGTCCGGATTGTCTTAAGCGTGGTGAAGGCACTGCTAGACGACAATCCATTGATGACCGGAGTGATCGAGTTGTGACATAAGCCTTTGCAAGGGGATTCAAGTAGATGGGAGCCGTACCCTTAAGCACTTTGTAGGCTAGCATCAGGGACTTGAATTTGATACGGGCAGCCAGAGGTAACCAGTGGAGTTCAATGAACAGAGGGGTGACGTGAGATTTTTTGGGCTGATTGAAGACCAGACGCGCCGCCGCGTTCTGGATCATTTGTAAAGGTTTTACTGTACAGGCTGGGAGACCGGTCAGGAGTACGTTGCAATAGTCAAGGCGGGAGATGACCATAGACTGCACTAGGAGCTGGGTAGCATGTTGTGTTTGGTACGGCCGGATCTTTCTTATGTTTAGTAATGCGCAGCGACAGGATCGAGAAACCGAGGCAACGTGATCTTTAAAGGTCAGCTGGTCATCAATCATGACACCCAAGTTTCTTGCTGCCTTTGATGGAGTCAGAGAGAGGGATTCAGTTTGGATGTGAATATTGTGGTGAATAGTTGGTTTGGCTGGAAAGACAAGCAGTTCAGTTTTTGAGAGATTCAGCTGTAGGTGGTGGGCTTTCATCCATTTTGATATGTCAGAGAGACAGTCTGAGATGCGTGCTGAGACCGAGTGGTCATCAGGTGGGAATAACCGATAGAGCTGTGTATCATCAGCATAGCAGTGGTAGGAGAAACCATGTGATTGAATGATCTGGGCAAAAGAAGTGGTATATATAGCAAAGAGAAGAGGTCCAAGTACTGAACCTTGAGGAACCCCTGTGGCGAGGTGGTGCGCTGCAGAAGTGTGACCAAGCCAGGATACTTTAAATGATCGACCAGTGAGGTACGATTCAAACCAGGAGTGTGCTCTCCCTGTGATGCCCATACTCGAGAGTATAGACAGAAGGATGTCATGATTGACTGTGTCAAATGCGGCTGATAAGTCAAGAAGGATAAGTACTGAGGACTTGGCATTTGCTCTTGCTTCTTTTAGGGCTTCTGGCACAGACAACAGAGCCGTTTCAGTGGAGTGGCCACATTTAAACCCAGATTGATTTGTATCAAGGAGTTTGTTTTGTGAAAGGTAGTCTGTGACCTGCTTAAAGACTGCCCTTTCAATGGTCTTTGACAGATATGGAAGCAGAGAAACTGGCCGATAGTTTTCCACCTGAGTTGGTGGGAGAGAGGGTTTTTTGAGCAGCGGTGTGACCAAAGCTTGCTTGTATGAGTTAGGAAATGTGCCAGATGTCAGCGAAGCATTGATCACATGTGTGACTGCTGCAGTTACTGTAGGAGCTATGGACTGGAGTAAGTTTGTAGGAACTGGTTCCAGCAGGCATGTACAGTCATGGCCAAAAGTTTTGAGAATGATTCAAATGTTAATATTTACAAAGTCTACTGCTTCAGTTTTTATAACGGCAATTTGCATATACTCCAGAATGTTTAAAAGAGTGTTCAGCATAACAGCAATTATTGCAAAGTCAATATTTGCCTAGAAAATTAACTTTATCCCCCAAAACACATTTCAATGTCATTGTTGCCAAAATGGCTCCAGGGCGCCCAAAAAAAACCAGCAAGTGCCAGGACCGTCTCTTAAAAGTGTTTCAGCTGTGGGATCGGGCTACCAGCAGTGCAGAGCTAGCTCAGGATTGGCAGCAGGCAGGTGTGAGTGCATCTGCACGCACTGTGAGGCGGAGACTCCTGGAGCAAGGCCTGGTCTCAAGGAGGGCAGCAAAGAAGTCACTTCTCTCCAGCAAAAACCTCAGGGACAGACTGATATTCTGCAAAAGGTACAGGGGGTGGACTGCTGAGGACTGGGATGAAGTCATTTTCTCTGATGAATCCCCTTTCCCATAGTTTGGGACATCTGGAAAACGGCTTGTTCGGAGGAGACGAGGTGAGCGCTACCACCAGTCTTGTCTCATACCAACTGTAAAGCATCCTGAAACCATTCATGTGTGGGGTTGCCTCTCAGCCAAGGGAGTCTGCTCTCTCACAGTTTTACCTAAAAACACAGCCATGAATAAAGAATGGTCCCAGAATGTCCTCCGAGAGCAACTTCTCCCAACCGTTCAAATGCAGTTTGGTGATGAACAATGCCTTTTCCAGCATGAAGGAGCACCTTGCCATAAAGCAAAGGTGATATCTAACTGGCTCAGGGAACAAAACATAGAGATTTTGGGTCCATCGGCTGGAAACTTCCCATATCTTAATCCCATTGAAAACATATGGTCAATCATCAAGAGACGGGTGGAAAAATGAAAACCTAGGAATTCTGACGCATTGATTGTATTTCTGTATGTGATGACAACATCTGACATACACACATGAAAACCAGAGGGCAGCAGATCATGTGAAAATATAATATTTGTGTCATTCTCAATACTTTTGGCCATGACTGTAGTAGGACGGCTACATGTGAGAAGTTTGGACACATTGCTCTCAGTGAGAGGAGCGAAGGAGGAGAACAAAGCAGTAGGACTTCTGCTAGTATATGTACTGTGAGAAGTTTCATGTGCAAGCCGTTCAGTAAACTGTTTGCTTATAGCTGCCACTTTGTCAGTAAAAAATGAGGCGAACGAGTCTGCCGTTAAGCTAGTAACAGGTGGCGGAGGAGGAGGGTTAAGCAGAGTTTTGAAGATGGAGAATCATTTTCGAGTGTCGGTTGTACTGTGAATCTTATCAGTATAGAAAGTCTTTTTTGCATCAGTGATGCTTAAAGAGAATGCAGACAGCAGTGCCTGAAATTTTGTTAGATCATCTAGATTTTTTGATTTGTGCCATTTCCGTTCTGCAGCCCTAAGGCTGGTGCGTAGTGCTCTGAGTGTATCATTAAGCCATGGGTGGGACCCAGAGGCTCGAGCAGGTTTAGTGGATAGAGGACATAGACTATCCAGGCAGGAGCTCAATGTAGAGCAAAGGGTCTCCGTGGCCTCATTAACCTCAAATGAGGAAAATGTGCTGGAGTTTGGGAGAGCGGACGCAACATGGGAGGAGAAGTGGGTAGGTGAGAGTTTGTGGAGGTTTCTGCGGAGGGAAACCACAGAGGTGGAAGCAGAGGGATTTTTGGGAAGATTTGCACTGAGTTGAATGAAATAGTGATCAGAAAGGTGCAGAGGTGTGACAGAGAGGGCCTCTTAAGAGTTAACATGGTGAAAGCAAAACAAAACATCCATCAATTATGGATACCGCTTATTTCCTGATGGGGTCGCGGGGGGAACTGGATTGGTCAACGGGCGAGAAGCAGGGTACACCCTGGACAGTCAAGACACACTCACATTCACTCCTAAGGGCAATTTGGAATGTCCAATCAACCTAAAAGGCAGGTTTTTGGACTGTGGGAGGAATGAATGTTTTTTTACAGCATGTCTGTGGTCTTTCTCAGTATGTTGCATCATTTTAATTATCATGTATGAAAATATTACATATTTTTCTGTTGCAGAATGAAATAAAGTAAAAGATGTTAAACAACTATTGAGTTATGAACAGTATACATACAGTCTGAACTAAGAAAAAAAAAATATATATACAAATATTTTATCGCAGTAATTGAAATTAAACAATGACGCTGATGGAGTTGCAAAGGTGTTTTCAAATGAATCTGTAACGAGGGTAATATAGTGTATATATATATATACATATAAGTAAGTCCAGTTCCCCCTTACCTGTTCCCTTTTCATAATTGCTTTCCCTTTTTGGAGGATGTACTGGATGAGGAAGCCCTAATCCTCGGACAAGCATTTCGGCATGAAAGGGTCAAGACAGGTCAGACCCATTGTCCTTTGAAGATGAATATCTTATTGAGAGATACAGATTCTCAGGTGATGGACTAAGATATTTACTGTATGTAGGCTGCTGGGTCCAAAAACACAACACCAGATGGTGCAAATTCGTACTCTTGCTATACAACAGGTACCGTATTTTCACGACCATAAGGCGCACCGTACTAAAAGGCGCAGTCTCAGTTATGTGTGCCATTACTGTATTTAACACATAAATAAGGCGCACCGGATTATAGGGCGTGGGTTTTATATACTGGTACATATCCTCTACTACGTTTAAATACCTCTACTGCGTATTTAAAAATAGAGCGGGAGCAAAACTGAGTATTTTTGTGCTTTATTCATGTATTTATCACAAAGTATTAATCAAACCCATCGAAGTCATCATCCTCTGTTTCTGAATTAAACAGCTGCGCTAAATCAGACATGCCAATTTCCCCTTCTTCGCTGTCAGAGTCACTTTCCGTGCCGCGCGGCTCCTCGGAAATGATGCCGGCTTTTGCGAAAGCTCGAACAGCAGTGCCAGCAGATACGTTAGCCCAAGCATCTACAATCCATCCGCAAACTGTGGCGTAACTTGCCCGGCACTGCCTTCCACTTTTCGTGAAACTGTGGTCTCCGTCGGTCATCCATCGCTCCCACGCCGCTCGCAGCCTTACTTTGGAGCCAGTGTTATATTCTACATAACTTTTAAAACAGTAATGAGGCTCAGGAGGCAGGAATACGCTCGGACCTTACTTTACTTAACTTCTCGGCATAAACAGAACAATACATCCGGGTTACCCATCATGCCCAGATTAAACTACGGGGTGCGTAGGGGACATTCATAGCAAAACATGACAACTCCTCCCCCCTTAGAATAGAAGTCCCCATAATACAAATTGCCACTAATCAAATAGTATATTTCAAAATAACAAAATAACAGCAACATGGGGAGCTACAGTATTAACAACTTAGTATAAAACCTTAAACCCCCTATTATATAACAGACACACAACCGCGTGCACACACACACAGAACCTACGGGTGAGGGTAGACTGCCTCCCCCGTGACGGCACCCCTGGGTATTATTCTGACCCAGATGATTGGGTGTGCCGTGCTAAAACCTCACAAGTCCATACGTTTGGGAGGCCTTCGCTCCCTTTCTGGATACTGCCGCTCACAGGAAGGCCCCGCTACACTGCCCTTGGGGGATGCAGACAGCGGCGCCGGGTGTGGAAGCGGTAACCCCATTGGCGCCTCTGGCAGAGGATCAGGTACTGCTTACTCTGAAACAAGGGTACCCCCAGGAGCTGCCACGGTGTCCACACCATCGTCTTCCTGGACCTCCCCACTGTCAACCATGGGAGGCGGTGTGGAGGCTGGCGCTGCACTCTGCAGGAGTTGGTCGACATGCCTCCTCCACATGCGACCGTCAGCAGTCTGGAGGGTGTACGAGACAGGACCAGTTTGCGCCACAATGGTCGCTGGCACCCATCGTGGACCAGCACTGTAGTTTCTGGCCAGCACGTGGTCACCAGAAGAGAACTTCCTTTCCTTGGTCTGTTTGCGTTGCTGTATTTGCGTCTCTTGTTGTTTCTGAACAGTGTCTTTCACAGCAGCAGGCTTTAGCAGGTCAAAGTGAGTACGCAGGTCCCTCTTGAACATCAGGGACGCCGGGGAGGCCCTGGTAGTAGCATGCAGAGTATTTCTGTAATTTAATAGAAATCGATGCAGCCTCTGATGAAATGACCCCTGCCCCTCAGAGGTCTTCAGTGCGTGTTTCAGGGTTTGAACAAACCTTTCGGCTAAGCCATTAGTAGCCGGGTGGAAAGGTGCCGATTTGATGTGCTGCACACCATTCACTTGCAAGAAAGCAGACATTTGTTCTGACACCAGGCCCCCCATTGTTCTGACAATGGGCCCCCCATTGTCAGAGACCAACTGCATGGGGCATCCAAAACGGCTAAACATTTCCCCAATCTTCTCAATGGTTTTGACCGCCGTGGTGGATTTCATGACTGCCACCTCAGGCCATTTACTATGGGCATCCACGGCAACCAGTAGCATCCGCCCTTGCACTGGTCCCGCGAAATCCACGTGTACCCGCTGCCACGGTTCTTCTGGGAACTCCCAGGGGTGCAGGGGCGCTAACTGGGGAATGTTTCGGGCCCTCTGGCATGCGTGGCAACTCTTGGCTACACTCTCTATTTCTCTGTCCACTCCTGGCCACCAAAAGAAACTCCTTGCCAATTCTTTCATGCGCACAATCCCACTATGGCCTGCATGTAATTGTTGCAGAACAGTCTTACGTAGTGTTGGTGGAATGACCACCCTCCTTCCCCACAGCAAACATCCCGACTGGATTGACAGTTCCATTCTCCTTGACAGGTAAGGCTGAAAGCCTGGAACATCCCTGATAGAATGGCCCTTGGTCACCATATCCATGACCCCCGCCAGCACAGGATCAGTGCGCGTTGCCCGTTTCACCAGTGCAGCCGTGACGGGCGCACCCTCCACCTGGCTGAAGTAGAAAACCTCTTCACTGTTGGTTTCCGGCTTGGTAACAGGTAGTGGAAGCCTGGATAGCCCATCCGCATTTTGATGGCGGTCTGCTTTGCGATATTTGATCTCATACGAATGGGCCGATAACAGCATGGCCCAACGCTGCCAATGACGGTATGCCTGAATGGGGCCCCAGGATTGTTGTGAGGGGCCTGTGGTCAGTAAAGAGAGTGAACCGCCGCCCGTACAGATATTGGTGAAAGCGCTTGACTCCAAAGACAATGCTCAGGGCTTCTCTCTCTATCTGTGCATAATTAGACTCTGCTTTATTCAATGTTCTTGACGCAAAGGCAATAGGTTTCTCTTCCCCATTAGGCAGTATGTGAGAAATGACAAATCCCACTCCATAGGGAGAAGCATCACAAGCGAGTTGTATGGGCAGAGAGGGGTCAAAGTGTGTGAGTACCCCCGACTTCAACAAGGTATCTTTAGCCTGCTGAAAAGCCTTCTGACATGCGTCACTCCAGTGCCAGGCTTTTCCTTTACAGAGAAGGCTGTGCAAGGGCTTCAGTATGGTTGCTAAGTTGGGTATAAACCGGCCATAGTAGTTTAGTAACCCAAGGAAGGAGCGTAGCTGAGCCACCCCTTGGGGTGGTGGTGCATCAGCAATGGCGCGGCTCTTGGATGGGGCAGTGTACAATCCCCTAGCATCGATGACATGCCCCAGATATTCAACTGAGGGCATGAAAAATTCGCATTTGTCCTTATGCACTCTAAGGCCGTAGTCCTGTAACCGCTGGAGGAAAGCCTCAAGGTTGCGCAAGTGTTCCTCATCAGTGGCTCCAGTGCAAAGGATGTCGTCGAGGTAGCATTGTACGCCAGGGAGACCGTGGAGGATCTGGTCCATGGCGCGCTGAAAATGGGCAGGGGCTGAAGTGATGCCGAAGGGAAGCCGACAGTATCTGAACAGGCCTTTTTGAGTTGTTATAGTGAGAAATTCACGGGACTCTTCTTCGACACTCATCTGCAAGTAGGCCTCATTTAGATCTATTTTGCTAAACTTCTGTCCCTGACTCAGTCCGGCGAAAAGATCATCGTTGTGTGGAAGAGGATATTGTTCAGGCGCGAGCACCGGATTCAGCGTCACTTTGAAATCTCCACAGACACGGATGTCTCCGTTTCTTTTAGCCACAGGGACAATAGGCGTAGCCCAGTCACTGATAGCAACTGGCTCCAGCACGCCACTGCTGACTAGGGCGTCCAGTTCAGCATCCACTTTCGAGCGTATGGCATATGGTACAGATCTGGCTTTAAAAAATGTTGGCCTTGCATCTGATTTGAGACTAAGCTTAACAGTGATGTCTTTCATGAGGCCTAGCTCACTTTTGAAGACGTCTTGATGCCTCTGTAAAACAGCTGTTAGCTCACTGGAGCTTGGGGACAGCATTTTCATGCTTTGCCAATTTAGTGTCAGCTTCTCTAACCAGACCCGGCCCAAGATGGAGGGACAGTTTCCCTTTGCCACGTAGAGGGGGAGTGTCCCCACTTCGTTGTTGCTTTGCACAGTGACGTCAATCATACCCGCCATGGGCACTGGCTCACCGAGGTAAGTTCTAAATTTGGTGTCTGAGGGCCTTAAAGCCAAGTGTCCTAGGTGACTCTTGTACACCTTTTCAGAGATAATGGATGCTTTGGAACCAGTGTCAATCTGCATCTTTACAGGGTGTCCTTCTAGCAGGGGTCTTGCCCAGTAGCCCTCATCATCTGTATCCACTTTATTTATTTTTAGAGTATGTACGCTCATCTCCGACTCATCAGACTCACTAGACCTTTCATCTTGTCTTACAGTGTGGACTGGCCTTTTTTTCTTTTCTTTCCTGTTTTCAAACATTTTGTCATTATTCTCATTTCTGGTCGTTTTCCCCGTATTTCTTTTACTTTGACATGCCCGTTCTATGTGTCCCCGTTTCCCACAATGACGGCAATCCATATCCTCACATCTGCACGCTGTTGCTAGGTGACCCATTCTGCCGCAACGGTAACATGGTCCCTGTGTGCTCGTTTTGTCTGAGCTACTCATTGCATGCACTTTAGTGGTTGCATGTAGCTGTTGAGCTTCTTTTGATGCCATTTCCATAGAAAGGCTAATGCTGATGGCTTTGTCCAATGTTACATTTTTAGTAGTAAGCAACCTCTTCTGTGCCGCTTCGTCCTTGAGCCCACACACTAGCCTGTCTCGCAATGTGTCATTTAGAACGTTACCAAACTCGCAATGTTCCGCCAATTTTCTCAGTGCCGCCACAAACAAAGACACCGACTCTCCTTCTTCTTGGTCACGTTTATGAAACCTGAACCTCTCAGCGATTATTAATGGCTTTGGTGAAAAGTGATCTGACAAAATTTTTACTATTTCGGCGTATGTCTTTTCCCCAGGTTTTGTGGGTTGAAGCAGGTCACGTAATAGGTTGAACGTTTTTGGTCCCATCACTGCTAGGAAGGTGGGCACAATTTTGGAATTAGCAATGCCATTGGCTTGGACAAAGTAATCAAAACGTTCGGAGTACGAGCTCCATTGTTCAACATTGTCGTCAAAAGGGCCAATATTACCGATAACTGCCGCCATTATTGGTGCTGGTTCCCTTACTTCAGGTCGGCTCGGTTCCCTTACTTCAGGTCTGCTCGTGTTAGCACTGGGCTCGGCCGTGGGCTGCTCAGCATTGGGCTGCTCTGCCTCCAGGGCGCGGGATATTTCCTCCTCAGAAGACGAATTAGACAACATAATCTAGCATCCTCCCCTCGTAGCAGTGAATCCGGTGGCTGTCACATAAACTGCCGCGTAGATTAGTAATATCCTCGTCGCCACTTGTTATATTCTACATAACTTTTAAAACAGTAATGAGGCTCAGGAGGCAGGAATACGCTTGGACGTTACTTTACTTAACTTCTCGGCATAAACCGAACAATACATCCGGGTTACCCATTATGCCCAGATTAAACTACGGGGTGCGTAGGGGACATTCATAGCAAAACATGACAGCCAGCTTTTCATTATAATCCGCCGGACGTTGCTGCGCTACTGTAGTCCTGGTCCGGATGGAAAAATGGCACTGTTTCGTAAAACGAAAGCACCACGATGGACCTCCTTGAAAATGTTCAATTTTCATTTCTTCCGCTAGCGTTACTGCATTTACTCGAACAGTGACCGTCGAAACGCTCGCCCCACTCGTTCTTTGCTTGATTCGCTCGAGTCTTTCCTCCAACTCGGGCCACCTCACCTTATGTCCGCGGAAACTCAGCTGCGTCTTCTTCACCTGTCGGAGTTCGTTTTCCATCTTCCTCCACTTGCGAACCATCGATTCATTAAACCTTGAATTCTCTCGCGGCTGCTCGATTTCCATGTTCCTCTGCGTAGCCTTCAGTTTAAAATGTGTTTCATAGGCGTGTCTCTGCCATTTTTTTAAGACAACAATGTTGTTCTGTCAAGCTGCCTGGTAGCCCCTCCTCCTTTCCCATCAGCAGGGAGGCACCAGGTGGAACAAATCTCCCAGCAATTTGGGCGTGCCAGGTGAATCTAAAGGAAAGGACCAAGAACTGCTCTGTTTGGAGACAGCCAAAATTCAGCTCAGTGTGATTGTGCAAACAAGTCCTTTACAAAAACTCTGAAAGACAACCGGTAAGCGTCTAAATGCCCTTGACTCTAGCTGGTCTTTAACACCAGATAACTTTATTAAGGTGAAGAATGGACTGTGGTTGGACTGCTGTGGGTTATTATTATTTGTGGAAAAAATCTTCATGTTGGTATGTGACAAATTGATTTAAAGAAAGGATGGTTTAATAGCTGCATTTGTGTAGAAGCACATTTTGTTTTCTTAATTTGTATAAGATAACTTTAAAAACTTTCAAACTGTAGAAGTTAAAAACTATAATTTGCTAAAATATTTACTTTAGCTAAAAACATAATATTTAATCTATTATTTGGCTAAACAACTGTTCAAATTTTGGCTAAAATGCAATATTAACTTGGTTAAAAAGTATAAATACATGAGTTAAAAATATCAGTTGATTTGTTTGGGTGTAATCTTAAGATAAAAACATGTATGACTAAAATTAATTTAATGTTTATTATAAGATCTTTTGGTTAAAAAATACTGTTAAACACAAGGTAAAAATATTGGTTACAAACATTATTTAAAAACATGTAAAAATAATTTGGCTATTTATTTTGGCTAAAATCTATCAACTTAATTTGGCTAAAAAATAAGTTACTTTAAATTGATGTGTTTAAAAGATATATATTTGGTTAGAACATGGTGGGAAATATTTTATTTAAAAAGGGCTAAAATGCTTAAATTAATGATTAATGATGTGTGTGATTTTGGATAATCTGAAATGATTAATTGGTTTTGTGTTACCTTCTTTTTTTTGAGGTTTTTCACCTGCCAACCGCCAACTTTCAATGAATAAAAAAATGAAAGACAATCAAATGGCTGTTCACTGAGTGAAATCCAGTTGGGATAAGGAGGACTATCCCTTTCAAGTGGGGAACTGCACAAAAAATCACAAATACTTCACAAATGTTCTGCATAAAGCACATACCTGTTCTTTTATACACAATCCACGCCCACACCCCTTTAACGTTCTCATGGTGGTCCCAACGTCTGCAGTAACAACACACATAAGGCGCACCGCACTATAGGGCGCGCCGCACATTTTGAGGGAAAAAAAAGACGTTTATATGTGCCTTATAGTTGCGAAAATACGGTAGTATGTGTTACATTGAGATGGTTAGCAAATGGGAGCTTCCTCAATTCTGTTAGGGATGCAGAGAACCTCAATAAAAAGGAACAATTTGTTGTACAATAAGATCTTTGTGTGGCTCTGTAGAAGCCCCATTTCATGGAGCCTTCTCTTATTTGGAGATTTTTACCCATCAGCCGGCTCCGTCTCTCCAGGTGCTTTCTCATACAAGGTTTGGACGGTTTGGGAAGTCTGTAAAATAAATGAGTTAATCAATCAGCACAGTAGGATTTGTGCATGATGTTGATTTACTTAGGCCAATTTTCACAATATTACCAGACTGCACAGCATCTGGGTCCTGTTACACATAATTTCAACACAGTCAGGAATAAGGGAAGACAGATTGTTGGGACAAGAGGAAGGGCTATTAACTGTAAAAAAGGGTTGAGTTATTTCAAAATAAAACAGGATGACAAGACCAAGACATTACAAAAGAAAACCAAAAACCTCAGGCGTGACATAAATGGTGAAATGGTTGTGTACGGATCTTGTTGTTCTGACCTTTCTGAAAGCTGAATGGCAATCTTCAATACAACAATATTGGCTGGGTTCCATCTAATGCTGCTTCTACTAAGGATACCAGAGATTACAGTTATTTAGATATTGTAGCAGACAAAAACTGACTAATTTTATACAGAAGTGTGAAAATGTATTGGCCCCTAAACCTAATAGCTGGTTGGGTCACCCTTAACAACAACAACTGCCCTGTGGAGGAATGTTAGCCTACTCATCTAAACAGAGCTGTAATTCAGCTACATTAGAGGTTTTTCATGTACGAATCACCTTCTTTAGGTCTTGTCTCAGCATTTTTCAGTATTCAGATTAAGTCTTTTGGTATTTTTTGGTAGAAAGTAGAATTAGCGTTCAATCTATCACAGCAAGTCTTACAGGCCCTGAAGGAACAAAACAGCTTCAAACCATAATACTACCACTGTCATATTTAACTGTTAGTTTTATATTCTTTTTACAAAATGCGGTGTTACATTTATGCCACTACCAAAATTACCAAAAAGTTTCATGTTCACCACTGTTCCATGTTTAAGCCATTTGTTGAAAATAGCTCTCACTTCTAGTTTGCTTAAATTCCAACGTTTTAGAAATTGCTTTATAACCTTTTCTTTCTCATGTGTTCTTACATTTCTTTGGATTTTAGCATGATTTATAGCTTTTGAGGACCGTTTAGTCAACTTCATTTTGTCAGACAGATCGTATTTAACGGACTTGTTGATTGAGAACAGTTCTGGCAGTAATCAGCCCTGGATGTGGCTAGAGACATTTAAATCAGGTGTAATAAACAACAGTTAAGTCATTCTTAACAGTATGGGGAAAACACTTTTATCCTAAAAAAAACTCATTTGAAAATTTTGTGTTTATGACCAATATTCAAATTAGTTTGATGATATGAAATGTTTTATTGTGACAAACATGGGGGAAAAAATCAGGAAGGGGGCAAACACTTTTATACCCATTTATTATTACTTATGCAACTAAAGTTGTAAACTGTGTTTCTGAAAGGGGTTGAAATACCAAAACAAAACTATTATGTATTAATTCAAATACATTATATTTTTGGTAGTAAGTAACCAGGTCCTTTTCCATATGGGAACATATGGAAAAAGCCATACTATTTTGATAACCATCATGGCCCAATGTAAAAAGATTAAAACTTATTTTTTGCATTGTTTGTTAATACAAAAATTACAAAAGATAACTATGAGATCAGTAAATCCAAAATGTATAGGATAAAGGAGGATCGATGACAGAAGATAGACAGAAAGTGAATGGAGGCAGATATTAATTAGAGAACTTAAGGACCACAGGCGGAAAAATAGAGTGAAAAATGAAAATAACAACTTCAAGGGCAAAAAGTATGATACATTTCAGACAATACAATAACCAAAACTCAGGAAAACCCCCCAAAAAACAACGTAATATCAGGATGAGCAGGAAACATTAATAACACAGCAAAACAATAAAATATCGCACAGATTTATTTTTCTTTATTTTAGTACTTAAATTATATTATTGTTTATTAGAGAGGTGTTTCATAACGTCGGTTGATACGTATCCCATATTTCGCTAGCATGCTGCAGGCATAATGATATATTAATTATACAGTTAAGCCAATACGATACGATTCACCCCACCTAGTGATATTATTCGATTCATTAATGATCTGACAACTATTTGACTGCATACTAATTTTTGTTACACTTGCTTTAAATTCCATTCTCTAAACTACTGCAAAAGGGACCAGTGTTCAGACTTGTATCACATATCTCCTCTTGACCTGTTGTCTCGCTTCCCGCTATTTTGCTGTTTAAAAACTGCAACTCTGCCACCCAGCTCCTAGTTAGTTTTGGGCTTTGCCAATGCAGACATGCCATCATTTATATCTCATGCACACTGAATCTACCCCCAGTGCATCTCTAACATTTATTTGAAAAAATAAAATCATTGCTATGTCCCCTGTATGGGGTGTGCAGCATGCCCCCCCCCCCCCCCCAACTCCTCTGCAGATGTTGTCTTTTAATCATGTATCAGAAAATGGGTCCCCCTAAGTTGGCTGTGCTTCAGTCTTCCCAAATCCTGTATGTTTGTGTTCATCAGGGGTCCGTTTCACGAAAGAGGTTCAGCAAACGCTGAGTTAAATCATAGTCTCTCAAATTGGAAACAAGTTTTTGGTTTCACAAAGGCTTTTGAAAGTTAGTTCAATAAACTCTGAGTATGTTCAACGAGAGGTAAGCACAAAAGCTGAAAAGCCATTCTGAATAGTGCCCTCATTCGACAAGTCACTATGACAACAGGCAAGCGGAGTCCGCTTATTTCACTACAGCGGATCTAGAAACTTTAATGCAGGCGTAAGGGGAGTTTGAATATGTTTTTAAAAGAAAGCGCAACAGCGCTGCAGCTGCAAAAGAAAGGGAGGCGATGGCAGATGGAGTTAAAGCTTAAGTTTACGGTAACATTACGGGGAAACTAGTTTTTATTCTTGAATGGTAGTGTATTCATTTATTCTATTTAGAGGGACAAGCGCACATGGCAGCAGTTGAAGATGAAGAGTAAAAACGTTGTTCAGACAGGTAAGACTTGTGCATCATCTCATGGGGTACTTCCTCATTTTGATTGTGTTTTACATTACACAGTAAATATTAAGTGGCTGTATGACTGTGCTGTTGTTTTCTCTAATGCTGTTTTCACACACATCAATGTGCTCTTATGATATCAAGTTCTTTTAAACAATTAAACTTTTTTAAACTAACACAAACTTTTCTTAGCCAACAGAAAGAAGACAGACCCCCATCAAACAAGTTGTGGTTTACACCTCCACCACTGATGGAGGCCTATAAACAGTCATGGAAAGAAATATTAGACTACTCTCTACTCAAGGCTCAGGGGAGCAGTGCAAGGGAAGGTGATTAGCACACCTGGAATCAGTTGTCTCATCACTCTCCCCTTGTTAAAAACAGTAGTGCGCTGGACCTGGGGGAGAGGAACGACTGCACAGCAGGAACCAACCACGACCACCTTAGGAGAAGTGTGTGTGTGTGTGTGTGTGTGTGTGTGTGTGTGTTTGTGTGCGCGCGTGTGTGCACTCGTACAAGTGTGTGCGTTTATTTCTCCCCAAATAAAGGACATGGCCCAAAAACGCTGTCTGGAGAGTCTGTCGAGGCACGGTGGCTGAGACGGCCACAAACAAAAATAGCTCATAGGCGTCAGGACAATTTTCTTAAATGAATAATATTTTAAGATCTGCATATGCCCATTACAAAACTGTTCATTGGAAGAATATTCGTACTCATAAATATACATATATAATAGTTCAAACTAAGAGCTGATATCTGGCCAGTTACCACAATTTCCTAACCTAAATTGCTTAAGTTCTTTCATCAATAGCTGTGACATAGTGCTGCTTAAAACTTCACTCATCTAGGATGAAGAAAAAAAAAGATAAAAATACAACCTATTACTTAAGTACAATAGTTTAGTGGTAAAAATAAAATCACACATTTAGAAAATAAAAATGGAATCATGTGTCCCACAATTACTGGCACCCCTGACAATTCCGCTGGAAAATTTCATTGATTTCCTTTAAATATATTTTTGTGTAGTTGCTAAAGTTGGTCAGGGTATCTAGGAACTTTTAAGTAGTAATTCATGAGTTCCTGTTTCCCTGGAGTATAAATATGATGTGACACAGAGGCCTAATTCTCTTACCCATTTGTGAACATGGCACAGACAAGAGAACACATAATTCAATTAAGGCAGATCTGTGTCGACCTTCATAAGTCAGGCAATAGCTACAAGAAAATAGCCACTTGCCTTTATTTGTCCGTATCTACAGTCAGAGGAATCATTAAGAAGTTTAAAACAACTGGAACAGTGACAAACCCGGCTGGAAGAGGTCCCAAGTTTATCTTGCCACAACGCACAGTGAGGAGGATGGTAAGAGAAGTAAAAACAAGTCCTAAGCTCACTATCACAGAATTGCATCAAAGAGTGGAATCTTGGGGTCACAAAGTCTCCAAAACAACCATCAGATGCTCTCTACATGCCAACAAGCTGTTTGGGAGGCATGCAAGTAAAAAATATTTTCTCACTAACGCTCACAAACGTAAACATATGAAGTTTGCTAAGCGGCACTGGGACTTCAACTGGGAACATGTGCTTTGGTCAGATGAGACTAAGATTGAGCTTTTTGGCAACAAACCCTCTAAGTGGATCTGGCGTAAAACAAAAGATGAGTATGCCAAAAAGCACCTCATGCCCACCGGGAAGTATGGTGGAGCTCTTTCTCTTCCAAAGGCCCTGGGAACCTTGTTATGGTCCATGGAATTATGAACACAGGATATTTTAAATAAAACCTGATGGCCTCTGCCAGAAAGCTGAAGATTGGTCGTCATGAGGTCTTTCAGCAGGATAATGATCCGAAACATGGCAAAATCTACACAAAAATGGTTCAGCAGTCTCAAACTCAAGGTCATCCCATGGCCATCTCAGTCCCCAGACCTCAACCCAATCAAAAAACCTGTGGGGCGAGCTAAAGAGGAGAGTGCATAAGAGAGGACCCAGGACATTAGATGATTTAGAAAGATTGTGCAAAGAAGAATGGTCAAAGCTCCCTCTCTCTGTGTTCTCCAATCTTGTGAAATGTTATGGGAGGACAAATAGTTCTGTCTTGTTGGCAAAAGGGGGTTGTACAAAGTATTAAAATCAGGGGGTACCAATAATTGTGGGACACATTTTTTATTTTCTGAATGTGTGATTTTATTTTTACCACCAAAATTAAATAAAAGGTTGGATTTTTCTCTTTTTTTGCATTTGGGTTCTATGTTGTTTAAAAAAAAGGAGAATCTTTAGAAGTCCTCAACCACATCTTTAACACGGGTGTCAATAATTGTGGAGGGCACTGTAGATGGTCATTCTGTGAAATTCATATGCAACCGTGTGTTTCAATGTCCTCCTTCTGCAGCCTAGCTAACTGTTAAAGAACTGTACCGAATTTTCATTCTGACAAAAAAGAACATATTTTTCAAAATCGGTGTACTTTGTCTTACAGATTAGGAGGATCTGGAAAATAGGAATATTTGAATACAAGTTAGCGATGGGTCCATGTTCACAGGCGAGTCATGTTAACTGTTGGAATGACACAAAAACTAACTTTTGCATGTGTATTTGTAAATAAAGAAGAGCAAATTTAATCTGTATTATGTTTTTATTGCTGCTCTGGTGGTAATGATGGTAAGTTAAAGTGATAAATGACCCTGGCACTTGGTGTTGGTCACTACTTTCCCATCCTGGATAGCTGGTAGGTGGATGGAGGGGCCATCAGGGTCTTCAGTTTGTATCCCAGGGTGCTGTTCTTCTCTAATAGTTGCAACATTGTGAAGAACAACTCAAACCACAGTTATATCACAGACCCTCCTGAGGTGAGCACCCAATTACATTGGGAAATCCTAAAAGGAAATTAAATTACTAATCAAACTGTGATGTTGCAGCACAATGTCATCAAGAGAATATATTTTCAAATGAATCCAACAGATGATTTACCTACAATCCAGTGGAATTGACTCAGGTGGGTTTATTCCCTGGTAAATTAACAAGGCATGGAAAAAAACCTTTCAAGGCCAGGCAGACCCTCCTCACTGCTCTGCTCTGTTGCCTTACTCAGAAGTTCGGAATCTTCCACCTTATATAAAAAAACTACCATTTGCAAAAACAACATCAATAGAAAACCCCACAATGCGGTAATACTGCAAATGTGTGGACGGATAAGGTAGTGGATGTATATGATGGATCAAAAAGATTCTCTGGATATGAAAGAACGTTTACAGGCGCTCTGATAACTTTCTCCTGACGAATATTTAATTCTTGCAAATTAATTCTGCAATATCATCAATGTATCATCATTAAAAGTACATGCCATATTTATATTTTAAACATATATTATTTTACTGTTCGCACACAATTACTATAAAACTCTCCCGAGTGAATGAGGAAATGAAACGGTGTGAGAGGTTTAAAGAGAGTCTGGACAGAATATATTCTGAGTTTATGGAGGAAAACCTGCTCTCGACCAGGTAAGGTCTAGGGCAGGGGTGTCAAACTCCGGTCCTCAAGGGCCGCTGTCCTGCAGGTTTTAGACATTTCTTGCCTCTACACACCTTATTCTGATTAAATTGGCTCTTCTCTGGACATTGCTGAGCTTTGCACCAGCCTGCTAATGGCACTTTGATGTGAATAAGGTGTGTTGAAACAGGTACATCTCTAAAACCTGCGGGCATTCCGTCATATCAGAGTTAAACTCTGAGTTTTTATGACACCTGCTTTGTGAAATAGACCCCGGTTGTTTCAGGTGTGTTGACATTGTTCACGCCTAAGTGGCTCAGTTACTCTGATTCCTGTATGTACACGTGCCCTTTGGGTTTGCCTAATCTTGGAAGGATTGTACTGAAATGAAATTTCATTGTACCGGGACACTGATTCAAAGACAATAAAATGCTTCTTTTAATCTTATCTATATCGGACCACCAATTCAGATTGGTGAATTCATCTGTCTATACTACTTATTTCTTGTAGGGTTGCAGGGAGCTGGAGCCTATTTGGGCTGTCATTGAGCGAGAGGTTACAACATGAACAGGCCATCACAGGGCCACATAGAAAGAAACAACACACACATTCACATCTATTTCTAGAGTCATGTAGAGTCACCAATTAAGATAACATGGATGATTTTAGACTCCAGGAGTACCTGGAGGGAACCCACACATACTCGGGAAGAACATGCAACCTTCACACATGCAAACTTCACACAGGGAGACCCCAGGACACAAGAGTCTGAACCTGGGACTACTGTGCTACACACCACTGTGTTGCCTGATGGTTAGGCTGCTGATACTTCATTTGAACGTTTTGACATATTCTACATTAGTTGTAGTCTCCATTGCGTTTTTTTTTATAGCTTCTATTCATTATGTTGTTTTCTTGAGAAAAACTGAACAATTTTGCATGTAGATTTGTTCTGCATTTATTCATGATTAGTATTCTTTATGAATCATCAATTGTACAAAAAAATAGGATTGGTATAGTTGGAAATAATGAAGTATTTCACATAAAATATGTACTCAGTGCACTATTTGCTAAGAGAAAGAAAGTTGAAGAGCTAAGTGGATTGTGAAAACATAAAATGGGGGAGATGTGAGTACTTGAGGAGAAAAAGAGAAAAAATAAACAAATACAAACATGGTGGATTGGAATAGCAGTGTTTATTTGGAGCAATGCAAGTTGAGGAAGTTGGCTAAAGCTCAGGCTGTTGCACTCATAGACATACACACTGACATGTACACTTAAAGATATATACGCAGAGGCATGCACAAGTTCACATTCTAACACACGCACATGTACATGTTTTTTTTAGATGAAGGAATTCTCTCTTTAAATAAACCAAAGCAGGAAATTGGGGGTACAGGGGGCTTTCAAATGACAGGCATTAGGCTCACGGGAACCTCAACTACATGCAACTCTGTATACCTTAGTTTAATTATGAGCTGCAGAGCTGCAGAACCAATCATCAAGTACTACAAACATATCACCTGTCTTACAATTGCACACCCCTTTAGACTGTAAGTAGCCAACATTTATTACTTTAAATGGGGCGGAGGAGGCCCAGAGGTAGACCCATGACATGCTGGAGGGACTACAGGGGTTAGACAATGAAACTGAAACACCTGGTTTTGGACCACAATACTTTATTAGTATGGTGCAGGGCCTCCTTTTGCAGCCAATACAGCATCAATTCGTCTTGGGAATGACATCTACAAGTCCTGCACAGTGGTCGGAGGGATTTTAAGCCATTCTTGCAGGATAGTGGCCAGGTCACAATGTGATGCTGGTGGAGGAAAATGTTTCCTGACTCGCTCCTCCAAAACACTCCAAAGTGGCTCAATAATATTGAGATCTGGTGACCAGGCCATGGGAGATGTTCAACTTCACTTTCATGTTCATCAAACCAATCTTTCACCAGTCTTGCTGTGTGTATTGGTGCATTGTCATCCTGATACACGGCACCTCCTTCAGGATACAGTGTTTGAACCATTGGATGCACATGGTCCTCCAGAATGGTTCGGTAGGCCTTGGTAGTGAAACGCCCATCTAGCACAAGTATGGGGCCAAGGGAATTCCATGATATGGCAGCCCAAACCATCACTGATCCACCCCCATGCTTCACTCTGGGCATGCAACAGTCTGGGTGGTACGCTTCTTTGGGGCTTCTCCACACCTTAACTCTCCCGGATGTGGGGAAAACAGTAAAGGCGGACTCATCAGAGAACAATACATGTTTCACATTGTCCACATCCCAAAATTTGCGCTCCTTGCACCATTGAAACCGACGTTTGGCATTGGCACGAGTGACCAAAGGTTTGGCTATAGCAGCCCGGCCGTGTATATTGACCCTGTGGAGCTCCCGACGGACAGTTTTGGTGGAAACAGGAGAGTTGAGGTGCACATTTAATTCTGCCGTGATTTGGGTAGCCGTGGTTTTATGTTTTTTGGATAGAATCCTGGTTAGCACCCGAACATCCCTTTCAGACAGCTTCCTCTTGCGTCCACCGTTAATCCTGTTGGATGTGGTTCGTCCTTCTTGGTGGTATGCTGACATTATCCTGGCTCTTGATACATCACAAACACTTGCTGTCTGGGTCACAGATGCGCCAGCAAGACGTGCACCAACAATTTGTCCTCTTTTGAAGTCTGTTATGTCACCCATAATGTTGTGTGCGTTGCAATATTTTGAGCAAAAATGTGCTCTTACCCTGCTAAATGGACCTTCACAGTCTGCTCTTATTGGTTCAATGTGCAATTAATGCAGATTGGCCACTAAAAGTATACTTTGTATATTGATGTCCATCACAGAGGGGAGAAAGAGGAGTGTGTGTATGCTGTGTCCAGATATAAATCGAAGCTGTACACTATCCACTGGACGTGAGTTAGCTTATTATTTATATGTTAAAAATAATGTATTTATTTATGTTCATGCAGGATCAGTTGTAATAAGATGTTTGAGTGAGGAAACTGTATCTTACTATTTATTTATGAAATTTCAATGTAAGATGTGTCAAGAGATGTGGCTGAGTGTCTTATTTCCTGTTTGTGTAGGAGACCAGCCATTACTGTTTTTTTGGTTACTAAAGGTTAAAGTAGCAAAAGTAACTTTACTGAGAGGGATAGTGTTTTGATTTATTCCCCTATCTGAATATGTTTCATACCAACCTCAGGATTCTAAAATTAATGCTGTGTTCTGTCTGAATACAGTCAGGGGAATAAAGAACCGACAAAAAAAAATATCTTTGTGTCTGGTCTAACGACCTGACCACAATAACTTTGTGTCAGAAGTGGGATTCCCTGTTAAATTTTGAGATCTTAGGGGATAGGGAAACAGACAACAGTAGTGGTGAAGACTGGCATGTGGTATCACTAAAGTGGTTGTGTTGGGTACGTGGCTACAGGACAAGAGAGGTGTCTGTCTGATCGTTGTGGACAGCTGAAGGAGCTGGTCATCCGTTGTTCCCGTCTCAGAGACTGTTGGACTGAGAGACACTGTTTTTTTGGCAAACTCTATTCGGGCTTTCATATCTCTTGCACTGAGGAGAGGCTTCCGTCGGGCCACTCTGCCATAAAGCCCCGACTGGTGGAGGGCTGCAGTGATAGATGACATTTTGGAACTTTCTCCCATCTCCCTACTGCATCTCTGGAGCTCAGTCACAGTGATCTTTGGTTTCTTCCTTACGTCTCTCACCAAAGCTCTTCTCCCACGATGCTCAGTTTTTGGCAGGACGGTCTAGGAAGAGTTCTGGTCGTCCCAAACTTCTTCCATTTAAGGATTACGGAGGCCACTGTGCTCTTAGGAACCTTGAGTGCTGCAGAATTTTTTTGTAACCTTGGCCAGATCTGTGCCTTGCAATTCTGTCTCTGAGCTCCTTGGGCAGTTCTTTTGACCTCATGAGTTTCATTTGCTCTGATATGCACTGTGAGCTGTAAGGTCTTATATACACAGGTGTGCGCCTTTCCTAATCAAGTCCAATCAGTTTTCATATTTGAAAGGAGCCTTTAGAGAGAGGCACAGTACTCCACAAATATTAGATGCTTTCTATGCCCGTAGACAGTTAGAGGGAGAAGACTTAAGAGAATATGCACTCTCACAGCTGCTTGATTCTACCCTCCAACAGTCCTCTGATGCAATAGCTAATGCACAGGTAGCACTTAGGGATCAATTAATTGAAGGTGTGCGTGACTCCGCCCTTTAACGAAAACAACAAAGGCTCATTAAAGAGAAACGCAATTGTAGTTTGTTTGATGTAAGTGAAGAGGCAATCATGTGGGCTTCAGAAGACCAACCTCGAAGCTCAAATGTGGCAAGACGAAGAAATGTAGTAGGTGCAATCTCAGAAAAGGCAAATTTGACCAGTGATCAGCTAAGTGACTTGGCATTGACTTTGCAGGAAGTAGTTAAGATAATTACTCAGCAGGTTAAAGCTATTGGTGAGCTAACCAATAAAGTCTGTTAACTCACTACACTGAACGTCAGCTCAGGAGATGGTGGCAGGGCTAGTAAGCCTAGAGTCCATCCCAGGTATACTAGTGATGGTCAGCTGATATGTTTTAGATGTGATGGGGTGGGGCATATTGCTTAAAATTGTCCTGCATCTCACAGGCCAGGAACCCAACCTGCTGTTTCATTTAGTCCTGCTGCACAGGGAAATGAGAACCCTCCGTTGCTATGAGCCGGGCAATCCGAGGCAGGTCAGAAGGCACTCTAACTGAAGAACGGTACCTGGAAAACTGTTCGGAAAGTGCCCTGAGGTAGACATACAGATAGATAGTATCCCGCTGAGATATTTATTGGACACAGGGAGTCAAGTTAGCAGAAAGTTTCTTCAGAAAAACACCTTCATGGAGAGGACTAAGACCTGCACCTCACTGCTAAGTGGCTCAAACAGCAGAAAATAAGTTACTGCTACCATGCTTAGGCTATGTTGAATTTGACATGTAAGTAATGGGGCTTACCATCCCAGAATGTGGTTTCCTCATACTCAAAGATGGTGACACAAACGAACCGGACTCTTTACCTGGTATCATTGGAATGAACATTGCTAAATAATGTAGACAGTCAATACTCTCCGAGTTTGATACTGCTATAAGGGGTGAGCTAGACTCTGAGTGGAGAGAGGCCTGCAGTCGAGTGCAAAAGGCAGAGCTCGTTGAGAAGATGGCCACAGCTCGTGTACCTGCGTCATCTATTGCCACAGTCTATATGAGAGGACATAGAACGCATTTTACCGGTGAGGTCACTACGTTTCTTGAGCCAGGGACCTTTCAACTTCCCCGTGGATTGATAGTTGTTCATACAGGGATATTGTCCAACAATAACATCTTTCCCGGTCGAGTTGTCAACTTTTCACCAGAAGATATCTGGCTATCCCCCAAGACTAGGCTTGGTATCCTAAGTCAGTGTGTTGAGGGTGACCCCTTTGAGTACGTAATTCGGATATTCATGAAGAGGTGACAATTAACCAGAAAGTGGGTCAGGAATCTGAGAGAGACACACAGACCAAACTGGACTGCTTACACCTAGGAGGTACACCAAAGCAGCAAGCTGCACTAAGAGCAGTTCTGATGAAGTATGCAGATGTGTTTGCAGGTAGGGATGAAGAGTTGGGATACACAGATCAGATCGAGTGAAACACGAAATCCCAATGTTTGATGAAACACCAGTCTTGCAACCCTACCGCTGTATACCACCTAATCAGCACAAAGAGGTCAAAGAGCAAATTTCTGAACTGCTGAGAAAGGGAATGATTCAGGAGAGTTCAAGCTGCTATGCCTCACCCATTGTTTTGGTACGCAAGCCTGGAAGTTTGAGGCTGTGTGGAGATTATCGGAAGTTGAAAAACAGACGTGATGCTTTTTTACTTCCACACATTAAGGATATTCTGGATGCTCAGAGTGGAGCAGAATTCTTCTCAACCATATATCTGGCAAGCGGATATCACCAGATTGCAATGCATAACAAAGATAGCAAAACGGCATTCACAACACCATTTGGCCTATATGAGTATCTACGGATGCCATTTGGGTTAGGCAATATCCCTGCAGAACTGCAGCAGTTCTGCTTCTTGTGTCTTTGTCAACATTCCAGGATTATCCTGTGAGACAGGAGACGCCCCTAAAGAGGTTGAGGCAGACAGGGTTGACAGTTAACCTGTCATTTTTCTTGGCATTAAGGAATATTTGGGATAAACAGAAACAAACAACTTACCAGGAAAAGTCTTTCAAAGCCAGTGCGCGCTTGGCTGAAACAGTGGTCACAGCTAAATAAAAAATATGGACTTTTGTACGGAGTGATTGAGGATGCTCATTTGCTGTTGCCAGAATGCCTCAAGGATAAAGTGCTCACAAGTGTGCATGGCCAAATGGGGCATGAGAGAATAGAGAAGACACTTGGCCTGTTGAGACAGAGATGTTTCTGGATGGGCATGCATGGGGATGTTGAGCAGTAGTTGAAGAGATGTACGAGGTGTGTGTTGACAAAAATGCCTCAGTCTAAGATCCAAGCATCCCAAACTCCCTTCGTGGCTACTCGCCCACTTGAGGTGGTTGCTGTGGACTACAAAACACTTGAAAGCGCCACAGATGATATATTTTTCTGTAAAAAACTGTCTGACTATCCTGCTTACTTTTGGGTCATGTATAACCAAAAAGTGCATTGGTCTTTTATTGGTCAGGCAGTCACTTGATTCAATAAGCAACTCTTTCACAAGAAACCCGATCATTTTAAATAAACACCAACAACAAACTTTCAATTTCATTACATCTGTGATCATGAATGCTTTAAATGCCTTGAAAACAGACCAACATCACAGTCCAGCACTGAGGCTTAGTCGGTATATACAGGGATTGGACAATGAAACTGAAACACCTGGTTTTAGACCACAATACTTTATTAGTATAGTGTAGGGCCCCTTTTGCGGCCAATACAGCGTCAATTCGTCTTGGGAATGACATATACAAGTCCTGCACAGTGGTCAGAGGGATTTTAAGCCATTCTTCTTGCAGGATAGTGGCC
The DNA here is from genome assembly GCA_907169785.1 of Menidia menidia. NCBI lineage: Eukaryota > Metazoa > Chordata > Actinopteri > Atheriniformes > Atherinopsidae > Menidia > Menidia menidia. The sequence goes on along the minus strand of CAJRST010011113.1, from coordinate 4,468,195 downwards.
AGGTCACGATGTGATGCTGGTGGAGGAAAATGTTTCCTGACTCGCTCGTCCAAAACACCCCAAAGTGGCTCAATAATATTTAGATCTGGTGACTGTGCAGGCCATGGGAGATGTTCAACTTCACTGTCATGTTCATCAAACCAATCTTTCACCAGTCTTGCTGTGTGTATTGGTGCATTGTCATCCTGATACACGGTACCTCTTTCAGGATACAATGTTTGAACCATTGGATGCACATGATCCTCCAGAATGGTTCGGTAGTCCTTGGCAGTGACGCGCCCATCTAGCACAAGTATGGGGCCAAGGGAATGCCATGATATGGCAGCCCAAACCATCACTGATCCACCCCCATGCCTCACTGTGGGCATGCAACAGTCTGGGTGGTAAGCTTCTTTGGGGCTTCTCCACACCGTAACACTCCGGGATGTGGGGAAAACAGTAAAGGCGGACTCATCAGAGAACAATACGTGTTTCACATTGTCCACATCCCAAGATTTGCGCTCCTTGCACCATTGAAATTGACGTTTGGCATTGGCACCAGTGACCAAAGGTTTGGCTATAGCAGCTAATCTGCTAAAAAATCAAAATAACTCCATACCATATTTTTCACCGTGAAAGTTTGGAAACTCACCTGTGGGGTGCTCATGGTGTTAGCTTTGAAATCCCGTCTGTCTTCCTCACCCAAACCGGCGCGTTTCCGTTGTTTCGAGTGCGCCCCCTGCTGTCGGGAAGTCAAAACTACTCCTATTGGTCATGTGTTCATGTTCATACATTTGGCAGACGCTTTTATCCAAAGCGACTTACAGGGTAGGGAGGAGCTGTATTGGCCGGGAATTGAACCCAGGTCAACTGCTTGGAAGGCAGCTATGCTAACCACTACACCACCACTCCTCTCCTCTTGTGTCACGTGACTTTTGGCAGAAATGTGCCGCAGAGGGTTTTGTACTCGAGGAGAAGCTGTTTGGTGCGAGCAGAGACCGTTTTGTAGTCGGGGACAATTTATAAATGATATTTTGAGTGCAACATTTGAGGACAGTTTGCAAAACAAGTTTTATTTGTGTGCAAAACAATTTTTTGTGTGCAAAACCAGTTTTATTTGTGTGCAAAAAAAATTTTTGTGTGCAAAAAAATTATTTGTGTGCAAAACAACTTTTATTTGTGTGCAACACATTTTTTTTGTGTACAACGTTTTGGCATCAAAATAACTCGATATATGACGCTCCACCACTTAACATCGTACTCAGCAAAATGGAGAAGCACACGCCATTTTTCAGGCATAGGCCCTGTGCAACTTCCTTCCACCTCCCTTGAAATTTGTGCCCTGGTTAGACAAGAAGTTAGCTGGCTTACCTCTTTTAGCTATGAGGTGGCGAAGTGCTATCAGAAATGTACTCTCGGATACTGGAAAGACAAAACATATACACACACTGCCACACTGCCCGTGGCAATGGCTCACCTTTACTGTGAAAGGCCCGAAGAAGTTCATGCTGTAAATAAAAGAGGATGCTTCATCAATCTTAGTCTGGAGGTCTGCCATTTTAGGCACAGAGGGAGTTGTTCTATACCATACTCCCTGCACCTTGTCTACGTCCTGGATAAGATGGGTTACCTTATGTCTTGGACCCAGAATCAATGGATGGATGGCTTCTGGCAGTAGCTGATTGCCGGGCAGAGCCCGGCAATCAGTGTGAGTCACACAGTGTGACTCTTTGAATGAGTCACACTGTGTCATCATACTCTAATGCTTGGGAGAGCAGTCTGGTGGTGGAAAATACTGGCTTATTAGCGCTCAGTTAGCTGAACTTCTCAGCAAAGCTGTCCTGTTTGGCTTGTATTAAAAAATGTTCTCTTCTTCTTTGTAGTCTAAAGCAGATGGAACAAGTCCACAGCTACTCCCTGACAGGAATGCGCAACAGTTTCTTGAAGGGCTCTAAAGGAGGGGACTTGGGTAATGTTGCGCGGAATAGGAGTGTTAACTGAGGTGTTGTAACATATAATGAGCATCTGCAGTTAAGTAGAATCCCATGTTTCATATTCAATGGGCAGTTGTGGAGGGGGCGTGGCGCTCAGCTGCAGGGGGAGGTGGGGAAAAGGCTCAGGTGAGCAGTGCCAGGGGAGATGATTAATTGCACCTGGAACCAGTTGGCTAATCACTCTCCCCTCTGTAAAAGAGTAGCGTGCTGGACCTGGGGAGGGAGGAGAGCTAGAGCAGGAGCTGGACGCGAACCAACAGTTTGGTTTTCCCAACGTGGCCTCGACGAGAGTACAGATGACGGAACCACAGCAACCCATACTGGCGCTGGTTAGAGCCTGTTTGTGCTGTCCTCTGAAGGGAGTAGTACACACACCATTGTTGGAAATCTTACATTTCTTAGCAATTTTTCGCATGGAATAGCCTTCATTTCTAAGAACAAGAATAGACTGTGAAGTTTCAGATGAAAGTTATCTTTTTCTGGCCATTTTGAGCGTTTAATTGACCCCACAGATGTGATGCTCCAGAAACTCAATCTGCTCAAAGAAAGGTCAGTTTTGTAGCTTCTGAAATTAGCTAAACTGTTTTCAGATGTGTGAACATGATTGCACATGGGTTTTCTAATCATCAATAAGCCTTCTGAGCCAATGAGCAAACACATTGTACCATTAGAGCACTGGAGTGATTGTTGCTGGAAATGGGCCTCTATACACCTATGTAGATATTGCACCAAAACCAGACATTTGCAGCAAGAATAGTCATTTACCACATTAGCAATGTATAGAGTGTATTTCTTTAAAGCTTAGACTAGTTTAAAGTTATCTTCATTGAAAAGTACAGTGCTTTTCATTAAAAAATAAGGAAATTTCAATGCGACCCCAAACTTTTGAACGGTAGTGTATATAGAGCACACCTGGTTACAAGCCGCACGCTCTTATTTTTAGAAAGAAAATCAATTTTGTACTTTTATAAGCCGCACCGGATTTTAAGCCACAGGTTTCCCATGTTGTATGAGATATTTACTAATAAAGATATTACACGTGAGCATTTTTTTAACGTTTGATTTAATCCGTATGATAAAACAAACAAATATGGTATGTATTATGAATTCTTTTTTTTCAAACTACCTGTAACACATTTAACTATACGTATGTGTCGTTACACACAAATAACGCTGCATATACCGGTACTTTTAATTGAACAACGCACAGAACATTGCAGCCGACCAGTCATTAAGTCATTAATCTGTTACGATCTGTTTAGGTGGACCCAAAACACCCTGAGGCAAACGGTCAGTTTAACAGGTTTATTTGACAGACAGGAATCTCCGGTAGGCGTGGTCAGGGCAGGCAGGGTTCGGCAACTTGTGATCAGAGTCCAGCAACTCAGCCAAGGGGTAATCCAATACATGGTCCAGAACAGAGCGAGGGTCAAAGCCAGGGGAGCAATTCAGGGGAACAGGCGGGAGCACGTAGTCAGGCAGGCGAGGTCGGAACACGGGGAGGCAGGCAGAGCACAGAGATTGACGAGGCAGATCTCAGGCGGGCAGACGAAGCAGACTGGGGACAGGCAGGCTCGGAAAACAGGTTCAATCAGGTCGTATCAGGCAGGCAGGATAGATAACGCTGGAAGTACTCACAAGTTGTATGGAGACGTTCTGGCACAGAGGAGTGAGTGAGCCGGGTTTAAGTAGTGGCCACTACAGGTGCGACCAATAATTGCTGAGGTGAGTGAGAGCAAGCCGGTAGGCGGAGCCAGAACGTCACATAATCACTTTCTTCTTCCTGCTGCGCACTAAAACCCTCAAAGTCCTCTTCCTTGGTGTCTGAATGGAACAGCTTCAGGATTCTGTCACTGACTTCAGTCTCATCCTTGCTCTCACTTGAGCACTCACGGTCCTCTTCATCCCGCAGCAGCCCAGTCTTCCGAAACCCGCCGGTGATACCGGATGTTTTCACGCATTGAGAACCCACTGGCAGACATCAGTGAAAGATGCCCTTCACATGCGGCCAGTTTTGGCGAAGGATTTCTCGCCAATGGTCATCCACGTCTCCCACTCACTGCGCAGTGCCACTTTAAATGCATGGTTCACACTGATGTCCAGTGGTTGTAAATACTTGGCGCTGCCCCCAGGAATCACAGCTGCAATTAAGTTTGTCCTCTTGATGGCAGCTTTTACAGAATCTGTTATATGGGCCCTCATGCTGTCCATCACGAGCAGTGCTTTTTTTAAATGAAAAAATCCCGCCGGACGCTTGCCATAGCACTCCGTAAGCCATTCCTTCATTAGGCTTTCTTCCATCTAGCCTTGCTTATTAACTTTCACCACGATTTCTTTTGGGATTTTTTCCTTTGGCATTGTCAGCCACTTAAAAATCACTATGGGTGGCTTTAGGCCGGATGCTGTGCAGCTCAGAACACAGGTGAAGTGTGTCTTCTCGTGACCCGTGGTTTTTACAGTGATGGACGAGTCACCTTTCTTATTAACAGTCCGGGTGAGAGGCATGTCATAGGTCAAAGGTACTTCGTCCATGTTTATAATTTCATTTGGCCCGATTGAATGCTCCGCTATCTTTGTTTGGGTGAAAGTACGGAAGAGAGCAAGTTTTCCTCAGTCGGGAGGGAGATGCTGACACAGCGTCGTGCGGGCCCGGACCGACAGGCCTTTTCGTTCCATAAATCTGAAACACCACGATGGCCCACCTCTGAAATCTTTCATTTTCATGTCGGTGGCTCTTTCTTTAGCCTTCAGCCTGATCTGCACGGTGGAAACACCGCGGCATCCCGCTCGCTGTGTGTTCACCCAGTCTTCAAGACAGTTTTCAAGCTCCGGCCACCTGCTGTGATTACCTCTAAAAGCTTTCGTCGTCTTTTTGCACCGAGTCAGTTCCTCACGCTGTTGTCTCCACCCTCTCACCATCGACTCATTTATCCCAAAATGACGTGCAGCAGCTCGATTTCCGTTTTCAATCGCCAGATGGATCGCCTTTAACTTAAAAGCGGCATCGTATGCTTTTCTTCGAGTATCCATGTTGAGGGTGAGTATAAATGACTGATTTACAAGACTGTAAATAACTGTGAAAGTGAGAATTATGTATCGCACAATTTCATTGGACCTCTGTGAATACTCATCAATTTTATTGGTCTGTTTTTCGCGCCATGAAAAAAAACATGTATCAGCCGCACTGTATTATAGGCCGCAGTGTTCAAACGGCGGGAAAAAAGTAGCGGCTTATAGTCCGGAATTTACGGTACATGAAACTGTTGTGGAATAAGTCAGAGGATGCTTCTACAATGGTAGAAGTTATGACAGCAATAACACTATGCAGAGTAGTAGCAGAGCAGGAACACAGGGGCAGCAGGAAACTCCCAACCACAGATCCAGACTCCACAGCTCTAGGAACATCTGCAGGAAGTGATAGGAGGAGACTCCCAACCACAGATCCAGACCCCGCAGATCCAGAGCCAGGAATATCTGCAGAAAGTGATAGGAGGAGAGAGGAGAGAGAAGGGGGACGAGAGAGCACACGACTACGGGGAAGGGAGAGAGTCCAGTTAGTAACATTGTCAATGGAATGAGGTTGCACCGGGAGGGAGACAGAGAAAGGAGAGGGGAGCTCGGTGCATCATGGGAAATCCCCCGGCAGTCTAGGCCTATAGCAGCACAACTAGGGGTGGACGTACCCTACCTATAAGCTCTATCATAAAGGAAAGTCTTAAGCCTACTCTTAAATATAGAGACAGTGACTGCCTCCCGGACCCAAACTGGAACCTGGTTCCACAAAAGAGGACTCTGATAGCTGAACAATCTGGCACCCATTCTAGTTTTCAAGACTCTAGGAACTGCAAGTAACCCTTCATTCTGGGAGTGCAGTTCTCTGGTAGGGCAGTAAGGTACTAAGAGCTCTTTAAGATAAGATAGGGCCTGACCGTGAATAGTTTTGTACGTAAGGAGAAGGATTTTAAATTCTATTCTGGATTTAACAGGAAGCCAGTGCAGAGAAGCGAAGACAGGAGAAATACGATCTCTTTTACTGGTTCCTGTAAGAACACGTGCTGCAGCATTCTGGATCAGCGGAAGAGTCTTAATGGACTTTTTTGAAGAGCCTGATAATAGCGAGTTGCAGTAATCCAGCCTAGAAGTAACAAATGCATGGACTAGTTTTTCTGCATCATTTTTACACAGGATGCTCCTAATTTTTGCGATATTACGAAGGTGAAAGAAGGCGGTTCTTGAAATTTACTTAATGTGAGAGTTAAACAACATGTCCTGATCAAATATAACTCCAAGATTTCTCACAGTGGTGCTGGAGGCCAGGGCGATGCCATCCAGGGAAACTATATTTCTAGATAATGCGTCATGGAGGTGCTTTGGCCTAGAACAATCATTTCAGTTTTATCTTAGTTTAACATTAGAAAATTGCAGGTCATCCAGGTTTTAACATCCTGAAGACACATTTGAAGCAGGAAGGAAGCATATATAACGTAAAGAGGATTGGTCCGGGAACAGATGCTTGTGGAACTCCATAGCAATCTCTGGCATGCTTGAAGGACTCATTGTTAACATGCACAAACTGAAACCGATCTGATAAATAGGACCTAAACCAGCTTAGGGCGGCTCCTTTAATGCCAATTAAATGTTCCAGTCTCTGTAATAGGATCTGATGGTCAATGGTGTCAAAAGCAGCACTAAGATCTAGTAAAACCAATAGGGAGACAAGTCCTTTGTCTGATGCCGTTAGGAGGTCATTAGTAATTTTCACCAGTGCTGTCTCTGTGCTATGATGAGCTCTAAATCCTGACTGAAAATCTTCAAACGATCCATTGCTATGTAGCTGTCACATAGCTGTTTGGCTACTGCTTTCTCGAAGACCTTGGAGATAAATGGAAGGTTAGACATAGGTCTATAATTGGCAACATCTGGGTCCAGGTTAGGCATTTTCAAAAGAGGTTTAATTACAGCTACTTTAAAGTACTGTGGCACATAGCCTGTTAATAAGGACAGATTGATCGCATTTAGCAGAGAAGTACTGACTAAGGGTAGGACTTCTTTAAGCAGCCTAGTAAGAATGGGGTCCAAGAGGCAAGTTAATGGTTTTGATGAAGAAATTATTGAAGTTAGATGACAAAGATTGAGGGAAGCAAAGCAGTCAAAACATATAACTGGTTTTACAGTTGTTCCTATGGTTTCTGAGTTTAAAGATTAGTCGGTGCAAGTCTTGGTGGATTTTGTTTCTAATAGCTAGAATTTTATCATTAAAGAAACTCATGAAGTCATGACTAGTGAGAGCTATGGGAGTATTTGACTCAATAGAGCTGTGGCTCTCAGTCAGCCAGGCTACAGTGCTAAAAAGAAACCTTGGATTGTTCCTATTTTCCTCTATTAAAGACGAGTAGTGTGCTGCTTTGGCATCACAGAGGGGTTTCCTATAAGTTTAAAGACTATCTTGCCAAGATAAACGAGAATTTTCCAGCTTGGTGGAACACCAGTTTCTCTCAAGTTTCAGAGATATCTGCTTTAATTTGCGGGTTTCAGTAGTATACCATGGAGCTAATCGTCTTTGTCTAAGTATTTTCTTTTCTAGGAGGGCTACAGCGTCAAGTGTTATTCGCAGCGAGCCTTCAACACTATCAACAAGATGATCAACTTTGGAGGGACTGAAATTAACATAAGAGTCCTCTGTTTCTTTATGACCTGATAATGGATATAAAGATGATGGGATCACATCATTAAATTTAGCTATAGCACTATCAGACAGGCATCTTGACAAGACATTTTTACCCAGTGGAGGGTAATTCAGCAGTAAAAGCTCAAAAGTTAGCAAGCAATTGACAGATAAAAAAGGATTCTATGGGAACACTATCAAATATTCAATTTCAAAACGTTACACCGGATCAAGGTCAAGGTTGTGGTTAAAGCAGTGAGTCGGTTCATGAACACTGAGAGAAGCCAATAGAATCTAACAGAGAAATAAACGCAGTACTGAGGCTGTCATTCTCAACATCCAGATAGATATTAAAGTCACCTACGATAAGTACTACCAGCGCTGCCAGGCCCAGCCCATCCAAGCATGGGCCAGGTGCAGGACCCAAGGCCTGAGCGCCCAAGTGTCCCCAACCCCCAGCAGAGGACCCACCTGAAAACCAAGAGGGATGGGCAAGTCAGCATGTACCCCAGTGCCCCACATTATCCCAGGGTCCAATCTGGCCAAAGAAGCAAACAGGGAGGAGAAGCAAGGACAGGATGAGCCCTGATTCCCCGAAAAGAGCATGGGTAGGCAAGAGATCACAGAGTCACCAGCATACAAAAAAGTTCCAGACTATCCTATTACTCCCATTGTAGCTAACTGTGTAATGGGGAATAAAGCGGGATTCACCTCTTCTGGCAACTTTTTGACATTACCAGCTCTTGCCAGCTTTTCAATCTCTTCACAATATGCTGCTCTAAATATATGCTCTCTGCAGGTCTCGGTGCCTTTAGTAGAGTGGTGATTGGCTAAAACAGCCTCTTTAAATACATCTAGTTGTGGCATGGCTTTTACTCTGAGGAGGGCAGTGGCATAATGCTGAATCCCATGGACATCTAGTTTTGCTGTCGTGACATGACATCTAGCTGCCACAATCTTTTGACATTCTGCAGAAGCTCCGCTGTGGGTGAACTGATGGAAATGTGTGCACGCTATTGTGCTATTAGTTGTTGATTGATGATGTTTATGGCCCCCTGCAGAGTCCAGCCCAACCTTGTTTTCATTCCAGTTTGTCCCCCAGGAGCTCCCAAACAAACAGGTTCCACTGGGGTGATAAAGTGTTGAGAATCTGATCTAATCAACAGCAGTAGCTGCACTCATTTAAGTGCCTTATGAGCCTTCTTGGGTGTTTACAGTTTTTCTGTGCACCAGTTTGTTCTTTCAGCCAGCCCCAGATAATCTACAGTAAATACCTGGGGGACCAAGATGTTCTGGCTCCCCACTAAGTCTCAGCCCCTGTACTTCAGCAGAGAGTCGAACCATAATCAATGTCAGCATACTGTATGTCTTTAAGATGTAATCTCCATGACAGCACTTTACCTACTTTGAGCAGGATCTGGCTGTATCCAGACCTTTAATCTAAGTACAGGACTTCATTGGAATATCCTCAGCTTTAGGTGTTGCATTATGTTATGCAGGACTTCCAGATGTTTATCTTTGAATTTATGACATAGAATCTTCAAATGGTACTGTGCAGCCTGGTGCAAACAGCTTCCAGCATCCTTTGCTGCCCTTGATCCACATGTTCCTCTTCTCCACTTGCATTGCAAAGTTTGAAGGAAGTGCTGGGTGGTGCTGCAGTAGGGGCAGTAAGCTTCCTATACTGACATCTGGAGGGTCATTGGATGCTTTCCTTTAGCCGCAATTAAAGGGAGTCATAAACTGGTTCTTGAATCTTCAGCCCATTATCAAACAAGTCAGAAAGTTCAAATTAGGTAGGGATGGTAATACACGTGAGGTACATGAATCTTTTCAACTCCACTCATACGTCCCTACAAACTGCTTAAATTCACTGGTATCACTGAGTGCACTGTTTGGGGAATCCATCTGGTCAGAATTTTTCATGAAAGCTAACGGATAAGGCTGGTCGTCATGCTCAATAAAATGTGCTATGTGTCAATAGTGCAATAGTCAGCTATGAGGAAAGCTTATATGGTGTCTGAACTTGTAGCACTGGGTAGTTTGACCATAGTAATGAGAGGACTGCTCCTGGCCTGTCATGTTTACCAGCCTAGCCTAGCCTTCTTGTATAGTTCCATGCCATGGGGCCTATGGTGGAAAGGAAGCTCTGCAGCATTGTCCTTATGGTAAAACACAGCTCCTGATCTTTCAATTGTACTCCATTCCCCGTCAAACAAAGGTCTCATCCTATCGTGTCTCTCCAGTTGTATTACTACACTGTAATCAGTGGCACGGATGAGAAGCCTAAATACTGAGATGAGTGGGATGACCATTGTGATGGAGGTAAGGAGAAGGCCTTATCTTGCCTCCAAGCTGGTGGATAAGTGTCCCAGTGGGGGTAGACGTTAAGCTGGTGTGTAATATCTTTCTGATCTGAAGACATCTTTTGACTATCCCACAGTGACCATGCTTGAAGATTGTTTTAATGACTGGCAAGAACTGTACACTTTAACAGTTTTAGTAATAGTGACCACCAGGGGGCATCGCTATGATGCAGAAAGATGAGGGGTATTTCTTGGTTCTTGGTTTTTTTTTTGGAACTTTTTATTTTCAACAAAAGAACATTCCCTGAGCCAAGAGCAATTAAATCAATAACAGAAATACTGATGCCACATATACAATATTTCAAAATAAATGCAGCACAATAAACCAGATCACCTGAAACTTTGAATACCCTAAAAGAGAAAACTGCACATACACACTACCATATGTATATGTAGCCGCCTCTGCCTGCGCCCGCTACTCTCGACTCTGCGTTGTGTGTATTTTAATGATGATGACCGTTGAAGCCTTGATTCAGCCCAATCATTGAAGGCATGTTTATTGTACCTGTACAGAGTGGAAATAAAATGTTTAGCAGCATATAAAAAACTTAGGCTGACATCGGTTCACCTTCCTCCGTATCAGTCACCAACGGTCTGGTGAAGGAAGAAGTGACGTCAGTAACAGGGACTTTCTTAAAATAATTAAAGATTTTTTATAAAAATAATTATAATTAAAAATAAAACTGTAACACAATAGATTAATAAAAATAAAGATTTAAGGATTTTTGGTGGAATGAATTTTCTCTCATCCACGCTACATATACATACATACACACAAACCCACACCCGTCCCCTTCCACTTCCAGGGTGCCCACACACAGGCCAAAAATGCAACATAAAGTAAACAAACAGCAAGAAAATACATATATAATATATACACACATGCATGTATACATACATATATATTCACATATACATAACATGAAAATACAGATGACAGAGCAGATTGCAATTCATTAGAATCACTACAGCCCAAAATCATACACCCAAATATAATTTCACCAAATGCCATCTTCGATTTAACTTGCCCACTTTGAGTTGTAAACATGCGGCCATTTTTCCATCATATACACTTGTTTTACCCTATTCTTCCACTCTGCTATAGATGGTGACAAAACTTGTTTCCAATTAGCCGTTATAGCTTTTTGGTTCGGGTTTTTATTAACAATAAACAAGAAGACAAACCGTTTGTATTGTTGTCTGTGTTGTTTCTCAAACGTAGATGCTATTGAAATTAGGTAAGGAAAAACATTATTATATTATATGTTTAAAATGTGAATATGTAAGTGTATTTTCTAGATGATTCACAATACTCATTGTGATAATCAATGATGATAGAAATAAAATTAAAAAATAAAAATTGGTAAAAGGACCAGTTTAAATTGTTTCCATATTTCACAGATTTGCTGTCACATGATTACATGGCTGACCCTGTGATGGGTGTACCCCGCCTCTCGCCAATTGACTACTGGGATAGGCTCCAGTCCCCCCCATGACCCCAGTAGGAAATAAGCGGATGCGAAAATGGATGGATAGATGGATCATTAAATGGCAGCTATTAATTAGTCACCTCTCTATTAATAATTTCGATGGGAAAATTGTCCTTCTATTTCACTGAGGAGTATTCTAATATGCACATGCTTAGCCTGAAAGCCATTAACTGATCTTTACATGGATATTTTTCTACAGACCATGGCTTAGACCTGCTGGAGATTTTCCAGGCACACAGTGTAGGATATAGCATTAAGTCTGATAATGTTCGAGTTAAATGTTTTCAGCCTCATTACTAAAAATCAAAGCTGATAATAAAACAATCTGTAGTCATTGTAGTAGTCTGATATCTGTCACATTTTAGCCAAACAAGCTAAAGTCTGAGGAAACACAAAATACAAGTGTGTATTTCCCAGGGGATAGGGTGGGGTGTATAGGGTGAACAAAGAGATTGAGGAGGGCTATTTGAAAGGCACAATCCTTATTTAAATGGTCTCAATACTGCTTGTTCAAAAGAAAAGCTCTCATTGAAATTCATGTCTTACCACATATAGCTCTGTGGTTTTAGCAGGAAAGGGAAAGTCAGTGTTGCTTTTTTCAATGGCATTTACAAGGTTAGAAAAAAGGGTTAATAAGAAATATCTTCAACAAAACTGAAGAGAATTGTTTAGGACTTTCTTTAACATTTTTACTCCAATACTCATGAATATTTACTTTTTAAAACACCAAAAAATGTTAAATCCATGTGCCAGATTTTTACCTTAAAAAATTAGAAGATTAGAATATTCTTGAATCTCTGTTACATTACACAAATTTGATCAATTTAAATTCTATTAAATTCAATTATTCAAGTTATACTAAATCACGAGGGATGTTTCTCAAGCATTTTGAAGTAATAAAAAAAAATCATTTTTTCCTATACCCACATTTAATACCAACTCTGGATCATGGGAAGAAACGAGCATATCCTACTTTGTGCAACAGGCGAAGTACACACTGGACAGGTGTCCAGCCCATACCTATTAAATATACATATTGCACATAATGCATGCAAAAGATAGAAATATTGCCCAATATTTTCATGAACAGCATCAACATTGCAATTGCTTCCTGACAATATATACCTAAGTTATTTAAGTTATAATGGAAGTTGGGAAAAAATAAAAAAATCTAAAAAGTCAGCATATAGGGACTATGTACCATTTGCCTGATGGCAAACTGTTCTTATTGTGAATTGAGGACATGAGCGGGATCAGACAGTGATCTGGGTGCTAATCTGAAGACATTGTCTTCTTAAATGCACCGCAGTGAGGAGTTATACCTTATCAGAAGAGAATTGGCTGCACTCCCCCCTGTCTGCCCCTCATTCTCCATCTTCCATTTAATGCTGGTTGTATACATAACTTACATAACTTGTATAAGTAGGTAAATGTCACGTCTGGGGGAATGTCTGGTGTCTCGTCTTGATTACCTATTG
>CAJRST010011113.1:4399766-4423323 GCA_907169785.1 Menidia menidia | reverse complement strand
GGCACTACAAAACAAAACATCAGGACAAGTTTTAAAACCTAAGAGCAGGACAGAAGCTACAAAAGGTAGAGGAGTTGAAGAAGAATTTGACATCCCAGCAGACGTTTTTCACCAAAGTAAAATCACAAGGAGAAGCTGCTGTGACAGCAAGTTTCATTGTGGCCGGAGAGATCGCCAAATCAGGATGTCCGTTTACTGAGCGGGAATTTGTGAAGAATTGTATGATGAAAGTGTGCGACATCGTTTGTGCAGATGGTAGCACACATCTGTGTGAGCAGCTGTTCTCTGAGGAAAATTAACAAAATTAACAAATTAACAAATTAACAAAACGTCAGACAGGAGTTGCCTCACTGATGAACACCTCCATCCTGAGAATCTCCACAACACAGACTCTAACCCCAAACATAAATTAACTTGTTGCAAAGAAAAGACACCAAGTATCAGGCTCTGACTAAATAGAACAATAAAATGTAATGTTATGATTGAACTTTTACTTTAAATTATATTTTTATTTATATTTTCAGATTTTTTTATATTCCAGCATGTACAGATTTTGAATGTATATAGTATTGGCAGGATATATTTTTATGAAGAGTTAAATATAAATTAATCTGAGTTTAAATGTACTTATTTTATCCCGTATTTCTATTTAAATTAATGGTTAAAAAAACATAAACAATTAGTCTATTTAATAAATGTTTATAATTTTTTGCCCGCGACAAATTAAGTGTGCGTTGAGTTTTGCCCCACTGTGCATTTGAGTTTGACACCCCTGCTCTACATAACAGACATCTACAAGAAGGGACAGAGTAACATGTACTTCTTGGGGAAGCTAAGATTCTTCAATGTTTGTAGCAACATGTTTGAGATTTTTTATAAATCTGTTGCTGAGAGTGTCATCTCCTCGGTTGTCATCTGTTGGGGCAGCTTCAGAGCCAGGGACCTAAAAAGGCTCCATAAGCTGATCAAGAAGGCTGGTTCTGTTCTGGGGATGACTGTGGAACCTCTGGAGATGATGATGCTAAGAAGCCTTTTGCATAAAATCAAGAACATTATGGATAACCCTGACCATAATTTTCATGAAAATGTAATTGGAAAACAGTCTCTTCAGTTAGAGGCTTCTTCAGATTAGTTGTAAAATGAACCACTACAGAAGACCTTTCCTGCCCACAGCCATCATAATCTATAATAACTGTTTAACTAAATGAGTTCCTTCAACATTTATTTTCGATCTGGGATAAATAAATAATATTTTAATTGATTTGAATTGAATGTATATACTCTTCGATTTTAGAGGCACACAGGCAGACTTTTTTCTTAACTAAAAAGCTATCATAAAACAAATGAAAACTAATTCTGTCCAAATATTCCATCAGATATTTTCATGCAACACGATAGACAAAAGTGAGATGTTGCCTCGGCTAAAAGATTAACGTTAGCTGATTATTTAACAGTTGTGTCTACTTTATAAACTCTATCAAATTCAGTGGCAGACCGTGCATTTCACACCTAGACCTTCAGTAGTGCTCCGTCCGAATCAATTCACCCCTCAATAACTATTTTATGGTTATATAAATCATCTCATTATGTAGAAATACAGTAGGGATATCCCGATCCAGCTTTTTGTATTAAAATTGATTATTAAGTTATTTAGCTACTTACTTAGTTGTCAGACTCATGTTGAACAGGGATTTACTCTGATAACAACTTAATGTTTAGGACACAGACGTGTGGGTTAGGAGATGCTAATGCTCGTGTGGGAACGGACTTAAAAAAAAAAAGGATCTAGAGTCTAGATTGGCAATTGCTCATGCGGGCCGATACGATCCAAATATCGGATCGCAAGCAGTATAAAGATCAGGGTTGCACAAGTCTTCTACTACTGCAGCTACAGCTGTGAGACCCCCCCCCCCCCCCCCCAAAAAAAAAACCCATCAATAATATCCTCATAAACTTGCAATATTATTTAGGAAAAAAGCAACATTTCACTCACTTACTATTCTTGAAAAGTCCGTCTTGAAAATGACCCTGACAGTAAATCTGCCACCAAATAAATTTCTTCTACCCCTTCAGCCATTGTGGGGTGATATAATAGCTATTACACCAAAACAACTATATTTGGGTTCGTTTGCTAGCTTTAGCTGGTACGCTATCTGACTATCCAATCAGTGGGCGTGAATACGGTGACGTTGCCTAAGACCTGCTATAAGGCCCTGGTGTCACCAACTTAAAATCTGATTGGTTGAAGCAACAGTGTACTCGACATGTATTTTCTGAACGGATTGTGAAGGCCTCCAGGCAGACATCTTTGACTTTGACCATGCCTAGCAACAAATGATGGTTGAAATGTGATTGGTTAAATGCTTTAATATGAAAATACATTTCTGGAAGCAGCACAACCAGGGTAAAACCTATTAAAGGAAGCGGACAGACTATTTAGAGATATTTAATAAGTACTCATGGACAAAACATAATTAACACCAGTATGTGATTCAGATATTTTCTTAGGCCTGCAGAGAAGGCCTTGTAGGCCCTGACGGCCCACCACTGATAAAATTGTATCTAAGTTATATTATCAGAGTACGAAATGACCGTTCAACTGTGCGCCCGGCGCGCACGCTTTATTGTCCGGGTGTGAGAAAATCAAAAGTTGTTAGCCATTCATGCCTTCAACTCTGTGGGGTAGGACGGGTTGGCAAATTAAGATTTTATATGGAAGGCATGCAAAGAAAACAGGCAATCAACAAAAAACAACAACTTTTCGTTTGAAATACATTGTCCTGCCATGTTATCTTGCAGTTTATCATAATTTTTATGAAATCATTTGAGGCATGACGTGGTTGCCAAGCGAGAAGAACTGAAAACGTTTTTAATAATATCATATTACAGCACCAGTATGCTTGCGACGTGACGCGAGGCTACAAAGAAATATTCAGATATAGAATGCTTGAGCCCAAGTGACAGAATAGTACCAATTGGGCTCATTACTTTTGGTCAGGCTTTTGCTGGCTAATACCAAATTCCCACAAATTTCGAACCCCTAATATTATCCTTTTTTATTTATAGCACTTGAGCACTGACCCAAAGAAGGTGATTCGGATTAAGATGAACAAAGCCAAAAATTATTCTACCACATCGTCATTAGTTATTTTTTCAGTGTTATCTTTCATAGTGAGAAGTATCAAGAGCAATACAGCTTTTTTTTAGTTTAGTGGAATTAAAGTTTATCCCATACCCCTTTAAGGACATTTTTAATTAAAGAAAAAAGAAAAAACATAATTATCAATAATACAACCTAATAAGGTGTGGGGCGAGATGTTTGTATTTGTCCAGCACGTCAAAAAGGTATGACAGTTTCTCTTAGCTAAGCCAATGTTAAGCCTACAGTCTGCACACTGTAGTAATCACTCATACCCACAAACTTTATACACTAGTGTGTAAAATGCAATGCATATTTTAACAAGCATGATTGTGAAAGACTTGAGCTAGAAAGTGGAGCTGATAAGCGTCTGTTGTTACCCTACAGCTTCTATAAGACATACACTTTTGCTAGTGAAGTGCGTCCCAAATCCGCCTTTGTAGCATTTTTTTCACATCTGCGTATCATGTTTCAGTTTTTGTGGGAAAATGATAAACAGTTCAAGAAACAAGTGCAAACAAAAAAACTAAGATTAAAGGAGAAAGGAAGGAGATGGATGTTGTTTGGAGTTACATGAGCGAACACAAACAGATATTCAAATACTTTCCTTTTTCTTAATAGAGAGCATCCACCATCTTGGGTCTGATTTCCATGCGAAACAACATTGAAAAGGTATTGTGTTTCTGAATTTGGATTTTTTTTTCAGTTCAAACATATTTATTCTATTCCTCTTCCACTATCTGATATATATATTTTTATTTAGACATAAATTCTTCTCGAAAAAATACCTTATGGCATTTTTAAGTAATTTGCTATAAAGGATGAGTAAATTCCCTAATTTACATATTGCCAAGCTGCTCTGACAATGCTATTTGAATTATAAATGATTATTTTGGGAATTAGATTTAGTTTTTTCATTTTCAAGAAGGACACTGTCACAAAATTCTAACATTTTTTACAATGTTTCTCTAGAATGAGGGAAGTCAGTCTCAACAAAACCAGAATAAAAGATAAAATGCCATGATGTAGTTTCTTAATTTCTTTAGGCCATTGTATGGGCATGCTGTATTTTGCTATAGCAACAAAAACCTAGCAGTTGCCATGTGTTTGTTTTATCGTCAGTTTAGACAATATTCACAGGTCCCAACAACCTTTATCTGTAACATTTACAACAATATATTTTTTAGGAAAAAAAGGATACTCTTGTCTCCTGTATATTTACTTAGTTCCAACAAAAACAAAATCCCTTAATTTAGCCTTTTGTTTCTTAGTTTGAGTTAAATGATTTCCTTGAACATTTGGACAATAGACCAACCAATGACCCAATAAATCTTTATCTAACTTTTCGCTACAATTAGATGATGTTACATTAGCACACTATCTTTTGTGATTCCACACACACGCTGCCACACACACACACACATATATATATATATATATATTTATATATATATATTTATATATATACAGTACAGAACAAAAGTTTGGACACACCTTCTCATTCAAAGAGTTTTCTTTATTTTCATGACTATGAAAATTGTATATTCAAACTGAAGGCATTAAAACTATGAATTAACACATGTGGAATTATATACTTAACAAAATAGTGTGAAACAACTGAAAATATGTCTTATATTATAGGTTCTTCAAAGTAGCCCCCTTTTGCTCTGATGAGTTTCAAGAGGTCTGAAATGGTCTTCCATCAGTCTTGAAGGAATTCCCAGAGATGCTTAGCACTTGTTGGTCCTTTTGCCTTCACTCTGCGGTCCAGCTAAACCCTAAACCATCTCGAATGGGTTCAGGTCCGGTGATTGTGGAGGCCAGGTTTATGTTTATGTTAATGCATTTGGCAGACGCTTTTATCCAAAGCGACTTACAGAGTAGACACAATATTACATTTCTCATCACTATGACAATAAGCTATATAGAGGAGAAACACTGATCAGAGTCAGTGGTGACAGCAAGATAAAAAGAGGTAGAGGGACTACAGAAGAAGTTGTGGGGGGATAGAGGTACGGGTTAGGATTAGGATAGGACATCTGGCGCAGCACCCTATCACTCTCCTTCTTGGTCAAATAGCCCTTACACAGCCTGGAGGTGTGTTTGGGGTCATTGTCCAGTTAAAAAAAAAAAAGATGGTCCAACTAAACGCAAACTGGATGGAATAGCATGCCGCTGCAAGATGCTATGGTAGCCATGCTGGTTCAGCATGCCTTTAATTTTGAATACATTCCCAACAGTGTCACCAGCAAAGCACCCCCACACCATCACAACTCCTCCTCCATGCTTCACGGTGGGAACCAGGCATGTACAGTCCATTCGTTCACCTTCTCTGCGTCGCAAAAGACACGATGGTTGGAACCAAAGATTTCAAATTTGGACTCATCAGACCAAAGCACATATTTCCACTGGTCTAATGTCCATTCCTTGTGTTCTTTAGTCCAAGCAAGTCTCGTCTGCTTGTTGCCAGTCCTTAGCATTGGTTTCCTAGCAGCTATTTTACAGTGAAGGCCTGATTCACACAGTCTCCTCTTGACAGCTGTTCAAGAGATGTGTCTGCTGCTGGAACTCTGTGTGGCTTTGACCTGGTCTCTAATCTGAGCTGCTGTTAACCTGCGATTTCTGAGGCTGATGACTCGGATGAACTTATCCTCTGCAGCAAAAGTGACTCTTGGTCTTACTTTCCTGGGGCGGTCCTAATTTGAGCCAGTTTCTTTGTAGCACTTGATGGTTTTTGCGACTGCACTTGGGGACACTTTCAAAGTTTTGATGATGGCCACTCGTTTTTCTTTATTTAGCTGCTTTTTTCTTGCCATAATACAAATTTAACAGTCTATTCAGTAAGTAAGTCAGGTGGATACACAGCTGATAAGCTGTGTATCCACCTGACTTCTGCACAACACAGCTGATGGTCCCAGCCCCATTTATAATGCAAGCAATCCCACTTATTAAACCTGACAGGGGACACTTGTGAAGTGAAAACCATTTCAGGTGACTACCTCCTGAAACTCGTCAAGAAAATGCAGAGTGTGTGCAAAGCAGCAATCAGAGCAAAAGGTGTCTACTTTGAAGAACCTAGAATATAAGACATATTTTCAGTTGTTTCACACTTTTTTGTTAAGTATATAATTCCACATATGTTTGTCAGGGACACACATTTATTACAGTTTGTCCAGCTGGTCCCTTCTTGTATACATCCTGTGCCTGTACTAAGGTCTATTCATATATATACAGTGGGTACGGAGTATTCAGACCCCATTTCAGCCATTTGCTAAAATTAAAAAACTTAATTTTATTTCTCATCAATATACATCCATGTTGACAGAAAAAAAGTTTTAAAAAAGAACTGAAATATCAAATGGTCATAAGTATTCAGACCCTTTGCTGTGACAATCATATTTAACTCACATGTTGTCCATTTCTTTTGATCCTTCTTGACATGATTCTGCTCCATCATTGGAGTCCAGCTGATTAAATTGGACTTCATTAAATTGGACTTGATTAGGAAAGGCACGCACCTGTCTATATAAGACCTTACAGCTCACAGTGCATGTCAGAGCAAACAAGTATCATGAGGTTTAAGGAACTTCCCAAGGAGCTCAGAGACAGAATTGTGGAAAGGCACAGATCTGGCCAAGGATACAAAATAATTTCTGCAGAACTCAAGGTTCCTAAGAGCAAAGTGGGCTCCATAATTCTTAAATGGAGGAGTTTGGGACCACCAGAAGTTTTCCTAGACCTGGCCGTCCAGCCAAACTGAGCATTTGTGGGAGAAGCGCCTTGGTGAGAGAGGTAAGGAAGAACCCAAAGATCACTGACTGTGAAGAATGGCAGAGGATCCCCAAATCCATGTGTGAAAAACTTGTTGCATCTTTGCCAAGAAGACTCATGGCTGTACTAGCTCAAAAGGGTGCTTTTACTCAATACTGAGCAAAGGGTCTGAATACTTATGATGATGTGATATTTCAGTTTTTCTTTTTTAATAAATTGGCAAAAATGTCTACATTTTTTTCTTTCAAGATGGGGAGCTGAGAGTACATTAACGAGAAATAAAATGAACTTTATTGATTTTTTAAAAATGGCTTCAATAAAACGGAGTGAAAATTTTAAACGGGTCGGAATACTTTCCATAACCACTGTATGTACTGTATGCACAGAAGGGTAGACAGAGACCCATGGTGTTCTCTGTATTTCTATGGAATTTGGACATTTTTTTAACTGAATTTCTTCTATGCTTTAACAAAGTTACATAAAACAACGGAATACATTTCACCCATTTGGTTATCATGTACATATTGTTAATTGACATCAAGCTTTATTTCAAATTGAATCACTTCAGTCCGATATTTCATGTTTCTTTTCAACTTGATTGGACGAACAACTTAGTTTTTTTTTTCTTTTCCCAATTTCTCTCTAATCTACAGAGACTTGTGCTGTAAACAATGGTGGGTGCGACAGGACATGTAAGGATACAGCCACAGGGGTGCGCTGCAGCTGCCCTGTGGGATTCACCCTTCAGCCTGATGGCAAAACCTGCAAAGGTTAGTAAAGACATAAAAGAATGTAAACATGCATGTGTGAACCAAATGAGTTTAAGGAATAATAAAACACTCTACATTCATCACCGGTGAAGTGAACAGTTGACACAAACACAGCTGGCAGGAAAGAGGAAGGCAGATTAAATAAACATCTTTATAGGAAGAGAGAAAAAGCAATGTATAAATCAATATTAATTGACACATTTAACAGCTAATCAAAGATAAGTGAGTGAGATCTTTAATTTAAATTAAATCAACCATTTTAAACACTCTGTTTAACTTAGAATCTCTTTGCCTATCTCAAATGCCTTAGGAATTAGGATTGGGTACATTTGTTTCAGCATCATGTCTCTATTTATCAACACATGTATTCAAACAAAGCTTGACTTGTGTTTGGGCAATGGCTTGTGTGGTTTATCAGAAAATCATGTGTGTCCTGTACAGTTAAAAGTTTGAGAAATTTGGCTGTTTTTTTTTTGTTTGTTTTTTTGGGGTGAATGAAATGTCAGTAGATTTGCATGTTTTACACAAGTTTCAAATGATGTGTAAAGCACAGAGCTTGAACACATAACCCTTCGTGAGGAAGTTAGTGTAATTTCAAATGGAGGTCTTGTTGATTCATCTATGAGAATGCCTAATCGTGTTGAATTTGCTTGCAGGAAATATTTAAGATTGTGTTAAATGATCAAAGTTGTTCGAAGTTTTTTCGTTTAGACAAATTGAAAACTTGTCAAAGACAACGGTAAGCATCTTAATAACATGTCAGTCACCTAAATCCCCTGTTTAATTGTTCTTTTACACATTTAACAATTCTATGTGTATGCTCTTTATCATACTTATTTTCAAAATGAATGTCAGGCAGTCTGAGAATGTGGCATGTAGGTGTATAATATTCTGAAACCAGAGCTTTCTCAGGTCATCCAGGCAACAACCTATTGGCAAACTTTGAGATGTTTGAACAGTGAGGCCCACACTAACCTTGTCTCTCTCACTCTCACTCTCCTCTCCCTGATGTACTGTCGTACAAACAGCACCATCCAGAGGTCTGATATTTAAATGCTCTGAAAAATATTAAACTAAGCTTTTTGAGATGTAACTTGGTCATTAAAAGCTCTCTGTGTGACAAAATATTATACCCTGAATTTGAAAGGGAGGGCCTTTTCGGTGGTATGGTTTTTAGCATTGTATTTCCAATCCTGGGTTGCATACATGTGAGTTACCCACTTATTTCACATGTGGGTTAAGCACTTATTTCCCATGTGAGTTATCACATGGCATCATGATTAGAAATTACCCTAAGGTTCATAAAGATAACACCATGCATTTTGGGGCTCCTCGGCTAAGGTTGAATTATTTAATTTTTTAAAGCTTGTCATACCAACTGAATTGGTTTTACATCAACCTTGCATTAAAAAGTTTTAAAAAATGCATGGCTACCAAGGCTGGAAGAATGTTCTAGTGAAAATGTTCTCCATGACAAAAACAAAGAAGTTAATCGCATCAAATAAACTAAGCTGACTTATTGATAACATGATCTACCTGCTTTGGCTAGATTCTGTTTGACAAATACGTTTACTTATTAACTGGTGCTCATACCTGCAAAGCAATACTGCCTGTTGCAACTCTACAGGTGCCTATTATACTATTATTTCAATTAATTGGTAGAAGATCTCAGGTGGCGGGATGCTAGTCAGACATCCCCTGGCCACTTCCGGTTTATTTTATTTCACACCTTTTTTAAAATGATCTTCTTTTTGCTCTCTTTGCTCTAGTTTTGGAGATTGTTTGCTTTGGAATATAGGGTTAGGTTTTTTTTCTTTCTTTCTTTCCCTTTTGTGTTGCTAGGGCATTGGTCCGAATAAGGCTTTGGAAAGGCTGCAGATAAGTACTTTAACTTTGTGCCCTGTTCTCAATAATAGACCATGTTTTCGATTGGGAAGGTATTTATTCACATATCTAGATATAATGGCTGTCACAACATGGAGTTGGATGAATATTCAAAGACACAGCTTTTGCACTTGAGATTCTGTGGTCATTTACCTTGTACAAATGCCAATGTGATGTGCCCTGTCCTGTCAATTACAATTTCAATATAAACCATGCAGAGCATCTTAAAAACCCACGGTTGTGTTAAACATCCTACCATCTGTGCTGACAGATGAGAAAGTTTTGCCTCTTCTGATGAAACTGAACCAATAAGCCATTTCATTAAAGGTTTTCATGCAGAAAATTGGGTAAGAGTAGTTTCTTAGTAGTTCAGATATTTTAATAGGTGGTTATCTGTAAGCCTCTGGTCATTTTGAGTAATTGACACTTCATTTTGCTTGTACATCTGCATTGTATGCTCTTACAAGGTCAGGTTACTTGTGTGCATGTGGTTATTTGTGTTTTTGTGGGTACTATGTGGTTGGACTAGAAATGCCCTTGCTGGTTTGCATTCCTCATCTACTTGAAATGACCTGAAAACAGATATGAATTTAAGTAAGCATAAACATAAGATCATAACCCACCAAGCACAATATGAAGAACTCACCAGGAAATTTGGCCTGAAATAATCGAAGTTCAATAAACACAGAACATGTGTGCTTATGATTATGGAAAATGAATTGGCACTTGGTCATTAAAAGAAAATTCAAAATGATTTCATTAATAGTCTAATAGCAATAAAATATATATATCAGAATATAATTTTATTCTCTAAGATTAATGGATAGGAGTTCATCTCTCTTTGTGGTGGTTCACAAATGAGTGGGCCAAACAAATGGAAACAAAAACCCAGTCATATATTTTTGTCAAGGCTGCATGAATGACAACTTAGTCGTAGCAGAGAAATTATTTTTCAAAGTTTTTTTTTTGTTTTTTTTTCCTATTCTGGGATCCCAGAAAAAACTCAGAACAGTTCAACTTAGTTCAGAAGAATATTTACTCATGCAAACATGCATAATATCACAAAAAAACAGAAGAGGAGAAATGGTCTACTTGTAATAGATTCTTGTACAAAATAACACATTTGTATTCTATATATTTCTACAGTGTCAATACATTTGCATTCAGTAAATTAATTGAACATGTAGTTTGCAACATTCGTGTTCCTATCCTAAGGTGTAAATATTTATTGGTTGTCTCATTTTCCTTATTTAACCTCCCTTACAGTGGAAAACAAAGCACTTGCAATTTAGCTTTGACCTTAATGTGGGTCAAAATAAAAGCTTGTAAAGTTTAAAAATGTTAAGTACTAGTATTACAAATATGTGTGTTTGTTCATCAAACAATAACACTTATGACATCATAAACTGAACCAAAATCATTTTTATTTCCGCTGGTGTCTGTCAGGGGGGGGTTCTTGGAGGGAGGACTCAGGTGCGGAGATGAGGGGAAACAAGGTTTATTTTAACAAAAACAGAGTGAATGTCCAGACAAAGTACAAATCAAAGCTGTGGAAAACTGTGATCAAAGTATCAAAGCAATAGCAAACAAGAACTGTGGCAAAACTATGACTGTGACAAAGTAACAAAGTAAAGAATGACAAAAATGTGGCTAAACTGTGACTATGACAAAAACAAAAGACTATGGCAAAACAAACCTGGCGTGGGGGTGACGATGGACAAGACGGACGAAAGGACAAGAGACGAAAACGCACTCGCACAAGACAAGGGGAAACGAGGACTATTTAAACACAAGAGGGAGGGGAACCCCAGGTGTACACAATAGGTAATCAAGACATGACGAGACACCAGACGTGACAGTGTCAAAATTAGTGTTACCATTTGTGACGTTCTGGCTCCGCCCACCGACTCTCACTCACTCTGCCTGCAATCAGCGACATTGGTCGCACCTGTCCCGGTCAGTACAAATATCCCACTCACTCACTCACTCACCTGTGCCAGAACGTCTCTAAACCTTTTTCGTGTGAGTACTTCCAGCTTTGTTATTCTGCCTGCCTGCCTGCTACGACCCGTTTGACCCTGTTTCCGAGCCTGCCTGCCCCTCGTCTGTTTATCTTGCTTCGCCTGAGTCCTGCCTGGCCCGACTCAGTGCTCTGCCTGCCTGCCCGTGTCCCCGACCCAGCCTGCCTGACTCCGCGCTCCCGTCTGATCCCTCTGGACTGATCCCCTGGCCTCGACCCCTGCTCGTTCTGGACCTCGTTTCGTATTTCCCACGGATTACTGCTGGACTGAACACACGTTGCCGACCTCGCCTGTCTGACCACGCCCACAGGAGTTTCCTGTCTGTCAATAAAACCCGTTAACTGACCGTTTTGCCTCCGGGTGTTTTTGGGTCCGAAGAACCGTACATTACACCATTGGGACAATTACCAACAAAGACACAAAAACAAAACCCTTTCATCTCATTTATTCAGACTATTATTGATATTTATTATGTAAATAATGAGTGGGATGAAGAAAAAACCAATGGAATCCAATAGTCCGTTGTCCAAAAGTTCCTACGAAGAAGCACAACAACATTTGTGACACAGAACAACAAACTACTTTTATCAAGACGTTTTTATCTTCTCACCAGTTGTCAACTGAGATAGGTTCCGGTTTGGAATAAGCGGTATAGAAAATGGACGGATGGTTTTCTACCTCTATCAAAGGGCTGAAATAAACCCATTAAACAAATCTCCTATGACCAAAATACTATTTGAAGAAAGAATACTATGCTATCAATTAAAACGTGACCTTACATTTTGTGCATGTCAGACTTGCACCAATTATTAAACCTTGGATTCAGGACAAGCAGTGTGGTTTTCTTAAAGGTTTTGGATTAGTGGGCCAGATTGTTATATCTGGAGATTTACTAAAAGGATTAAGGAATTTGATCATCCAATCTACATGTGTTTTGTTGACTTGAAAAACCCCACTTTGAGCTATCTGTTCCCTGTATAACCGAAGCAAGGGCTGTGTCTACATTATTGGTCTGAGTCAAACTTGTTTAAAGTGTGTGCTGGACTGTGCCAGGGCTGCTAATTGTCACTGATCCTGTTTGTCATTTTCATAGACAGGATAAAGGATCAAAGAATAAACATGGTGAAGGGGATGTCTGGTTTGGAAAGCTCACCACCAAATCTGTCATGTGGTTTTGTTGGCTACCTCAGATGAAAACCAACACTTTGAGTACTTTACAGGGTGTAAAGTGATGATAAACATTAATTAATTAAGGTTGCTTTCTATTCTGTTGAATCTGGTTACTGGGAGTACATTCAGAGCACAACAAATAAACCATTCCTCATCATCCTCTGGGGCCTCATGCCGACATTGATTAAAGAATCAATAGAGGAACTGTCAATCTTGAGTTTACTTTAAGAACCTAAAACGTTGAGGCAGATTTTGATGTGTTGATTCAAATACTGCCAAGAGCATTGATCAGCAACAGGTATATCTTTATATTAATGTTGTTTAATTAGTGTTTTAATTTCACATACAGAACACAATTCAAACGTAAATTAATGACAACAATTTTTGCCTTGACATTTTTATTTTATTTTCTCAATCCAGATATCGATGAATGTCAGGAGAACAATGGAGGTTGCGATCACTTTTGCCGAAACACAGTGGGCTCATTTGAGTGCAGCTGCCAAAAAGGTCACAAACTTCTCACGGATGAACGGACATGCCAAGGTTAGTGACTAAGTGCTATCAAACACGGCGATCGACAGTGTTTAACAAACTTATATTAAGAGCCTGTATAAAAAAAGGCAAACTGAAACAACTGTAAAAACCATATTCATGTATAATAACTTAACATCTTAGAATATTACTCTTATTGAAATTTTTGACAGTATCTCTTATGAAGTTCCACGTGGTTTTGGCTGTTCTGTAATGCATCAATACTGTCTCTTCACTCTGTTGCATAGAAACAAGGAATGAAACCCCCACCACACATACATTTGTAGATACATGTTGATACCTTTAAAACTCTCCACTTTCCAAGCCAGGCCTCAAATCACACACCTAATTAGGGAGGCCACTGCCAGCAGAAGGTCCCCCTATTACTATTGTAAATACTTATTCCACGACTTCTTATTGTAGTTCACCCATTTCGGTCTGAATTTTGCGTCGAATCTAGTCCCGCACGTTCGACGGGTCGGGCCCAAAATTGGCACGCGCGATCCTGTACCGTTTAGCCACGTTGACGTTTTGGCGAAAATCCACAAGTCTGGGAGTAGGTGGTTCCCCTTCAAAATTTTTTTAGAAATGTTTTAGTTTCACTTACCCTTTCCCTGAGTGGACTGTCTGGCTTTCCTTGCAGGCGCATTTATTACAGATTGGTAAATTGAAGTGCGTGCCTAGATTCAGATGGCTGTCAGCTGGTCTAGTGAGGTCCTCTCAAGCTTGCAAAGACAACCAAGCATATGTTTGTGGAGACAGTGTGTAAGACAACACATGAGGTACTTCTTAAAGTCTGCAGTAAAATTCTTCTAAGGTCCAGTTGACCGTAACTGCTCAGTTGTCAGAACAAGTTGTAACAAGGGCCCCACACCCAGGCCTCCAGGCTCTGCTTCCTCATTGGATGGCATATCAGTTAGATTGAGGTTTCCCCCACTGCCCTACAAAGCCCTGAGTCAAGGTCAGCAGCTCCCCATCCCCATTAAGCCAGGCATATACTGCAATTTTTGCACATTTTTCACTCGTACGAGAATTTCTTGGATCGGAGTTTCAGCTCACTTGTGCGTTTCACATCGTGTAGTATACACAGAGAAGCAATTAACCTGTCACGACCACCTCCCGATCGACAATCGTATGGTCAGATGAAAATCAAACCGGCTTGAATTTCTGGTGGGCCCTCGTAAGGGAATCTTGTTATTGAAGCAATGTTACGAGCGTCTACGACCCGATTGCCCACTATCTTTTTCGCCTGTGCAAACAAAGTGGAAGTGACACTGAGTATCATGGCAGCTTTTCATGTATCTTGGAATCAAACAATGGAAGCATAACTTGTATAACTCTGGCAGGCTCAGCCTTGCCTGTTCGACGTGGCCTCCCATCATTATCGTGACCAAAATATAAGAGAAAAGTTGGGGGGGAGATTGCTGCACAATTAAAGTTACCAGTTACTCACTATCGCCCAAGGCAGCGCTTTTAGCTTTGGTGACCCTCATATTCCTTCTGTGTTGTTCGAATTTGCGTTTTTGGACGTACAATGTGAACGGTCAGATTGCATAAGAGTACCGGGTCGTATAGTGTGAGAATATAAATCATGAACTGCGAACTTTTAACTCCTACGATTTGGTTGTGCAGTTTGAGCTGGAGCTACATGCAATGATTGAAAATATCACAGAGTGTATGCCCGGCTTTATACACAGTGTTGATGGGGACCTCCCCTCTCCTCCGTGAACTCCTCCCATGTCTGAGGTTTTTCCAGAGCAGAAGCTGCATTCCACTTGCCCTACTGATACCTGTCAGCTACCTCCAGAGTCCCAGAAGCCAAAAGTCTCGATGGGAGTACTTCTACAGCTTGATGGCAACCCTTACTACAGGTGTCCACCAACGAGTTCTGGGTTTACTGCCATGATAGGAACCAACTTTGCAGCCACAACTTTCGTCAACCCCTTGACAATAGAAGCACGGATTTTGCCCATTCGGATGTCCCCCACTTCACTCAGAACATGGTTAAAGTTCTGACATAGATGGGAATTGAAACTCTTTTATACAGAGGACTCTGTCAGACACTCCCAGCCGACAGTCGAATGACACAACAACAAAGCTGGTTAATCCATTAATCAGACCACAGCAGCCTCCCGGAAAATGGCCAACTGAAGGTTAGACAGTCTTAATATCCATGGATCCCAAAAAAGGGGCAGTCCACGTTTGACTACAATTCGATAACCTGCCTCAGCACTACATCGAAGTTCCTGTCAGGCATCCTGGGCTAAGATGATGGCCCAGAGAGGAATTAGCTAACCCTAACCTTTACTCCAGAGGGGCGAGGCACCAGCCCCTGGTCCATATGGTAAGAACAGACTGACCAATCTGTGTGCTCCCTGGATTGACTAAAATAAATCGTATAACTCAATGCCTCACACATAGATCCTGGAATCAAAGAACTATACAAGATCAAACGGAGCCTAAAAACCTTAAGCAGGTATTCAGTGGCAATGTAGCAAACAATATTAGAAGCCATCTTCACACCAATTGCATATGTAACCATCAAGAGCGGAACTTTGGAAGCCAGATCATTAGACTGGGGATAAGGATAATGACAATGGAGCGCCCTTAACTCCACCCTCCCCCAGTTCTTACGTTCCATTCCCAACCAATGAAATGTCCCTCTGGCATGCATGACATCTTTAACTCATACACACAGGTCTATACCGCACACTTATAACATCTCTTTTTTGCTCTTTTAAATCAAATACAGGTAAAGTAAATATCTGCAACATATTTAAATGCATAGCACATGAATATAAACAAACTGTAACATTCAGGAGTTATGAATTATACAAGACGATTGATGTCTCAACAGAATATGTTCCTTTTTAACTAAAAAAAAACAAACCCTCAGTAACACCTGGGTTACAGGAGCACTAGAGAAACAGAAGACTTAACTCTAAAAAGAAACAAGAATAACAAAGACCCAAATATATTTAATCTAACTCTCACAATTATACAATAAATTCAAATTAAGTCTGACTCCAAAATGGAGACTTTTAGTCTCCAAAATGGAAACAGGATAATTTTCCTCCCATATCTGCATAAGAAAAATGTTGGAACACTTTTTGTCCCCCTTTTGTATGCATTTAAAACTATACAAAAGACAGAGTAAAAACTTTAGGTCTAATGTGGATTAAGTTGTAAAGTTTCTGCCCATTGTGAAGTCTACTGAAATCATTATATATTACGTCAAGTACCACTGCTCACAATTGTGAAATATTGTAAAAGGTAAGGGGAATTCTCATCAAAATCAAATTCTACAGTAGCCAGATGGAGTGGTGGATGCATACTGTTTTGTAAACCTTTTTTTTTTTAAAGGGGACAATATGTAAAACCAAGTTTTTAATAATTTGATTATGTACATTTGGGACTGTGGATGGCCTATCAGCAGGCAAAGTGTGAAAAAAAACGCTCTGAACAGGGCTGTTTTGGCAGGGTGATTAAACTGCTATTATGCTTCATGCTTATGGTATTTTGAATAAAGTTTGTCACAGACATTACATTAGGACACCAGGGAACTAGGTTAACTTGTTGAAATATGACTCCTTTAAAGTTAGGGCATAGTGATTTTTTTTTCAGTCAGTAGGGATGTTATTCCATCTCTCAACCCTCCCCATCTATTTGAGCTTTTGTTTATTTTGGTCTCCCTCAGACATTGATGAGTGCTCTTTTGAGAGAACCTGTGACCACACCTGCATCAACTACCCTGGAAGCTTTGAATGTTTGTGCAACAAGGGATACATTCTCTATGGCCTAACACACTGTGGAGGTGAGGGTTTGCTCAGACTAATCCTGTTCCTAGCAACATGAATGTAATTTGGAAAAATTCTCATTGCCTTGGATTGGTTGGTGGGCTTAGCTGTGTGTGTATGAAGATGGATGCTGCTGCAAAAAAACAATATGTTAAATTCTCCACTTCCCCCCGCGACCCCATCAGGGAATAAGCGGTATTGATAATGGATGGATGGTCAATTTATTCTTTTTCATTTCAATAGATATTGATGAATGCAGTATTAACAATGGGAGCTGCGAGTATGGCTGCATAAATACACAGGGTAGCTATGAGTGTGTGTGTCCAACTGGACAAAAAATCCACTGGAACAAGAAAGACTGCATTGGTAAGTATCTGTTCTAAATGTCTTCAAGTTTAATTTATTGGCTTTTTTTACATTTTCTTGTGTGGCAAGACTCCTCAAAGGAGGTTCTAACAGATTTGAAATAAATCTGGGAATGCTTATGTTTGTGTATCATTCAGAGGCCGTGAAATGTCTTCCCAATGGAAAACCAATACCTCGAGCCCAGCTGACTTGCACCAAGATGGGAGGGGCAGAGATCTGCTCACTGTCATGCCCCTCCAATGCTCTGTTTTTTGCAGGTAAAAACCTAAACAGTAAATCATTTAAGTCTAACAGTAACCTTTCTTAGTCAATAGCAGCTATCCATTTAATTTCCATACACATCCATCCATCCACATTCTATACCCACCCATTCAGGGTTGCTGTGGGGTTAGAGTCTGTTTTAGCAGCCATCTGGAAAAATACAGGCTTTACCCTGAACTATTTTTTCAGCCATCACAGAGCCAACCCAGACATAAAATGCTGCAAAAGATTTTTTTAAAACATCGACGAATTAAAAATGTTTTGAAACACATATAACCTCAGAAATTCTAAAGGAACGACCAGGGTTAATTTAGAATCACCACTTGGCCTAAAACTAATTTCTGAAATGTGGGGGAAAGCTAGAGTGTGCAGAGGGAACTCATGCAAAGAGAGGGATATTTGGTGTAGGAACTGACTTACTGTTAAATTATTTGCATTGATTTAAAAGATATTGCAAAGAAGTTGGATAACAATACTGAGAATCTTAAGCAAATCTCCCACAATATGCTCTCTGTTGTGGTTTCTTCTGATGGTATAAGCTACAAATTGCTGTTCTCTTTGTTCTTTCTTTCTTTCTTTCTTTCTTTCTTTCTTTCTCTCATTCTTTCTTCCTTTGACTTCCACTGATGCTAGCTCCTTGTGCTATTTATTGCTGTATTTTTAAACTCCTCAGGGAGCTCTCTGCTCAGACTGCTGAGTTTCTCACCCTCCACAGTTTACTTCACCTCACACTTTTAATTCTTTTGGCTGACAGTCGAGTCTCTCCTTCTGTGGTAGTACTTTACAGGCATCTGTAAATCGATCACATTCTTTAATCATACATTTTTCCCTTAGTGTGGCCATCATTTGTTTGATTTGGCAGTCATTGTGTGAGAATGATGGATAGCTGAAAGGCATGAAGTAAAATATTAGTTTTCTTTCTTTTTGGAGTGCATTTTAATTTAAGGGGTGGGAACCCTGTAAATTCCTGTGGTAACTTATGGCCTTGGCTATGATTTAATTGTCTCACATTTTTTATTTCCAAAGGTTGCATCTGTCTGTCTTTACTTGAAATGCATCTTTGTGTGTGCATGCACATGCAGAGAAAAGAAGGATTCTTTGTTCTAGGCTTTTCCTATCAGATTTCAAAATCACATGGATGGATATATTTACCTTGGTTCTCTGGTTGTTTCTGAAAGCAACAGACCATTAAATATGTTTCTAATGTTTTGGACTTTACAAAGGGGCTCTTGGTAACCTCAACAAGAATCCCATTTAATTGAAAAAATAAAGTCTCCTCTAATTTGTTATTTATTTCTTCACCTTGCATCAAAACAGTGCATTATTTTCTTACAGAGTCCGAGAACAGTTACACATTGAGCTGTGGTGTGCCCATCCAACCTGGAAAAACATCTCAGAAAAAGAATGTCACCTCTGGTTTACCCAGCTGTTCTGGTATGGTACAAAAGGCATTTGAAACACACTAATCTTCCTTACAAACTATTTCTACTCTCTCTATCTCAAGAGCATAGGGAATAGTGAATGGGGGGCTGGGGCTGGAATGTATTCCAGCCAACAATGGGTGGGACACAGGGTACACCCTGGATAAAGTCACCAGTCCATCACAGGGCCACACAGATACACTCACCCTCACTTCTAGAGGCAATTTGGAGTATCCAATCAAGCTAACATGCATGCTTTTGGATGGTGGGAGGAAGTCAAAGAGAACCAATCCAGACACAGGGAGAACCCACGCAGACAGAGGGAGATCATACAACAAACTCCACACAGGCAGGTACTAGTCACCCAGGACCCTCTTGCTGTGGGACAACTGTGCTAAACACCACCATGATACCCATAACAAAAATCCTCTTATGTAAATACATGTTTACTTTGCCCACAGAAAGTTATACGTACATTAAGCATGTGAACACCTTTCTGGTCCAGCTACAATTGTTTTCTTAGAAAACAGGCAGCTTGCAAGAACTATATGCAATACAGCTCAACTTGCACTCTTATTTAAGGAACTCCAAAAAATACAGAATGTGTGTATCAAAAATTGACAAGAGTTTTCAACAATTTTGTCATGCCCATGGCATGGGAACACTCACATTAACTGAAAACAGGGCCAGGACTAGACACAGCCAAAAACTTCCACCATCCTGACATGTAGGTGGTTGAAGAATACATTTACCTGGTAGGTTACCTGAACAGCAGACTAAACTGTTAAAAAAAAAAAAAAAAGTATCTGGGAAGATGATGGCCTTTCAGCGTTTGCACCAAAATGCAGCATGTGTTTGTATTTGTATGTAAATAGCAATAGCAGTTGGCTGCAATCTGTTTATCAAACATCTGTTGGGAGAGTAAAATTAGAGATAGAGAAATATAAATGGCCTTGCCTTCAAAGAAGAAGGTGCGTAAACTGTTCTGTGGCCTCAGAATCTGACTATGAAAACAATAAAGCTCTACAGATTAATGAACAAAGGGGACAACCTTCAACATCTTGATTATCACTGTGTTAAAAACAGATTTATCACAGAGATAAATTAGTTCCTTCACACGATGACAAACAATCACCCTCACTCATGGGGGCAGTTTAGGGTTGAATTAACCTGACATGTAATTCTTTGGATTACAACTTTAGTTGTATAATTTCCCTTTGGGATAAATACAATATTTTAATAATTGAATTGAATACTACTTCTACTTCTTGATCAAACAGACCAAATTTGCGACAATAGTCTGGGCCAAGTTGGTCCAGGTTGGCCTGTTAACAAGTTTGATATGAACCACTTATCTACTAATAAACTAATCTTTGTGAACAGCTTGTCTTTTTTGGGTTTTGTTCCTATAAGCTTGTCGTATCTCCCATGTTGTTTTCTTGAGTGATGCAGTGTTTTCTTCAAAAACATATTTTTTTAAAATGTTTTTGACAGTGGGACCTTGTGTATCTTTCTTGGCTTTGTGACTTTCTTGGCTTTATGAATGAAGACACCCATGCACTACCCATCAAGCAGAAGGCAAGGTTTAGGATAAAAGATGCCAAGTGTCACCTGAGGCCACGTGACAAAGACAAACGTAGAGAATCATCAAAACAGAACATTCAAGGTAAAGAACATTGCATGAAGATCAACGCATCTACAATTTTTCAGTTTAGGCTTATATATGTCTTTATTGCTGTGTATCTATATTTCCTTTTAATCTAAAAGGTGGACACTTTCCATGTACTGATGACTGTCAAGTAATTTTTGTCAACATCAAGTGTGACTCTTCAAAGAAACGCCGCAGAGGGCGTAAATCTCTTTCAAAAGAGGTGTCTCACATCACTGCTGAGTTTGAATTAGACATGAAGGGAGAGGAAATCTCAGGTATGTTTTTATTTCTGTTTTCCTTACTCCACTTGGATTTACATAGTAAATATCTATGGTAGATGTAAACAGGTTAAGTGTTATCTAAATGTAAATCTTATTTGTATAAATTAAATAATGTCTGTGTCTGTCTTTGTCTTAGACTCCTGTAACATTGATTGTGTGCGGGAAAGGATTAAGCAGAAGCTGCAAAGTGCTATGCGAACCCTGAGAAAGTCAATCAACAAACAGCAGTTCTACATTCAGTTTTCTGGAACAGAATATGAAGTGGCCCAGAAACCATCTAAGATACAAGAGGGAGCTGAGACCTGCAGTACAGGACAAGTCCCACGAAATGGAAAGTGTGGTAAGTTTGACTTTAATGGGTTAACTTTATGTGACTGTGGCATAGCAGAAGCTAAAGGCTGCTATCGACCTTTGTATTTTTCTTCAGTTAGCTGTGGTGTTGGGACATTTTACAGTGGGGAGCAGGAGGTGTGTGTCCAGTGTCCCCCTGGAATGTACCAGGACATGGTGGGTCAGCTGTCCTGCGAGCCATGTCCCAGTACTGAAGGACTTGGCATTGTTGGGGCCAAGAATGTGTCTGAATGTGGAGGTAATTTACCACAGAATTGTATTTATGAAATCATATGGTCTTATATACATTAAAATGTGTATTCGGGGAACAAGTAACGCCAAGTGTATTGCATTGTGCTCTCACTCTCTCTCAAATTTTTACACGTGTGTAAAATTTACAGTCTTTTCCCAGGTATTGCTTGAGCTTTGGAAATTATCGTTATCTCAACTCTCTTATGTTGAATTTTAGAAAACATCACATTTCTTTCTGGAAATTAGATTTAAAGAATATTAGGCCATAGGCTAAAGCTCAAAATGTGGCTAGAAATAGGATTTCGCTCCACTATCCTGGGGACTACTTTTCGATAGCAGTTTTCCAATCTTGAATTGAACTCGAGCTGTGAAAAAAAGTTCTCCATGGGATTCCTGCCAGTATTTGAGAAAATGGGTGCCAAAGGTTGTAGTTTACCCAAAAAAGTGACGATTTTGAGTCTTCTACCATTTTCAAACCCTTGTAACTTTTTTATTATTAAGCCCACAGACATTCATACTTACTCTGAGCTTCCAAAGCTGCAATGTTCTGCGTGCTTTAAGTAAGGAGTTATTCTAAATGAAAACATACACTTTTGAACAATTTCACAATCTCCCAACATATATCATTATTGCACATGAAAACTTCAATTCTTTGAATTTTCAATTGAAAAACTCTAATATAAAGATATCCCTTTGTGTCTGGTTAACTAATAACTATGAAAAGTGGTGTGAATTTTATCACTTAGCAGACCAGTTACAATATTGGAAGCAACATTTTAGGAAATAACTGAAACAATGAAAACTAGAAGAATCTTCAAGTAAATTGATACTGTTTATTCAATGGACCTGATACCAACTTAAGCAATCATGGTATTAATGAAAAAATAATAACAAACCCCCCCCCCCCCCCCACCACCACCACCACTCCATCCCCACACCAACAAGAGTTACTACTTCTGTTTGTTGCAACATTTATGAATGAATATTTACAGAGAGAATGAGTCATCTTCAGAAAAACTGAGAGAGAATAAGAAGCCTACATATCATTTTTCAATTACTTTTGAACAATTCTACCAAGCACTAAGCATGCCCAAGTTGATATCTCCCAAATCTTATGCATGTACTTGTATAATTATAAAGACTGATTCTAACCATTTATAAATCTCCACTGCACTCCATTGAAATAGCAATGATAACATGATTTTGAAAACGGGTAAAGTTTTCAGAGGCCTCATAACGATAACAATAATAATAATAATAATTATTGATTATTTATATATACATTGGAAAGTATTTATATCACAACATTAAAAAAATGAACTCTTATTTATAAGCTACAAGATTGTTTTTTTTTCCACATTTACTACAAACTTCAGTTAAGTATGGACAAATATTCAAATTGGTTTTCAGAAATCAAATAGATTCAATCACATAACCCGAGGGTTATGAATTCACTCCTCTGAGGCAAGACATAATATGGAATGGTACAGGTAATTAAAGAAGGCATAAAGACATTTCTGTTTTTAAACAATTACTTTTGTTGGACCCAGCAAGCCTTGAGATGTTAACCTTTTTAGGATCACTTCGGGTTGTTACGACTTGAGAATTACAATAGAAACACAAAGATACTATGAATCATCGAAATCATAGGAGTGATAGGAGTCTCCTCCTATCACTTCCTGCAGGTGTTCCTAGAGCTGTGGAGTCTGGATCTGTGATTTGGAGTTTCCTGCTGCCCCCGTGTTCCTGCTCTGCTACTACTCTGCATAGTGCTATTGCTGTCATAACTCCTATCATTATCATTAGTATCAATATCAATGCCATTTTTCATCAATTATATGTGTTACTGTTGGCTGCCTCTCTCTGCTCCCTCTGTCCTTCTCTCTTGCCCTCTCTCTCTCTCTCTCTCTCT
>CAJRST010011113.1:4371742-4384559 GCA_907169785.1 Menidia menidia | reverse complement strand
ATGTATGTATGTATGTATGTATGTATGTATGTATGTATGTATGTATGTATGTATGTATGTATGTATGTATGTATATGTGTGTGAATGTCGTTTGATTTTCTGTAGTCAGACCTGACAAGAGCTTCTCATAAATAACCACTGACAAAACTTTAACAAGGTAAAGCTCATTAACTCATTGGCTGCCAAAGACGTCTATAGACTTCAATTCAAATACAACCGTTGACTGCCGAAGACGTCTATAGACGTCTTTTATGTTTTTCAATGAAAGTGGCTTGGGGGACGATCTGCTAAAGCTTGTCCGTAAATATCAGGCTTCTAGACAGAGTATGTACTAACAAATTGACCCTCTAGGTGGCAGTGCCACTTTTGATGGGAGATGAGCATAGATTGTAGGCCAATAAGAAAAAGGTAACGGTTCGCTATGAGAGAACATGTCGCCGGTGAAACGCAAGTCGAGGATGTCTGATGAAAGAAGAGAGTCTACTCTTTCTTTTGGTGTGTTCAGTGTTTTACATAGTCATAGCACAAACTATTCTGTTGCTCTTGAAAAATCAGTCGAAATGCTCAAAAAACTGGCAGTATGGGACTCTCTGTTCTGAAAATGGCTGGCAGTCAATGAGTTAACAGTCATGGGTCTGAATTTCACATAAATTATTTATTACATAAAGAATGTTTTTTTGATAAATGCAGTTTTACAAAAATCAAAAGCAAAATACAGTATGTGGTTCTGCAAACTTGGAAGCATGTTTCAAATATAATTGATTGCAGTTGTTAATGTTGATTTAGAAATAGCTAATTTCACTCTACTTAGTTAAATATCAGATACTATGTACTGTAACATTTTTTAAAAGAAGAAAATAGGGTTTATTTTATTTTCGTGTGACTCTTGTCATTACATTGGTAGACGTTGGTAGAGTCTGCATTTTCTCACTGCTCATTTTTACATATTTCTAACCTTTGTCTGTGTTGTAGAAGACTACCAGCAGCTTATTGAGGACATAGTGCGTGATGGTAGGCTTTATGCCTCTGAAAACCACCAGGATATACTGAAGGTATCAATTTATATTTTACAATTGCCACCGTAGGGACTAGAAACACAAGTTTAATAGTTGGAAATATCCTTTCGTCTAACTGGTGCCAACCAGTGCTATCCAACTGGTGCTATCCATGATATCCTTTCTCCCTATGTCTTCTTTATAGGACAAGAAGTTAATAAAAGCCCTGTTTGATGTACTTGCCCATCCACAGAACTACTTCAGATACACTGCAGCGGAGTCCAAAGAGATGTTCCCTCGCTCTTTCATCAAGTTGCTGCGCTCCAAAGTAACAAGATTTCTACGTCCATACAAATAAATGGGGAACTTTCCGGTTAAAGACAATATGACCTTGCATCCCTCTTAATCCAGATACTTAAATTCAAAAGCCCTCATCATACTCTTTAATAGATATTCACCTTTTCTATTGCTAGAAA
The DNA here is from genome assembly GCA_907169785.1 of Menidia menidia. Taxonomy (NCBI): domain Eukaryota; kingdom Metazoa; phylum Chordata; class Actinopteri; order Atheriniformes; family Atherinopsidae; genus Menidia; species Menidia menidia. Next base: position 4,383,088 of record CAJRST010011113.1, on the reverse strand, counting down.
TATTCATGCCGCTTTCTGTCCTTGATTAACCTCATCACATGTTGCCTTTCATCATCTTTTCCCAACATTTTTTGCAACTAATATTCTCTGATACAGACCCCTCAGTGTTTACATGGGTCTGCTTTTCCCAATACAGGCCTCTTAAGTCCAGTATTAAAGTTTTTTTTTTTTAAATGTTGCATCAATAATCCCCCCCCCCTCTTTTAAGAGTTGTGCCCTTCATCTAGCCTTTTAAAATGTACATTAATCACCACATGGTGAATTTGGTGATGCATAATGGCTTGAAAATTATAGGAATAACTGTCAAGCATTTCTCTAAGTTAACAAAGTCAACTTGCAACCATCACTTGCGTTCCATCTATTGGCAGTCAATTCTTTTACACAGCTGGACATAGCCATTTGTTAATCATAGCAGTATTATTCACCTCATTCATATTTGACTAAATAAATACATCTAAATTTTTGGTCAGGACCTCACTGAGCAGTTGTATGCTCTCCAAGACTTGTGCTGATCAAATATGTTACAAAAAGCATTTTTCATCAGATGCAATCGGAAAGTAAGTTTTTGTGTCATTGAATGGGCCAACGAGCAAACCAGTGTTTGTCAAACCTTGCTTTCCTACCTATATTATCTCGTGTATGTTTTACTCTCGGCCATTTCCCACATTTATTCACTCTACTGTAACTTTGCTGTATCTTTGGTCATTTTATTTAGCTGTTTATATTGTGTTATTTTGTAATTTATACTAATGTCAGATTTTGCAGCGGCCTATTTCACATTTCAGTTTTATTCTGTGAGCAAGTGTCAGTTCATTAAATGGTTGATACTTGATCTGGAAAAAATTAATGACTCACATAGAATGCAAAACTGTTAGAAACTGTTTTAACATGGAAAATTAATTGACAGAAATGATAAATCGTATAGATGGAAACCATTTCAATCAGTCATAGCTTTTGCCCCCCCCCCCCCCCCAAAAAAAAAAAAAAAGATTGCATGGACTGAATAGCAAGGTCAACAGTGTACTTTATTTTCTTCATGGCAAAATATGAAAATCTCAGAAACTACGTGTGATTAAGAAGTTTTTCGTCATAGATAAATCCTGAGACTGAACTAATATTTGGAAATTGAACTTTAATTTTCCATTTTGAATGAATGGGGGAGGTGTGTGTTCGGAGGGGAAGGAGGATGTAGTGGAGAGGGAAGTAAGCTTTCCTTTTGTTACTATGCTTTCTGTCTCCTGTTATTGTTCATTTTCTTTTAATTACTCTAATCCCTTAGTCTCACCATGACATAACTTAATAACCAAACCTTAAACAGAAACTTTATGTTAAACTAAAGCAAAGAGATAAACAAGTGTTGAAATTTGATAAGTTGGACTTGTGACCCCCCCTCTACACTTTGAATGCATATTCACTACCCAATGCCATCTGCAAATCATGTTATAGAGGTGCAGGAGATTATTGGTTTTGCAATGACTTATTGTATGATGACCTTTGATGTATAGTATAAACAAGATTCCAAAACACTCAGATGCACTTTCTTTCTATTAAATAGGAAGTATATAAGTGGACTATGCTTTTCATTTACAACCTTACTAAATGTATGCATGTGTCCAATTTGTGAATGACAATGTGCTGTGTGATTGAAAATTAATATGGTGACAATAAAAATGTGAGGAAGCTGGGCCGCAGCCGTAGCCTAATGGCTAGAACGGGCGGCCCATATACAGAGCCTTTGCTCGCAAGCGGGCGGCCTGGGTTCAAATCCAGCCCATGGCCCTTTCCCGCAGGTCTCCCCCTCTCTATCTCTACCCCCTTTCCTGTCAAGCTCCTGTCATTAAAGGCCACTAGAGCCAAAAAAATATTTTTAAAAAAATGAGAGGAAGCTATTAAATAGACACAGGCATAGATACACGCACCTTTTGTTTATCTCTGAATAATTTTTAAAGCAGATATTTTGTTTTCCCATTTAAAGTTTATGTTTATAATTTTATTTATTAAAAACGGGTAACGATTTCATTCTAGTTAATGCTGCATGGAATAGTACCCAGAGCTTCCCTTGCTATAGGGCACATGACTTGGTAGAACTTACACAAAAAAACAGCTCATTTTGATGTTTAGCATACCAGAAAACTGAATTGAATCAGTTGAGGTTGGTATCAAAGTAAGGTGTGTAATAAAGTATGTCATAAAGTTGATATATATACCCCCAGCCTACAGAGTTTAAATTGCTGTTTGGCAAGCTATTAAACCCCCATATTGGCCAAATTTGTTTGCTTGTGTCTAAGATGAGAGAGGATGGAAATTTGTGCATTATCTATAGAATTAAAAAGGAAAGTCACAGTTAAAATGGGTGGCTGGGAAATATAAATGAAAAATTCTAAAAACCCCACTAAAAAAAGTACACGCATCTTTTATATTTTTGCACCATGTAAATATTATAATAATATTATTATATCATATTACTACTATTATCATATTAACAATATCCCTTTTAACTAAAAGTATGATTTATGATATATTTATTTTCACAAAAGTGGAAATAAAGAATCTTAACCCATAAACATAATGTAAATTATTTGCATGTTATCCTATAATGTGTATCCTGTTTATGGGTCACTGTTCCAACTATGATAAGTAGTTACAGTGCAGACATGTTGCATGTCCACTATTTGAGGATAGCCACTGTTTGATTTGAGTTATAAAAAAGATAAGAAAGGCTCTTAAGTTTGATTGATATAGATTTACAGCTGGTTTAGCAGAAATTCTAACGGAACAGAAATTCTAACAGTTTGATGCCATTGCAAATTAAATAAACTGTAGCACAAAACCAGCTCAAGTTGTTTTTATTGCGTTTTATTTGCGTTTTCTTTAGATGTTTTAATGCAAATGACCAGAAAAGTAAAAATTATTTTTAGCAATGTCGGCTATTTTGTTTTAGCAAATTTTTTAAAATCAGAAACAAGTGTTGAAAAAAAGGAGACAGCAGTCTGTCTTTTGGTTTAAAATGTTCAATCTCTTTTTTGATGATGCGTTTGGATCTTCTGAATATGAATGAACAGTGTAACTGGTCCGTTTTCATATTCAAATGTAACTTCAGGATATTAAAATTTGGATGACCTTTATTTTAACTAATGTTAAACACGGATAAAACGGAAGTTATTCTAGAGCCTAAGCACCTCCATGATGCATTATCTAAAGATATAGTTTCCCTGGATGGCTGTGATCAGGATATGTCGTTTAACTCTCACATTAAGGTACTTTCAAGGACCGCCTTTTTTCACCTACGCAATATTGCAAAAATAATTTTCTTTTTGTTTTGCTTTGTTTCGTGTGTGTGTGTGTGTCTGCGATTGGGGCGATGATTGGGTCTGGTTCTGGGTCTACTGTCCCCAGGCACCCAGTCTAATGCATTTGGACTGGGCATTTTGACTGAATCTTAGCCCCACCCCCCCACTGCTGCGACATCCTGCGGGCACGCCATGGCTCCCGGAGCACTAAGCTGGGGTGTGTGCTGGCCCACTCCATGGGGCAGTCCGGGGTGCCTGGCCCTCTCGGATGCTGGGGGTTGGCAGCTCTGCTGGGATGGTTTTTGCGGCGCTGGTTTCGGCCCTTGTCTGGCGGAGTGCTGTCACTGGGGGGCCTCTGCCCTATGCCTGTGGGGGGCTCTGTTTGGTGGCTCCCTCTGTGGTTGTCTCCATGGTGGTCTCCCTGGTGTCTGTGCTCCAGGAGTGCCAATGGTGGACTGGGTCTGGGGTCTTCTCTGCTTCCTCCAGATTGCTTGAGTGGGGCCGGTGGCGGCGTGGTGGTATGCATGGCTGAGCACAATCTGTGTGAAACCTGGGCTGCGTGCATTATACACACACACACTCATTTGCCCAGACACACACCTTTGAGCTTCTGTGCAGTTGCCCTAAAAAATTCTAAATATATACTGGTTGTCATTCGGGGGGATCACGAGGCGTTCCCAGGCCAGCCGGGACACATAGTCCCTCCAGCGGGTCCTGGGTCTTCCTCTGGGCCTTCTCCCGGTGGGACGAGCCCGGAACACCTCCCCAGGGAGGCGACCAGGAGGCATCCTAAACAGATGCCCGAGCCACCTCAACTGGCTCCTCTCCACGTGGAGGAGCAGCGGCTCTACTCTGAGCCCCTCCCGGATGGCCGAGCTTCTCACCCTATCTCTAAGGGAGAGCCCAGCCACCCTGCGGAGGAAACTCATTTCGGCCGCTTGTATCCGCAATCTCGTTCTTTCGGTCACTACCCAAAGCTCGTGACCATAGACGAGGGTGGGAACGTAGATCGACCGATAAATTGAGAGCTTCGCCTTTAGGCTCAGCTCTCTCTTCATCACGACAGACCGGTACAGCGCCCGCATTACTGCAGACGCCGCACAGATCCGCCTATTGATCTCACGCTCCCTACCCCCATTCGCGAACAAGACCCCGAGATACTTGAACTCCTCCACTTGGGGAAGGACGTCCGCTCCGACTCGGAGAAGGCACTCTACCCTTTTCCGGTGAGAGACCATGGTCTCGGACTTGGAGGAACTGATCCTCATCCCAGCCGCTTCGCACTCGGCTGCGAACCGCTCCAGCGAGAGCTGTAGGTCCCGACTTGATGAAGCCAACAGGACCACATCATCTGCAAAAAGCAGAGATGCGATCTTAAGGCCACCAAGAGTGACACCCTCAACACCTCGGCTGTGCCTAGAAATCCTGTCCATAAAAGTTATGAACAGGACCGGAGACATAGGGCAACCTTGGCGGAGTCCAACTCCCACCGGAAACGAGTCCGACTTACTACCGGCAATGCGAACCAGACTCTGACTCCGGTCGTACAGGGACCGAACAGCCCGTAACAAAGGGCCAGGTACCCCATACTCCCGGAGCACCCCCCACAGGATACCCCGAGGGACACGGTCGACCGCCTTCCCCCCGGAGGAGCTGGCTGAAGTGGCCGGGGAGAGGGAAGCCTGGGTTTCCCTGCTCCGGCTGCTGCCCCCGCGACCCGACTTCGGATAAGCGGTGGACAATGGATGGATGGATGGATGGTCATTTTACTACCAGTGTCGTGGCTGCCTTTGGTTTTTGTTGCTTGTTTGTGTGTGTCTCTCCTTGCGTCTGCTTGCAGGTGCTCCTACAGGTTCTCCCTCGGGTTTGCCCACAGTATCTTTAGCTGTTTGTTTTTGTTAGTTTGTGTGTGTCTCCTCATAGTGTATGTTTGCAGGTGTTTTGCCCATGGTGACTACAGGACATTTTTCTACAGATACAGCAGCATGGTTTTGTTGTCTTTTTTTTCTCTCTTCCTGTTTTAATGATTTCTCTTCTTTTTGGCGCGGGTTGTTGCTAGCTTTTCTCTATTCTCTCTACCTTTTAAAAAATGTTTCCCTTTCTTTTCTTTATTTTTTTCTCTTTTCCTGTCCCCCTGTCAGGTTTGGCATTAACCATCTTACTTCTGTAACAACAATAAATCTTAAATAAATAATAAAGCAGTATTGGATGATCAAGGGTGGCTTCTCACCCTGACAAGCCTCTTTTGGCAAAACAAAAGTGTTGGGCAGAGGGGGGTTATAAAAAAATGAATAAAACAGAATAATAATGAAAAAATCAGGAACATCTTGTCCAAAAATGATGCCGATCCAGAATGCTGCAGCATGTGTTCTGACAGGAACCAATAAAATATATAATATTCCTCCTGTCTTAGCTTCTCTGCACTGACCATCCATCTATCTTCCACCGCTTATCCGGGGGTCAGATCACGGGGGCCGCGGCCGAAGCAGGGAAATCCAGACTTCCTTCTTCCCTGCCACTTCTGCCAGCTCCTTCAGGGGGATCCCAAGGAGTTCTCAGCCGAGAGACATCCAGCCTCCAGCGTGTCCTTGGTCCCGTAGGCCTCCTCTAGGTGGGACGTGCCCGGAACATCTTGCCAGGGAGGCAACTGAGAGGCCTCCTAATCAGATGCCAAAGCAACTTCAGCTGGCTCCTCCAGGCTGGAGGAGCAGCGGTTCTACTCTGAGCCCCTCCCGGATGCCGAGCTTCTCAAAAGGGAGAGCCCAGCCACCCATCCATCCATTATCAATACCGCTTATTCCTTGATGGCGTCGCGGGGGAAACTGGAGCCTATCCCAGTGGTCAACGGGCGAGAGGCAGGGTCCGCCAGTCCATCACAGGGCCACACACAAGGACAAACAACCACTCACACTCACATTCACTCCTAAGGGCAATTTGGATGATCCAATCATCCTAACTGTTATTTTTTTAGGTTTTTGGACTGTGGGAGGAAGCCGGAGAACCCTGAGAGAACCCACGCAGACACAGGGAAAACATGCAAACTCCACCCAGAAAGGTCCTGGGTCCCCCGGGACTTAAACCCAGAACTTTCTTGCTGGGAGGCGACGGTGCTAACCACCACACCACCGTGCCACCCTAGCCCAGCCACCCTGCAGAGGAAACTCACTTCTGCTGTTTATATTAACAAACTCGTTCTTCCGGTCACTACCCAGTAAGTTTGTGACCATGGATGAGGATGGGAACGTAGATTGGCAGGTAAATCAAGGGCTTCACTTTTAAGATCAGCTCTCTCTTCATCACGTCAGACCGGTACGGCGCCCGCATTACTACTGACGCCACACCGATCCGCCTGTCAATTTTCCACTCCCTACACCCATTCGCGAACAGGACCCCGAGGTACTTGAACTCCTCCACTGAACCTGAGGAGGCACTCTACCTTTTTCGGGTGAGAGACCATGGTTTCGGACTTGGAGGCACTGATCCTGCGGACCCCTCCAGTGAGAGCTGTAGATCACGTTTTGATTAAGCCAATACGACTACATCGTGTTCGAAAAGAAGAGACGCGATCTTAAAGCCACAAAGACAGATGGATCCCTTCAACACCTTGGCTGCGCCTAGAAATGCTGTCCATAAAAGTTGTAAACAGAATCAGAGAAAAAGGCCAACCCTCAGCGGAAATTAGTCCGACTTGCTACCGGCGATGCAAACCAAGCACTGACACTGGTCGTACAGGGACCGAGCAGCCCGTAAAAAAGACACGAGAGACACGGCCAAACGCCTTCTCCAAGTCCACAAAGAACATGTGAATTGGTTGGGCGAACTGCCATGCACCCTCCAGGATGCATGGCAGAATAGACCTTCCCAGGGATCCTTAAGAGATTGATTCCCCTGTAGTTGGATGAGACTCTACATCCCCCTTTTTAAAGGAGAACCACCATCCCAGTCTGCCAACCCAGCGGACATGCATTGCAGTCAGTCAGCCAACGTAACTCTAAAAATCATCCTAAAATCTCATCCACCCCCGGAGCCTTTTAAGAACCTCAGTAACATTCACACCTCCAACAGATGATGTGCCAGTGGGATTGAGAAGGTCTTCAAAGTACTCCGCCCAGCGACTCACCACATCGCGATTTGAGGTCAACAGCACACAATCCCACAGTAAACAGTGTTGGGGGAGCACGCCCCTGATTTCTCTGACTTGGTCGCCCCTTTGCGAGCACTGATTTCGCAAGCAGTCCACAAAATTATGACTCTCCTCTACATCGGTCAGCCCCAACTGAAAAGGCTTTTTAATAGACATTAAAATAGCATTTTCTTCAACATGCAGCCTGCGCATTCCGGACTGCAGTTAACCATTTCATCTTGATGTTAATGCAGTTCTTTTTCAAAAGGGAGAGAGCAGGAAAACTACAAACAGTGTTGATGTACATGGCTTCCTTCAACATTTGACCCTCTTTTGTGACAGACAGCCACAATTAATTTCAGCTCACATAAATTGAATGTTCTGCTCACTAACTACTTTTTATCATCACCAGGTGAGAATCAAAAGAAAGTGTGTAACAATAAAATAACACTGTCTTTCAACAGGTTACAGCTTAACAGCCTATAAAAGCTCAGGAGCACATCTTCTGTCGGAGCATCAGAACTGGAATCTAAGAAAGATAAGAAAGCTTGGGTTGTCCATCCCCATGAAGAAATTAAATCCAGTTGCAAGAGTCTACAATACACAATGAGAAGGTAAAAGTTGACAGAAAACAGGACTGAACATCTGGATTCAAACTGTGCACGTATAAAATTCTGCAGAAAGATTCATGAGGTTCAGACTGACTTGAAAACCTCACTGTCAGTGACTAAAACTGGAAACTTTACCACAGACTGGACAGACCCAGCTAAAATAAATACATAAATAAACTTTTAAAATGACTTCATTCTGGAGACTAGGTTTCAGTACCCTGTACTTGTATTTTCATTTTGGATCAGTGCTGAATATGTTGTCTTGTAAATAAACTGTCTTTTTTTAGATGAATGAGTGTGTTTATATTAACTTTTGAAACTTGCAGGTGAAACTGCAAGGTCCCCCTCTCTGAGCCCGGAGAGGTGGTGACCGAAGATTACCCAGATGATGATGACGACGAACACCTGATTTTGTCACTGAACCCCTGTAGCCACACTGACTTTGCTAAGGTTACCACATACCCTCATATAGTCTGCACACCTGTACAGACGTGATATTCATAATGTTCTCTTTTCTTTTTTACGGCATTATCATTGCTTTTTAAGATCGCTATTGCTTGTCATTTTTCTGCTTATTGTATAGCATTTATGCTTTTTTTAATTACTTCTCATTTATAATCAAAATTGCTGTTTATTATTTTGAATTTTAGCATTTTTTATTCGACCAGAAAAGCTTACACATACTGCTCACGTATAGGTGAAAAGATTGAGGCACACATATAGGCTACATAATGCAGCAGACATTTGCTTACATATCCACTATATGATCATTTTATTTTCATGTGTTTAATAAGTTAGAATTGCCATCTTTTACCGACTATAGACCGCTATTGTTTAATTTTCAGTTAGCACTGGCAATCAGAAGACAATGTCCATTGTGACATTGTGGTCAAAATCAACCTGTCAGGATGGATGCTTGAATGTCTAATAAAGAACTGGGCAAGATGCCACCTAAAAGCTTGTAGGAAGAATTGTCAGACGAGGCGCTGCTCGTTTTGAACACATTCATCAATAGAACCATTTCAATTCCTGTGGTGAGATCAGGAGGTTCGAAAAAGTTCTGGGAACCGAACTGAAGAAGGCTCCAGAGGCAGTTTTGCCTAGATATACACAAAACAGGATTTTGCTATAACTTCCCAATAATGAATACAACCTTGTTAAAATGTCTTTCCAAGTGTCATTTAGCACATTCCTTGCCTTTTCAGAAAGACTTACACTGGTAATCATTCACAGTCAAAAGTTATCACACTATCAAAAATCCAAAAATCACTGAGATATCCATCAAACAGGATTTTTGTGTTACTTTAAAGTAACGATTTAAAACTAGGTCAAATGACTTTGGAAGTGCTCTACATCACATTCCATTACTTCTCAACCAATATCTCAGTAGCACTAACTTGCAGTCAAAAGATATCACACTTTCCAGAAATAAGCAGCATTCGCCTAGATATGCACAAAAAAGGATTTTGCTATAAATTCCCATTAATGAATACTACCTAGCTAAAATTACTCTCTAAGTGTTACTTAGAACATTCCCTGCCTTTTCAGAAAGAATCACACTGGTACTCATTCACAGTCAAAAGATATATAAATCCAGAAATAAGCAGCATTCACAAAGATATACACAAAACAGGATTTTGCCATAACTTCACGGTAATGAAAACCACCTTGTTAAACTTCCAAAGTGTAATTTAGCACATCCCCTTCCTTGTCAGAAAGAATCACACTGGTCCTAACACGCCCCCAACATTTGGACGCGAGGTGCAGTGTAGGTGTCAGTGAGAAAAGCGTGAACGTTTCTTTTTGTTTTTTGCAGTTTTTGACGCTGATCAGTTTTATTAAACCGTAAAGGAAGGTTTTTTCCTCCCCCAGCAGATTTTTTCTGCGGGGGGAGCGGTTTTTGTTCTTGCTTCGATTTATTTTCTAAAACTTTCTCAGATGGATACAATGGCAAACGAGACCAAAGGAATGGAGGACGACGGCGAAAGGAGGGACGGAGTGAGTGCAGCGGAACAGCTGAGACAGAAGGAAAAGAGAGTTGTGTATGAAGAACGGAACACGGTGATCGTGGAGATGAAGGGGGGGGGAGGCGGTGACGGCAATGGAGCTGATGAAGACCATCAGGGAGCTGTGCGGGGCGAAAGTAAAGTTTAACAAGACTGTGCAGTCCCTGCCCTACTCCACAAAATTTGATACGGCAGCCGGGCCGGAATACATCCGTGTTATTCATGACAGACAGGCTAGAGTGTGCAGACTCTGTCTCCAGCCCGGACATATTGTGAGAGAGTGCCCCGAATTTAAATGCTACAGGTGCGGAGCCCAGGGACATCTTGCAAGGGAGTGCAAGAAACCGAGGCAGTGTGCTTTGTGCTATAACGGAGTTGACAAGTGTATATGTAACGAGGCGAGCCAGGAATCGGATGGGGGAAGACAACAACGAGGACGTGGTTGGAAGTAACGGGCAAAGCGCGGATGAGGATGGAGGGGAGATCGGAGCGACGACTCAGGAGGGGGGCGGGGCAGCAGTGCAGGAGAGGGCTGCTCCTGCTGTGCCCCAGCTGGAGCCGGCGTCTGGTGCGGCCGGGGAGACGCCGGCGACGCGGCTGGAGGGAGCGGCGCTTCCTGTGCTGAGATTATCTAGCCAGGAAGAGGTGGCGACTGCCGGAGTGTCCGGGCTCCCCGCTCCTGGCGGGACGGACTCGGGGCGAGGAATTCCGGTGGCCGCTTCGCGGGGTTCTGGACAGCCCTCTTCGGATGAACCGGGATCGACAGTAACATGGACCTGGAAACGGCCAAAATCCTCAGGAAAAGACCCAGTCTGGGGAGTAGGCTGCCCCGGAAAAAAAGGATCAGCAAGGAGGCGGCATCCAAAGTAATGGATTAACCAGCATGATCAGCCTCTTTTTGCAAAATGTGCGTGGGCTGCGCTCAGAGCTCAAGATACGGGGAATATTAGGCGATTATGACGTTCTCGTGGTACAAGAGACTAAATGGGATGACACCCTTGTAAACAGAATTAAGGCATCATCGAAAGGGCAGGTGTTTGCAAGTAATGGGCAAGGTCGGGTCCGTGGGGTTGCAACCCTGTTAAGGGGCGGTATATTTGAAGCTGTCAGGTGTATTTTTGCAGATGAGGAAGGGAGGATATTGGTGGTAGAGGGGGAGGCGGCAGGTGTAAAATACCGTTTTATAAATGTGAATGCACCCAATGAGGATGGTGGGAGGAAAAGCTTTTTCCTAAGTGTAACACGGGGGAAAGACCCGGATGATGACTAAGGGCGTGGCTCTAAAGCCAACTGGTAGACTACTAAAATATGCTCAA
>CAJRST010011113.1:4352258-4364113 GCA_907169785.1 Menidia menidia | reverse complement strand
AGCCCAGCAATACTGTGACGGGGTATGGTGCATTCAGGGACCCGACACGGGTGGGAATCCACAACTATTTTATATAAACAGTGTTTACTCTAATGCAGGGGTCACCAACCTTTTTTAAACGGAGGGCTACTTCATGGGTATTGAGTCACACGAAGGGCTACCAGTTTGATACACTCCTCTGAAATAATACATTTCCTCAATATGCTTTTAGCTATACTTTATTAATAATCATTAATGATACTCATTTGTGACAACAGTGACAACAAAATGGGAAACATATCAATATCCACCACTTTATCTCTGTTTATCTCAGCAACTGTTAACTTTTTAAATGATCACTTACTGTACATCACTACATTTACATAGGAGTTTTGAATTTCACTCATTTTCACTAGCCACTGACAAAACCTTTTAACAAATCATGAACTATGTTGCACCATGTTTCAAAAAGTTATCGATTATCTAATGTTAAAGAAAAATCAACTCACATATTAAAAAGAAATCTGAAATCTCATGAGCAAATCTTTAACAGATTGGCATTGCATGCTGTTCACCAGTGCATTGTAATCTGGTGTGTAACTTGACACTGCAACTGTGAGTGCGTATTTCAGATGTGCTTTTTCTGCCCGTAGTGCGCTTCCCGGTGGCTAGTTAGCACGGTAGCTTTTGTGGCACAAAGTGAAGTGTCTCTCCACATTGTGCCGCTTTGCCATGGCCACAGTTGCCCCGAAAATCAGACACACGCAGGTTTCTTTTACAGTCGTAAAAAATAACTCCTCCTCCCATTCGTTGTGAAAGTCATAAGTTTTCTTTCGTTTTTCTGCCATGTTTTTGCACCCATCTCGGCTGCGCCCGCTAGCTTACTCTCCACTGACTCTGGTTTTGTTTTGTCACGTGCCCAATACTGACCTTTGAACTAGAGAAAACTTAAACTTAATATATAATGAACATATTTTTAAGATATTATCATTTTTAATCAAATCTATATGAATGCAAGTGTGATTAAAAAAGAATAGCAACGGAACAAAATTAAATTTTAGACGCTGCTCACTATTGAGTTGTGCTATTTTTAGAACAGGCTCGCGGGCGCCTCGGGTGGTCCGTGCGGGCGACCTGGTGCCCGCGGGCACCGTGTTGGTGACCCCTGCTCTAATGAACCACCCGGTTACATAAGCATGAAGAAATGGTGCACAGGGGATACAATTGTCATGGGGGATTTTAATGTTGCTTTGACCAGAATGGACGTGTCTGGGAATAATACTTTTAAGGTGGACACGAGCAGGAGGGCACTGTTTGATTTTATAAGAGGCAAGAATATGGTTGAGCTGTGGAGGGCGCTCAATCCTCACAAACAGCAGTTTTCGAGAGTCCAGGTTTTAAAAGCTCAGCTAAAGCAGTCTAGAATTGATCTCTGCCTGGTAGCAGAAGACGTGATGAAAGGGGTGCTGGGAATGGAATATCAGGAGAGTTGCTGGAGTGACCATTTCTCCATGGTGTTGCGGGTGGGACGGGGGGGAGCTAAGAGAAATGGAGGCTCCTGGTGCTTCAATAATACTTTCCTCCAGCAGCCCCCCTTTGTCCGGAAGATGCGTGGGATATTGGACACAGCGAAGAGGGAGATGCCTTTTGTGGAGGATCCTCTGGGGTGGTGGGATGTTTTAAAGAAAAGGATTAAGAACGTCAGCATGACATATGGGAAGGAGAAAGCATCTAGGGAGCGTGAGGGGGAAAGGATTTTTAAATGAAGGCATGAAAGCAGAAATGGAGAGGATGGATAGTGGGGAGGACTGTGACATTAGCAGGTATGTCACAATTAAAGATAAGTTGGATGCAATCAGGAGTGGTAAGTGTAGGGGGGCAATGATTAGGAGCAGGGCGAGGCACATTGTTGAGGGGGAGAAGTGCACGGCTTATTTTTTGGGTCTGGAGAAGAAGAATCAGGAAAAAACGCATATAAGTGAGCTCTTGGTGGATGGAGTTAGGGTCACTCCAGGCCTCAGATCCTGGAGGAAGCCAGAGGCTTTTATGTCGAGCTGTACTCCTCACAGGGCATCCAGGGGGACTGTGTGGGAGAGATCGTGGCCGGCATAAGCAATAAATTGAGCAGAGAGGACAGTGACTTCTGTGAGGGGCAGCTTGATATCACAGAAGTGCAGGAGGCGATCGTCCAGCTCAACAAGAACAAGAGCCCGGGTTCGGATGGCCCGACGGCGGAATTCTTCCAATTTTTTTTACACCCTCTCTTTCTCCCATGCTGCACAGGCTGTATGAGACAATGCAGAAGGAGCAGAGCACACCTGCCTCCCTGGTAACTGGCCTTTTAACCCTGGTTTTTAAAGGGGGGGAGATGGCTGATCTAGCTAATTACCGGCCCATCAGCCTGCTCAACACGGACTACAAAATCCTGGCAAAGGTGCTGGCGAATAGGATGAAGGCTGTGATCTCCTCTGTGGTAGGTCAGACACAGGCTTATGGCGTCCCTGGTCGGGATATCTCGGATACGATTTCAACTGTAAAGTATGCGCTACAGGAGATGCAGAGGGTGGGAGGGATCTACCTCGGCTTGGATTTTAACAAGGCCTTTGACAGGGTGGAACATGGCTTTATGTGGGAGGTTTTTAGACCGGTTTGGTTTTGGACATCAATTGCTACAGTGGCTCAAACTGCTGTACCGTGAGCAGCTTCTTCCCTCTGGGCAGGTCAATCCGGCAGGGCTGCCCTTTATCCGCACTACTTTACAGCCTGGTGGCAGAGCCCCTTACCAGTGCTCTGAACAAGGACCAGCTTATAAAAGGTATTGTGACGCCTGAGAACCGACAGGTGAAGGTGATGCAGTACGCAGATGACACAAACATCATGGTTAAGACAGAAGCTGATCTCCACAAAGCACTGGGGGTAATTGACATTTATTGCAGGGCCTCGGGGGCAAAGATTAACACCAAAAAATCTACAGTGATGTACTGCGGTGAGGTGGCGCAGACGCCAGGCAGGTGGGACTTCCAGCACGCGGAGCAGAGTGTGAGGGTCCTGGGGGTGCAGCTCGGGGTTACACAAACAGCTGCGAGGGATGCTGTGTGGGAGCGGCAGCTCCAGGGAGTGGCGGTCATCCTCGGCTTGTGGAGGATGAGGGATTTGACTCTGAACGGCAAGGTGGTGGTCACAAACGCTCTGGTGATGTCCAGACTCAACCATGCCATGGCTGTGTGTGATCTGCCCTCTGACGTGGTGACCAAGCTGGACAACATCAGGGCAACCTTTCTGTGGAAGAGTTCAAGGAACCTTGTTGCTCATAAGATATTGATTGGGGAGAGGACTAGGGGTGGCCTAAATTTGGTGGACCTAAAGTCCAAGAATTATGCTTTTAAGATAAAGCTTATCAGAAAATTCCTGGACCCCAACCATGTTGCGGGGTGGAAGGATTTATTTGGGGATGTGCTGACTTCGCTGGGCCCACATGACCAGCTGGGGCTGTGCCAGGTCCTGAAAAAGACCCATACAGCTGGTGTAGATGATTTTCATAGAGAGGTGCTGGAGTTGTGGTACAGCGTACGGCCCTCTCTGAGAACCAAAGTGACGGGCAGGGACTTCCTGATGAATCTGCCGTTGTTTCATAATCCGGAGGTTGCCCCACGTGGGACCCCTTTTAGTAGTGGCATCCTCCTGTCTGCAGGCCTGTGCAGGGTAGGAGATATTTTTAACAGCGAGGGTCATGTGGACCTGACAAAGATAACCACTGTGCTAAATCAGAAAAGCATACAGTTTAAAATGTCCTATTTAAGACACATGGCTAAAAGGATGGACGAAGGAATACCTGTGCATTGGAGGGAGGTGTGGAAAAGCAAAGGGGGACATCAGCAGGGCCGTGATCTTGATTTTATACTGGGCCTGGGGGAGAAGGCTCCATTGTTTCAGGGAATTAAGACAGGGGCCTGGTACAAGCACTTGGTGTCCAAAATTTTCAAACCACCAACGGCTGAAAGACATTGGCAAGTCATGTTTCCTGATCATAGGCCAGAAACTATTTGGAAAAATATCTTTGTTAAAAATCAGTCGCATACCGTCACAAATCTGGACTTCAAAATCAGACACAGGAGGATTTTCACTGGCATCACTCTCCACCAAATAAATAAGGATCTGTACGCTAGGACCTGCACAGTTTGTCTTTCAGGTCCTGAGTCCCTGGAACATCTCCTGAGTCACTGCCCAGCCCAAAAGGATTTCAGGGACAGGATAAAAGGGATCCTGGAAGATAAATACGGTGTTATTTTCCCCCAGGCAAATGCCTGGGACTACATCTGGCTCTTTGGGGTGAGGCAGAGCATGAAATATGGCCAGTTTATCAATGTGTTTTTGGGATTCGCACGGAAAGCCGTATACGATGTACGTTCCGTACATCGTATACAGTTCCTTTGCACTGTATGGTCAGAAGAAGGTGGACATGTGGCTCTATTTCAAGAACTGTTTGAAAAAACATGTGGGAGCTTTTTTTTACAGGGACCCAGACTTTGTGGAATTGAATTGGGGGGGGGAAATGGTGTGTGTGGTCTCTGGAAACAAATTGTTGATCAATTGGTAATGTAAACTTGATTTCTCTTGATGGGATTTTTGGTAAATATCAATGTGACCTGTTGTATGTACCTGACTTGTTGTTGGGATAATGGAAAATGATTTTTTGTATTTTTGATAAATAAAAGATAATTTTTTTGTTTTTTTAAATTTCAGTCTACAGATATAACAATATCAAAATTCCAATAATGTAAGACATATACATCAAACAGGATTTTTGTGTAACTTCAAAGGAATGATTCAAAACTTGTTCAAATCACTTTGGAAGTGTACCAAATCACATTCCATGACTTCAAAACCAAGATCTCACTTGCAATCCCTTTAGGTCAAAATATATCACACTTTCAATAGAAATCCAGAAATAAGCTCCTTTGGCCAAGAGATGCACAAAACAGGATTTTCTATAACTTCCCAGTAATGAATACAATCTAGGTCAAACAACTTTCAAAGTGTTATTTAGCACATCCCCTGCCTTGTCAGAAAGAATCACACTGGTACTAACTTGTAGTCAAAAGATATCACACTGTCAAAATTCCAAAAATTTAAGACATATACATCAAACAGGATTTTTGTGTAACTTCAAAGGAATGATTCAAAACTTGTTCAAATCACTTTGGAAGGGTTCTATATCACGTATAGCACAACCAAAATATCTCTTGCACTCACTTTCAGTTAAAAGATATCACACTTTCCAGTAGAAATCCAGAAATAAGCTCCTTTTGCCAAGAGAACAGGATTTTGCTATAACTTCCCAGTAATCAATACAATCTAAGTCAAATAAATGTCACAGTTTTATTTAGCACATCCCTTGCCTTGTCAGAAAGAATGGTAATAACTTGCAGTCAAAAGATATCACACTATCAAAATTCCAAAAATGTAAATGTGGCAGTCGTGCCACTGTGGGTGCCACGACAGACTTCCAGAGACCAGGATTCGTTGGTTTTATGGGCTTTTTATTCAGAGCGTGTGTGCCCCCGCACACGAGCATACACTCACATGTACGCCCGGCTTGGGCTCTTTTGCTCAGACGCCGTTGACAGTTGTGTCCCCGAGCTGGTCGCCTGTCTCCTGCTCCAGCTCTCCTCTTAAACCAGTCCCCCCCAGGTCCAGCACGCTACTCTTTTACAGAGCGGAGAGTGATTAGCCAACTGGTTCCAGTTGTGCTTAATCACCTCCCCTGGCACTGCTCACCTGAGCCTCCTCCACCCCTCCCCCCTGCAGCTGAGCGCCACGCCCCCTCCACATACCTCCACCGCCTGACTTAGGCCAGGGACCACCCTGAACTTAAATGGCTGTAAAGCCAGATACCAACGGGTGATCCGCGCGTTGGCATCCTTCATGCGGTGGAGCCACTGGAGGGGAGCGTGGTCCGAGCAGAGGGTGAATGAGCGCCCCAGCAGGTAGTAACGCAGAGCATCGACCGCCCACCGGATGGCCAGGCACTCCCTCTCCACCGTGCTGTACCTGGCCTCCCGGTCAGAGAGTTTCCGGCTGATGTAATGCACCGGGCGGTCGACACCCTGCACCTGCTGGGACAGAACAGCTCCCAACCCTCTGCCCGACGCATCAGTCTGCAGTGTAAAGGGGAGACAGAAGTTAGGTGTGTGGAGAAGAGGCTCCCCACAGAGGGTCTGCTTTACCCTCTCAAGCGACACCTGGCACTGCTCCATCCACTGGACCGGATCTGAGGCACCCTTTCGGGTGAGGTCGGTCAAGGGGCTGGTCAGCTCAGCGAAGTTTGGAATAAACCGGCGGTAATAGCCGGCCAGCCCCAAAAACCGACGCACCTCTTTTTTTGTCTTGGGCAGGCCGCAATCGCCGCCGTCTTGTCCGCCTGTGGACGCACCTGCCCGCCACCCAAGTGGTACCCCAGATACCGTACCTCCCTCCGTCCAACCGCACACTTCTTCGGGTTGGCCGTGAGCCCCGCCTGCCTCAGGGACTCGAGCACCGCAGCCACCTGCCGCATATGCTCCGCCCAGGTGTTGCTGTGGATGATCACATCATCCAGGTAGGCGGCAGCATATGCAGCATGCGGCCGCAGCACCCGGTCCATGAGGCGTTGAAACGTGGCCGGGGCCCCGAACGGAAGTGTGACGAATTGGTACAACCCGTATGGAGTGGAGAAGGCCGTTTTTTCCTTGGACTCTGGCGATAGGGGAATCTGCCAGTAGCCCTTGGTCAAATCCAGCGTCGTGAAAAAACGAGCCGTGCCCAGGTGATCCAGGAGTTCGTCGACCTGGGGCATAGGTCGACGATGTGTCAAACCGTGACACATCGTTCACCTTGCGATAGTCCACACAGAACCGGATGGACCCATCCTTCTTACCCACCAAAACGATGGGGCTACACCAGGCACTGTTGGACTCTTCTATTACCCCCAACTCCAACATCGTTTCCAATTCCGCCTGGACCACTTTTCTTTAGTGCTCAGGCAACCGATAGGGCCGTGAACGCACTGACACGCCCAGGTGAGTCTCAACCTGGTGTCCTGGCAGGGGGGAGAACACATCAGCATAGCGCTGTTGCAACCTGGCTATGTCTGTTTTCTGGGACGGCGAGAGATGGTTCTCACAATGGAGCGAGGCAGGATTGGCCGACTTTGGTACCTCAGGCCCCAACTCATCTTTCTCCGCAATTGCCGTCACCAGTGAACGGCAATTGCTCCAAGCTTTAAGGAGGTTGAGGTGATAAATCTGTGTAGCCCCTCCCCTGTCAGATCGCTCAAGCTCATAGTCAACGTCACCTACTCGTCGTGTGACCACAAAGGGCCCTTGCCACTTGGCGAGTAATTTAGAGCTGGACGTTGGGAGCAATACAAGGACTTTATCTCCTGGTGAGAATTGTCTCAACCTGGACCCTCTGTTGTACAGCCGCTGTTGACGTTCCTGGGCCTGGAGCAAATTCTCTCGTGATAACCGCCCAAGTGTGTGGAGTTTTGCTCTCAGGTCCAGGACGTACTGAACCTAATTTTTACTGGGGCTTGGACCTTCCTCCCAGCTTTCTTTAACCAGGTCCAACACCCCGCGTTGTTTCCTGCCAAACAATAGCTCAAAGGGAGAAAATCCCGTGGAGGCCTGGGGTACCTCCCGCACTGCAAACAGAGGGTTCAGCCATTTGTCCCAATTATGGTTATCCTCGTGCACAAATTTACGGATCATGGACTTCAAAGTCTTATTCAGGTGCTCCACGAGGCCGTCAGTTTGAGGGTGGTACACACTGGTCCGAATCGACTTGATGGCCAACAATCCGTAAAGCTCTCTCAGTGTCCGTGACATAAATTGAGTGCCTTGGTCAGTCAGGATCTCTTTCGGGATCCCGACTCGGGAGATGACCTGAAACAGTGCCTGCGCCACACTCTTTGCAGAGATGGTGCGCAGCGGCACTGCCTCCGGATATCGGGTTGCGTAATCCACCAGGACTAACACAAACCGATATCTGCGTGCGCTCCGGTGGAATGGCCCGATCAGGTCCATCCCGACCCGTTCAAACGGGACCTCCATCAGAGGTAGGGGCCGTAGAGGCGCCCTCGGGATGGCCGCTGGATTGACCAATTGGCATTCAGGGCAGACCGCACACCAGCGGCGCACGTCTGCCCGAATGCCTGGCCAATAAAATCGGGCCATTATCCGGTTCAGTGTTTTGTCATACCCCATGTGGCCAGCCATTGGGTTATAATGAGCCGCCTGGAAAACAATTTCCCGGCGGCTTTTTGGAACCAACAACTGGGTAATCACCTCACTAGTCTGAGTGTCACGACTCACTCGATATAACCTGTCCCTGCGCAATGAAAAGTGGGGATATGTCAGCGGTGTGTCAGGGTGCACCATGTGACCATCAATTCTTATCACTTGGTCAAAGGCACAGCGTAGAGTATCGTCACGAGACTGCTCGAGTGGAAAATCTTCCATGGAGTTAAATGCGGGCACTAGCGGAGCCTCCGGTGGAGGCACCGCCAGCTCCCCCTCCCCGTCTGCAGTGTCGGACGACCTCGCGTCACCACTGAGCACAGCGCACATATCCCATGTCCCTGTCGGCCGTGAGCGCACCCCAACACATTGCCCCACTAGCTTATCGAACCCTGGCCAATCAGTTCCCAGAATCAGGGGGTGCGCCAGGCGGGGACTAATTATGCTTTCTCCCTCTATACCGTATTTCCACTGGCACCACCAGGTATCTGTGAACATTCCCATGCACGCACATAATGTCCACACACCCCGCCTCCAACAATGCCCCGGGTCGAACCAGGCTCTGGTGAACCATGGACTGGGTACAGCCCGAATCCACCATCGCCCGATGTGTACCCCCCTGAATCCTTACCGGAACACTGTACGTCCCTCTTGGACCGGGGGAGGGTGCTGGAGGGCCGACCACCCGGATCACCTGGCCCACCTCCATCAGTGGGCACTCCCGGCGAAAGTGACCGGGCCGTCCACACCTCCAGCACTCCTGCCCTGCCGCCTGAGGAACCCCCTGTGGGTGGGGAGCAGCGCCCGTAGGGGCCGGGACCTGGACCTGGGGGGGAGTAGAGCAGCGAGAACGGGGGCAGGAAGGGGAGGAGCAGTCGTGGGGGGCCCCGGACTGGGTGCGGGTGCCGACCTCCGTCTGGGTGCCGGCGTTGGCGGGGCTGACGGCTCGCCACCCGGCGTCTGGCGTGGAGAAACCACCGCCAGGTGGTCTTCAGCCAGAGTGACGGCTGCCGCCAGATCCGCCGGACGGTGGCACCGCACCCAGTCTGATGTTGCAGCCGGGAGCCCCGCCACGAACTGCTCCAGGACCACTGCCTCCACCAGCCGCTGTTACCCTGCAGCCTCGCCGGGCTGCAGCCAGCGGTTCGCCGCGTCCCGCAGCTGCTGGGCGAAACCGAAAGGGCGCCCGTCCGGTCCCAGCTGGGCTCCCCGGAACCGGCGCCGCTGGTACTCCGCCCCAGCCGATCCAGGACGGCCCTCCTCAACTCTGGGTATCGTCCTCGGGAGAGGGCCGGCAGACCCAGCGCTGCCGTCTGGGCTTCGCCCGATAGGAGGGGAAGCAGCCGCACTGCCCACTCCTCCTCCGGCCACCCGCAAGCCGTCGCCGTAGCCTCGAACATGCCCAGGAATGATTGCGGGTCGTCCCGCTCCGTCTGCTTTCCCATGTGGATCTCGGCGATCGCCGGGTCCTCTGGTGCGGTCGCTGCCCTCTCCAAAATAGCCTCCAGCAGCATTGTACGCCGCTCCGTCAGGGCCAGCAGAGCCCCCAGCTGCTGTCGGCCCACGGCCGCTTGTTCCCGGCCCATCTCCGCCATCTCCACCAACATCTGTGCCAGTGCCATTACGGGCTGCTGCGGATCCATCCTGTTTGCCTCTGCACTCCTGCCGAGGCCACGTCAGGCGCCAAATTGTGGCAGTCGTGCCACCGTGGGTGCCCCGACAGAGTTCCAGAGACCAGGATTCGTTGGTTTTATGGGTTTTTTATTCAGAGCGTGTGTGCCACCCGCACACACTCTCTCTCACACAAGCACACACACTCACGCCCGACTAAGGCTCTTTGTTTCTTGCTTGTCCTGCTCCAGGTCTCCTCCAAAACCAGCCCTCCCCAGGTCCAGCACACTACTCTTTTTACAGAGGGGAGAGTGATTAGCCAACCGGTTCCAGGTGTGCCCAATCATCTCCCCTGGCACTGCTCACCTGAGCCTTCTCCACCCCTCCCCCCTGCAGCTGAGCGCCACGCCCCCTCCACAGGCCTGTTGTGCCTTACCTGTCAGAACACACTGCAATAACAACAAACGTGTAGAATCTGACCAACCACGAGTTTCTGCTAAACGCTCAAACAAAGAGAAAAAAATCTCTGGGTCCTTCTCATTAAACCTAGGAACCAGCCTCAAGTCACTCAGTTCATCTGACCTTGTTCCTGAATGCACCCCCAGGGGCCGCTCAACACCACCCTCCAGCTTACCTTCTCTTATAAGCGGAAGTTTTTGTCTCTCTAAATCAAGTCTAGCCTTTTCCAGCTCCTGACGTAGTCTTTCACTTTCCTGCTCAGCATTTAACCTTAACAAGAGCAATTCCTTTTGCTGCTCAAAAGACAAACCAGTGGCACTCGCCATAGAAGGCAGAGACGAGTCCACACAAGCAAAAGGTTTGACCAAACCAGGCTCCAACACACCAAGTTCAAACAACTTAAGCTTCAAATTACTTTTAATGTGCTCTTTAAGTTTCTGTGTGCTACCAATATCCACATTGTAATGCTCTGCTATCATTATAAGCTGCCTTTTAGTACACATGTCCAACCCATTTTCACATGGCGACTCAATAAAGTCTTCAACAACTTCATCCATGCTTATCAATTACCAACGAGAGACAAATAGAAGCTTACGTGACAATTTACTAATGCGCAACTACAAGGCTCCGACAACAGCCACCAGACAAAGTGTCCCCGCTAACTACCTAGCCCAAAAACTTACAAACTCATCCCTAGCCTTCGTGAGGCGTAGCGGTGGGTTTTTATGCATTATAAACCAGTGGCACGGTAAAGGTGACCATCTCGCCGGCAACCCCTCGAAACCACGGAATGCTCCCGAGCCGATGAGGGGAAAGGGGAGAAGGGAAGCTCTACCCGCCGTACCTCCACACTAGAGAGTAATGCGGTGAATCACCTGTTGGGAAACGCCGCTAAAGCCTGCAAGGGAACACCTGTCCAAACGTCACCGTAGTGCACATTAGAAGCCGACACTTACCTTCTATATCCTCTCACAAACAAACGATCGCCGCCAAAACCACGGAAATAAAGTCCCGCTCCTGCACGAAACGATTTTACTTACCGGTGTTCTGTCAGGTCAGCCTACTTCGACAGACCAGCCTACCCATAGTCAATACGCATGCGCATGACGTCATATTTTCGTACGGGGTATGCTAGTATGCTAGTCTGGCAGTAGGGGTGTCAGATCAGAATAGCCCATCTGACCAGCATACCCATAGTTAATACGCATGCGCTACCTTTAGCAGAAATCTAAGAGATTAACATTGACGAAGTTTATTTGACTACTTTATGCGTGATATGATAAACAAAAGGTTGTAGTTCAAGGTAAACACACAAACTTACCAGAAAACCACACCGAAAGTCAAGTACTTTTGTTTATTTATGGGTGATGTAATAAACAGTTTTAGGTAAACTGAATTTAGTAGCGGGCTGGGTATACTCATCTGCTAGTTATGACAATCTGATCAGATCAGCCCGTCAGATCAGCACACCTAGCCCGCCAGCGCATCATACCTAGCCCGTCAGATCAGCACACCTAGCCCGCCAGAGCA
>CAJRST010011113.1:4313067-4341226 GCA_907169785.1 Menidia menidia | reverse complement strand
TGTTAGTACCAGTGTGATTCTTTCTGACAAGGCAGGGGATGTGCTACATTACACTTTGAAAGTTATTTGACCTAGATTGTATTCATTACTGGGAAGTTTTAGCAAGAATCCTGTTTTGTGCATCTCTTGGCCAAAGGAGCTTATTTCTGGATTTCTATTGGAAAGTGTGATATCTTTTGACTGAAAGTGAGTGCAAGTGAGATTTTGGTTGTGAAGTCATGGAACGTGATGTAGAACACTTCCAAAGTGATTTGAACAAGTTTTGAATCATTCATTTGAAGTTACACAAAAATCCTGTTTGATGTATATGTTTTACTGTGGAAGGGGCGTGGCGCTCAGCTGCAGGGGGGAGGGGTGGAGAAGGCTCAGGTGAGCAGTGCCAGGGGAGATGATTGGGCACACCTGGAACCGGTTGGCTAATCACTCTCCCCTCTGTAAAAAGAGTAGTGTGCTGGACCTGGGGAGGACTGGTTTTGGAGGAGACCTGGAGCAGGACAAGCAAGAAACAAAGAGCCTTAGCCGGGCGTGAGTGTGTGTGCTTGTGTGAGAGAGAGTGTGTGCGGGTGGCACACACGCTCTGAATAAAAAACCCATAAAACCAACGAATCCTTGTCTCTGGAACTCTGTCGGGGCACCCACGGTGGCACGACTGCCACAAGGCCTTTTCTGCTTTGAGTAGTGCTGACTGTGTAGCTTATGGTACAGTTAAGGCTGCTGTCCTTAAAGCCTATGAACTGGTGCCTGAGGCATATAGG
This sequence comes from Menidia menidia, assembly GCA_907169785.1. Classification (NCBI taxonomy): domain Eukaryota; kingdom Metazoa; phylum Chordata; class Actinopteri; order Atheriniformes; family Atherinopsidae; genus Menidia; species Menidia menidia. Next base: position 4,340,471 of record CAJRST010011113.1, on the reverse strand, counting down.
CAGCGTTTTCGTGGGTGGAAACGTGGTGACAAATCTCATTTGGAGTTCATGCGGGACCTGGTCACTCATTTTGATAGTTGGTGCTCCTCAACTGGTGTTGAGACATTTGAAGACCTCCGAGAGTTGGTCATTCTGGAACAGTTTAAAAACTCTGTGTCGGAGCGCCTTGCTATATACATTGGTGAGCGTGGTGTTAAGTCTGTAGCAGAGGCGGCTGCGCTCGCTGATGAATACCACTTGATACATTCATTTGGTAGTTGTTTTGGTTCTTCTGGTCGTCGTGAAGACTTGACAAGGAAGCCACCTGTGGTTGAACCTAGAAATGGACGTTTTTCACGAGAATCTGATAAAGTTTGCAATTACTGCCATAAACGTGGGCATTGGAAAAATGACTGTTATGCACTGGAGTCTCGTCCTAAACAGGTCACTGGTAGTCCTAAACCTGTTATGTGTACTGCATCTGTTGTGAAGAAGGAGATGACTGAGGTTACTGCTGGAGTTAAACCTAAGTTGGAGTCATATTTGCCTTTCATCACTGAAGGTTTTGTGTCCTTAGTGGGCAGTGAAGCGCGTGTCCGCGTGAAAATTTTGCGAGACACTGGAGCCTTGGACTCATTTATCTTAGCGTCTACTTTGCCATTCTCTAGTGAAACCTCTGTTGGCTCAAACATTCCTGTAGTAGGTATGGGCATGAATGTTTTGAGTGTACCGCAACACAAAATGATGCTACATTGTGATTTTTTCAAGGGTGAGGTGTCCATTGGTGTTCGTCCAGTTTTACCTGTGGACGGTGTGGAAATGATCCTGGGAAATTACCTTGCAGGTAGCCGGGTGTGGGCTGATGTTCCTCCACCTGTTAAAGTGACCAATGTTCCCCTGGTGTTCAGTAAGCCTGATAAAAATGAAATGCAGTTTCCTGATGTTTTCAGTGCATGTGCAGTGACTTCAAAACTAAAAAATCAGAGTTTGGAATGTGATTTAGCATTACCTGTTTCTCCATGGTCTATCTTTAATACTGATCAGTTGAAGGAGCAGAAGGCTGACAGCACTTTGACATCCCTATTGGATGGTGTTTGCTCTTCAGCTCAGGAGACGGCTAAAAAAAGGCTAGCTGGTGTGCAGTCAAAAATGAAAAAACACTATGACCGTAAAGCAGTACGCAGAGAGTTTCTCCCTGGTGATCGTGTGCTAGCCCTGATGCCATTTGTTTCATCTCCGTTTCAAGCAAAGTATTCTGGGCCATACTCGGTGTTGAAAAAATTGTCTGATCAGTACTATTTGATCTCTACACTTGATCGTAGATCTAAGACTAAACTGTTTCATGTTAATTTGTTGAAATCTTATTTCCGTGAACCTGGTGACAAGGTGTCAAAGCCAATAGCTCATTCTGTGTCCCCAGTTGTGGCAGAACTGGAGGTGGAGGACCCTCCTGGTCCTGATAAGGCTATTGTGACGGGTCGGGTGAAAAATACTGAGTTTTTGGAAAAACTTAAGAGCTCTTTAAGTCATTTAGATCCCTTGCAGCAGGAACAGTTAGTCCAGTTAATTAACAGCTTCCCATGTCTGTTTGGAGATATACCATCACGCACCACTTTACTCAAGCATGACGTTGAGCCTGCAATCTTCCAACCAAACGACTGATGCGATGGGCATTCTTCCTTCAAGCCTATAGCCTAAATGTATGTCACATTAAAGGCCGTGACAACGTGGTGGCGGACGCGTTGTCCCAAGCTCACTAAATGTTGGTAACGTATCTTGTTGGTAACGTATCTTGCTATCTAGCTGTAATCCAAACCTTTCTAAAAAAAAAAAAATGGTCTAAAAGAAGAAATGATTTATATTTATAAATGGTTAATTATTTGTAGTTACCTCTGGGGTTTTCAAGGTTCCCCAATGGGTCCCTTTCTTGTGAGGGGGGGGGTGTTACGGCCCTATGCCTTGTGGGCGGGGTATTGTTTGTGCTGGGCCGTGCCTGTGTTTGCTCCTCCCCTTTGCAGGGTCACGCTGGCAGTGGATCTGGAGCACAGAGCTTATTTAAGCTCCTCCTCTTTCCTCTGTTCGGTCTCTCTCGCCAATCGTGCGCTACGGCTGCTGCTCTGCGCTGCTGCTATCAACTCATCCTTATGCACATTTGAGTTTGTCTTTATTTTCGCATCTCATCACCTTCGCATACATACATCCAACACATCCAAGCATTTACATTTCACCACTGACACTGACACTCATAGGTCATCCTAGTTTGTGTTTATCCTGATTTGATTGAAATAAATATTACTTTCCTTGCACTTTCAAACGGCATTGTCTCCCATTCTTGTTATGACCTGAGCCAGTCATAACAAATTAATTAATTTATAATTATAGCCCAATAATAACAATCCCCCTTTTGACATGATTTTATTATGTCAACCAAAAGAAGTGGGGATGTTAGTCCTGTATTATGTCACAACACCTTGCAGCTGCCTCATTCACAAGTCCACAAACAGTGGACGTCCCATAAAATGTGTTGAAACATAACCAGGTAGGAGATATCCAGTATCCCCCTTTTCAGGTACCGTATTTTCCCAACCATAGATCGCACTTTTCCTGAACTAATTAGTCTCTCAAAGGCATTTGAAATATAAAGTGAACGTCTGGTGGTTTTCCATATCGCTGTCATCGCTGTCGTCCTGGGGTGAAGCTGAGCCTGAGGTTGTGGTGCCCCTTCAAACTGGCGTCTGGGGTCGCCATCGTCCCAGAGTCACCTCAGAGAAGGAGTTAGTCCTCCTGTTGACTGCATCCACCAGAACAGTGATGTGAGCCTTCTCACTGTCTGAAATAAACAGCGCGTTGTCCAGTGACAATTTCTCCTGTGCACTGTATAGGGCACCCTTTTAACCAGCCTGTTGTGGGGACAGCTGCTTTCCACATGAGGTTCAGAACAGAATGCAGATGACATGTGATGTCTGGTGGATGGCACACCTGTAATGTTGGCAAGTCTGGTCAAAACAGATCAAATGTTAATGCATGGGGCAATGGCGTTTCCTGTAGCCGTTGTTTCGACCGATGTGGCCTTCAGCGGGATGTGCACATGGATGCAGACGGCCATGTTTTCCTCGAGCAGCAGGGCAGTCCTCAATAACATGTCAGTTTAGGCCCGTGCTAACTGAAAATTAAACAAGTTTAGTTGGGAAAAGACGGCAATCCTAATCTAGCAAACAAATGAAAATCATATGATCGTATAGTGGATATGTAAGCAAATGTCCGTTGTATTATGTAACCTATGTGTGTGCCATGATCTTGACCCTTATATGTGAGCACTATGTGTAAGCTGTTCTTCATTGTATTACCAGCAGCAAGCAGTCTTCGTTGCACATGCATGTGGAAAACTAAACAGTCATGGTAATTTCATTCTGAAAAGCTCAAATGAACGAAATGATAATATAAAACATAAATGATATTTGATAAAACCAAAGTAAAAACGATAATCTGATGTATAAATGTGAACTCATAAACTGACCAATCCTGACATTAAAATGATAATACGCAGTATAACAAGAAATGATAAATACAAAACTGATAAATGATAATACTGAAAATAGATAAGATAGATAATATGAAGTAGGAATGAGAAATGATAAAACCAGTTCATAAATGCAAAACATTTCACATCAGCAGTAAATACCATGTTTACCAGCAGTGCCACCTCCATAGATTCAACTGATAACATAATCTTTATGAGCTCAACAATCAGAGAAAGGATAATTGATTGAAATCTTGAAATGCAACGATAATATAGAAAAGTGAAAAGGAGAACACTATGAATATCAAGTCTCTACGTGTGTGTAGGCTATGTGAGGGTTCAGGGATGAACCCAGCAGTCTTCATTATCATCGTCTCCATGGCAGTTTTCAGTCACCTCCTCTCCGGGCTCAGAGAGGGGGACTAGTGGCACAGTTTCACCTGCAAGTTTCAAAAGTTAATTTGAACACACAGTTTGGAAAACACAAACACGCCAACTCATTCATCCAAAAGAAGACAGAGACAGTGTATTTACAAAACAACATATATATGAAAAATCAATGATTAAAATACAGGTACCTGGGTACTGGAATTTAGTCTCCAGAATGGACTTATTTGAAAAGCGCTATGTTTTGTTTTGTCAGTTGGGGTGTGTCCAATCTGTGGTAAAGTTTCCAGTCTTAGTCACTGACAGTGAGGTTTTTTTAGTCAGTCGGAACCTCAGTCATGGGTCTTTCTGCAGAATCTTAAATGTGCACATTGTGGATCCAGTAGTTTAGTCTTGGTTTCTGTCAAACTTCTCGTCTCCTCGTAGCCTCAACAACTTGATTTACTTATTTTCCTCCCGTGGGTGGCAAACCAAGCTTCCTTTTTTCTTCCTCAGAGTCCAGCCCTGGTGCTCCGACAGGAGATGTGCGCTCCTGAGCTTTAATGTTGTGTTAAGCTGTAACCTGTTGAGAGACACTCATCACAGTGTTATTTTATTGTTACAAACTTTCTTTAGATTCTCTCCTGGTAATGATAAAAAAGTAGTTAGTGATCTGAAATTCATGGTGGTTGTGTCCATCAGAAAAGAGGGTAAAATTATTAAGGAAGCCATGTACATCAACACTTTTCTGTCTGTAGTTTTCCTACTCTCCCCCTTTTGAAAGATAACTACTTTCACTAAGCTGTTCCTTTCATCCACATCAAGACGTCAGAGAGATAAGATAGAATATATAGGGGAGGAAGGGAAACCATCCATACCTACCCACCAAATTCCTGCTCTCTGGGTCTCAAGGTTACCAGTATATATTTTTGTCATCGGTGTTAGTTGTGAGAAGTATTTTACAGTGTTACACATCTGTGCACAGACCAATCAGGGAAAGCACTATCAACATAGTTGGGGGTCATAGACAGGAAAACAATTAAGGAACCCAAAATGTCCAAACAGTTAACAAGACCAAACTGTATCAGCAAAAAAGAGGGACAAAAGAGAGAATTCCAAGTGCATGGGACTGGTCTGGACAGAGGCAACTCTTCTGTTATTTCCAAGAAGCCAACAACATATATGGTTTTCACTGATAGTGGGAGTGTCCTATTGAGTGTAGAAAACCTGGCTCCAATGTAGATCATAGACTGGTAATTTGGTAATTAATTGTGAGTTTAACCAAAGGCTTAAGAAAACTTTTTGGGGTATGTAGGATGTACATACTGAGGAACACCTCCCTTTGACTGAGAACAATGCACATCCTGGCCTTTTCTTCTGCAGGAGAAGCACGTGTCCCAGGATTTGGGCTTTCTATTGGGCTTGGACTGAGTTTTGTATAGCCGCTTCATCTATAGGGTGGCCTTGAATTTGGGATTGGATGAGTGTGGCAGTCGTGCCACCGTGGGTGCCCCGACAGAGTCCCAGACCAGAGGTTGTTTGTTCAGGTGGTTTATTTCTGAGCGTGTGTGCTGCACGCACACACACTCTATCGCACACACACACACACACTCATACACTCGTTTGTTCCTGCGCCAGTTCGGTTCTGTTCCCGAGCTGGTGGTGGGTCCTGCTCCAGCTCTCTCCAAAACCAGTCCTCCCCAGGTCCAGCATGCTACTCTTTTTACAGAGGGGAGAGTGATTAGCCAACCGGTTCCAGGTGTGCCTAATCATCTCCCCTGGCATTGCTCACCTGAGCCTCTTCCACCCCTCCCTCCTGCAGCTGAGCGCCACGCCCCCTCCACATACCTCCACCGCCTGACTTAGGCCGGGGAGCCGTCCGGCCTAACCCACTCCCCCCCCCCCCCCCCATGGGAACGGGAGAGGAAGTCGGCCACGACCATCTGCGTCCCCGGCCTATGGACCACCCTGAACTTAAAAGGCTGTAAAGCCAGATACCAACGGGTGATCCGCGCGTTGGCATCCTTCATGCGGTGTAGCCACTGGAGGGGAGCGTGGTCCGAGCAGAGGGTGAATGAGCGCCCCAGCAGGTAATAACGCAGAGCATCGACCGCCCACCGGATGGCCAGGCACTCCCTCTCCACAGTGCTGTACCTGGCCTCTCTGTCGGAGAGTTTCCGGCTGATGTAGAGTACGGGGCGGTCGACACCCTGCACCTGCTGGGACAGAACCGCCCCCAACCCTCTGCCCGACGCATCAGTCTGCAGTGTAAACGGGAGACAGAAGTTAGGTGTGTGGAGAAGAGGCTCCCCACAGAGGGTCTGCTTTACCCTCTCAAGCGACACCTGGCACTGCTCCGTCCACTGGACCGGATCTGAGGCACCCTTTCGGGTGAGGTCGGTCAAGGGGCTGGTCAGCTCAGCGAAGTTTGGAATAAACCGCCGGTAATAGCCGGCCAGCCCCAAAAACCGCCGCACCTCTTTTTTCATCTTGGGTCTTGGGCAGGCCGCAATCGCAGCCGTCTTGTCCACCTGTGGACGCACCTGCCCGCCACCCAAGTGGTACCCCAGATACCGTACCTCCCTCCGTCCAACCGCACACTTCTTCGGGTTGGCCGTGAGCCCCGCCTGCCTCAGGGACTCGAGCACCGCAGCCACCTGCCGCATATGCTCCGCCCAGGTGTTGCTGTGGATGATCACATCATCCAGGTAGGCGGCAGTATATGCAGCATGCGGCCGCAGCACCCGGTCCATGAGGCGCTGAAACGTGGCTGGGGCCCCGAACAACCCGAACGGAAGTGTGACGAATTGGTACAACCCGTACGGAGTGGAGAAGGCCGTTTTTTCCTTGGACTCTGGCGATAGGGGAATCTGCCAGTAGCCCTTGGTCAAATCCAGCGTCGTGAAAAATCGAGCCGTGCCCAGGCGATCCAGGAGTTCGTCGACCCGGGGCATAGGGTAGGCGTCAAACCGTGACACGTCATTCACCTTGCGATAGTCCACACAGAACCGGATGGACCCATCCTTCTTACCCACAAGAACGATGGGGCTGCACCAGGCACTGTTGGACTCTTCTATTACCCCTAACTCCAACATTGTTTTCAATTCAGCCTGGACCACTTTTCTTTTGTGCTCCGGCAATTGATAGGGCCGTGAACGCACTGACACGCCCGGGTGAGTCTCAACCTGGTGTTGAATAAGGCTTGTGCGTCCTGGCAGGGGGGAGAACACATCAGCATAGCGCTGTCCGACTTTGGTACCTCAGGCCCCAACTCATCTCTCTCCGCAATTGCCGTCACCAGTGAAACAGACTCCGCCTCTCTCCAAGCTTTAAGGAGGTTGAGGTGATAAATTTGTGTAGCCCCTCCACTGTCAGATCGCTCAAGCTCATAATCAACGTCACCTACTCGTCGTGTGACCACAAAGGGTCCTTGCCACTTGGCGAGTAATTTAGAGCTGGACGATGGGAGCAATACAAGGACTTTATCTCCCGGTGAGAATTGTCTCAACCTGGATCCTCTGTTGTACAGCCGCTGTTGACGTTCCTGGGCCTGGAGCAAATTCTCTCGTGATAACCGCCCAAGTGTGTGGAGTTTTGCTCTCAGGTCCAGGACGTACTGAACCTCATTTTTACTGGGGCTTGGACCGTCCTCCCAGCTTTCTTTAACCAGGTCCAACACCCCACGTGGTTTCCTGCCAAACAATAGCTCAAAGGGAGAAAATCCCGTGGAGGCCTGGGGTACCTCCCGCACTGCAAACAACAGAGGGTTCAGCCATTTGTCCCAATTATGATTATCATCGTGCACAAACTTACGGATCATGGACTTCAAAGTCTTATTCAGACGCTCCACAAGGCCGTCAGTTTGTGGGTGGTAAACACTGGTCCGAATCGACTTGATGTCCAACAATCCGTAAAGCTCTCTCAGTGTCCGTGACATAAATTGAGTGCCTTGGTCAGTCAGGATCTCTTTCGGGATCCCGACTCGGGAGATGACCTGAAACAGTGCCTGCGCCACACTCTTTGCAGAGATGGTGCGCGGTGGCACTGCCTCCGGATATCGGGTTGCGTAATCCACAAGGACTTGTTAGTCCTTGTGGACTTGTAGAGGACCAGGAATTGAGGGCGGCGAGAGAAGAAAATAAAACTTCAGACTTCAACTTCAAAGAAGACGAAAAATGGTACAAATTGGTCTTTTCTCCTTTACTGCACGGTTACTACAGAAGGTATACCGATATCCGCGTGCGCTCCGATGGAATGGCCTGATCAGGTCCATCCCGACCCGTTCAAATGGGACCTCCATCAGAGGTAGGGGCCGTAGAGGCGCCCTCGGGATGGCCGCTGGATTGACCAGTTGGCATTCAGGGCAGACCGAACACCAGCGGCGCACGTCTGCCCGAATGCCTGGCCAATAAAATCGGGCCATTATCCGGTTTAGCGTTTTGTCATACTCCATGTGGCCAGCCATTGGGTTATAATGAGCCGCCTGGAAGACAATTTCCCGGCGGCTTTTTGGTACCAACAACTGGGTAATAACCTCACTAGTCTGAGTGTCACGACTCACTCTATACAACCTATCCCTGCACAATGAAAAGTGGGGGTATGTCAACGGTGTGTCAGGGTGCACCATGTGACCATCAATTCTCATCACTTGGTCAAAGGCACAGCGTAGAGTATCGTCACAAGACTGCGAGTGGAAAATCTTCCATGGAGTTAAATGCGGGCACTAGCGGAGCCTCCGGTGGAGGCACCGCCAGCTCCCCCTCCCCGTCTGCAGCGTCGGACGACCTCGCGTCACCACTGAGCACAGCACACATATCCCATGTCCCTGTCGTCCGTGAGCGCACCCCCACACATTGCCCCACTAGCTTGTCGAACCCTGGCCAATCAGTTCCCAGAATCAGGGGGTGTGCCAGGCGGGGACTAACCGCCGCCTTTATGTTATGTTTTTTTCCCCTATACCGAATTTCCACTGGCACCACAGGGTATCTGTGAACATCCCCATGCACACACATAATGTCCACACACCCCGCCTCCAACAATGCCCCGGATCGAACCAGGCTATGGTGAACCATGGACTGGGTACCACCCGAATCCACTATCGCCCGATGTGTAACCCCCTGAATCCTTACCGGAACACTGTACGTCCCTCTTGGACCGGGGGAGGGTGCTGGAGGGCCGACCACCCGGATCACCTGGCCCACCTCCATCAGTGGGCACTCCCGGCGAAAGTGACCGGGCCGTCCACACCTCCAACACGCCTGCCCTGCCGCCTGAGGAACCCCCTGTGGGTGGGGAGCAGCGCCCGTAGCGGCCGGGACCTGGACCTGGGGGGGGGAGTAGAGCATCGAGCAGGGGGTGCAGGAAGGGGATGAGCAGTCGTGGGGGCCCCCGGACTGGGTGCGGGTGCCAACCTCCGTCTGGGTGCCGGCGTTGGTGGGGCTGACCACTCTGGCACGCCACCTGGCGTCCGACGTGGGGAAACGACTGCCAGGTGGTCTTCAGCCAGAGTGACAGCCGCTGCCAGATCCGCCGGACGGTGGCACCGCACCCAGTCCGATGTTGCAGCCGGGAGCCCCGCCACAAACTGCTCCTGGACCACCGTCTCCACCAGCCGCTGTTCCCCCTCCGCCTCGCCGGGCTGCAGCCAGCGTGTCGCCGCGTCCCGCAGCTGCTGGGCTTACATGAAGGGCCGGCCCTCCGGTCCCAGCTGGGCTTCCCGAAACCGGCGCCGCTGGTCCTCCGGCGAGAATCCCAGCCGATCCAGCACGGCCCTCTTCACTTCCGGGTATCGTCCTCGGGAGCGGGCTGGCAGACCTAGCGCTGCCGTCTGGGCTTCGCCTGACAGGAGCCGCACGTCGCTTGGACTGCCGGTACCCATCGGCTGCCTCCGGAGTCCCACAGGCCAAAAAGGCCCGATAGGACTCCTTCTTCAGCCTGACGGCATCCCTCACCGCCGGTGTCCACCAGCGGGTTCGAGGGTTGCCGCCACGACAGGCACCGACCGCCCTGCGACCGCAGCTCCGGGAGGTCATTGATGGAGGTGCGGAACATGGCCCACTCGGACTCAATGTCCCCCGGGTTTTCAAGTTGGGGTAACCTGGCAAGACATGCCGGTAAAACGTGTCCAAGCCAGCTGTGGCAAACTTGCGCTTCAAATCTGAGTCACACTGCAAGTCTATTATTTCTAATTGGATGTTGACGGGCAGATCAGAGGCATTTGCGGTGAATGGCAAACAAAAAACGTTGAAGTCTTTCTCCAGTTCACCAAAAATCTGAAAGCGTTGGTCAAACTCCTGCACTAGTCCCGTTATTTTGTCTTTGAATCGCTTCATGTCTGCGGTATGTTGGGTCGTGGACATAACTTTCAGACAACTTGAATGCACATATGCTGTCATAGTACTGTGTGACAACTTTGCTGCGTCCTTGCAGCTTTTTTTTCAAGTTATTCAAGTGCTCTGTAACATCCACCATAAATGCTAGGTCCTGCATCCATTCTGTGGACTGAAATTCTAACAGTGGCTTGCCCTTTTTTTCCATTAACTGTTTGATGTCCTCTCTTAAATCAAAGAAGCGCCTCAGCACAGCACCTCGGCTTAACCACATTACCTCGGGGTGTGGTATGGCAGGCCATAGTAGTGGTCTTTCTCCCTGAGAAGGCTGTCAAATTGACAGTGATTCAGGCCTTCTTCAATGACTTGCAACACAATGCGTCCTGATGTAAAATACAATGAAAAGTCCAAAAATCACGTCCTCCCTTTGCAGTCTGCACCTTCTCCCTGAATTTTGTCTTTTCTCCCGATCATTAAAGGTGCACATCTGTAGCCAGGCTGACAGCGCGAGACCAGTCCACTCCGACCCTGTCTAGCGCATCAACTAGGGATGTGAAAATATCAGCTGCTGTTGTGGTGTCCGTCATTGGTACCAACTCCATGAACTCCTCGGTGACGGTTAAAGTGTCATCAACTCCGCGAATGAATACAGCCAGTTGCACAACATCTGTAATATCCGTGCTTTCATTGATTGCAACTGAAAACTCAATAAATGACTTTACTTTGCGCTTCAAATGTGTTAGGACTTGGCTAAAAATACTCACTTTAGCATAGTATGCTATCACAGGATCTATGTAGATTACTGATTGTTTTATTTTCTTTAAAACTATATTTTGTGTTGAAGTCTCTGGCTGTAACCACAGATTCTCTTTTATCTCCTTTCCTTTCTCTTCTTTTCTTTCTCTGTTGCATTAGATCCACGTCTTTAGGTCAACAAACACAAACACACACATCATTTGGTACCACATTCCAATGTCATCAACATGAATTTGGACCTGGCTTGTTAGTCTCAGAAGTAACTAGGACTTGGTTGTGTCCAGTCCTCCTTTTGAGGGGTGTGCCCAGCCCAGGAGACAAAGACCCATCACATCCAGGTCTCAGGGCTCTTTGCCAACTGAGACCCTGACAGAGAGGCTTTTGACTGTGAACAGCCCAGCGCTGAAATACATTACCTGTGACCCAATAAATGTATATGTTTTACTCTTATTGTCAGGTTTCCAACTAAAGAATCAGGTTAACAATTGGCTGTCCAAATCTTTCGAAATATCAGAAATCCTGTCTGCAATTGTTTTTCTTGTCAGACTGATAATTGTAAAAGCCTGACACTTTTCATGGCACACTGTCTCTGCAGCCTTCAGCATGCATGTCTTTACAAATTCACCCTCACTAAATGGTTTTGTGTCAGATATGTCACAGGCTGGCTCAGTGCCCATGACAAAAAGGAGGGGAAACAAAATGGTTTAGGCCAATCAATAGTTTATTGTAACCTATAACTAACTTTAAATTAACAAAAAAAGGATGAGATGTGAGTATGCAAGTATGTTTAGTGTGTGCAGTGTATGAGTGGGCGAACATGTATGCGAGAATGTGACTGAGTGTTAACCAAAACCAAACTGAACCAACCAACAAAGTGAGTACCTGGAGGAGCAGAGAGAGAGAGAGAGTGTGTTAGTGGAGCCCAACTTGTATAGTGAGCCCAAGTGGCTCCAATTAGTAAGCCCCGCCTCTGCCTGCAGGAAGAACCACCCCTGCAGGTCAGAGGAAAGGGCCGTGACACCCCCCTCCTTAAAATGAGGGTTCCACCCTCAACCCAAAATTTGGCCCACATTAGAACCAATTCAAAATGTTCCCCAAAATACAATATCTACCAGTCCTGGCTCTAGTTTTTGCTCTGCATCCTCTGACCAACTGTCCATCCCTCCAACTCAGCAGCCCTGGTACCTGGGGAGCAGTTTAAGAGGAGGAGGAAGAGACAGCCAGCAGGGGAGAGCAGAGAAACAAATAAAGTTAGTTCAATGGAGCACGGGACAAAGAGTCAGCTATAATGTTACTTTTACCACTGATGTGTCTAATGTCAAGGTTGTTCCTATAAGGCTGTAGGAACAAGGCCCAACGCATCAACCGCTGGTTGGGATTCTGCAAAGACTTCAAAAATGTAAGTGGATTATGGACAGTGAAAACTGTCAAACCAGAGCCGACATAGACCTCGAAGTGCTGTAAAGCCCAGATGAGGCCTAGTGCCTCCTTTTCTATGACCGAATAGTTTTGCTGGTACTTTTTTGCTTTCAAAGGATGAACAAAACCCTGACCAACAATTTTTCTAAGGCAAGTCACAGTGGCTTTGGCAAACTCACACTTAGCCTCTGGAAGGTGGCTGGAGCATTCCGCAACCCGAAAGGCATTACGTTGTAACAGTACAAACCAGATGGAATGACAAAAGCAGCAATCTCACGGGCTCTCTTTGTCAAAGGCACCTGCCAACACCCTTTAAGAAGATCAAATTTGCTAACAAACTTTGCTGACCCAACTTGATCTATGCAGTCCTCCATCCTAGGAAGTGGAAAAAGATCTGCTTTAGTGAAATTGTTTACTTTTTAATAATCAGTACAAGGTCTAAAAGTTGAGTCAGACTTTCTAACTAAAAGACAGGGTGATGCCCAAATGGAAGAGCATGGCTCAGCAATTTTATTTTTCAACATGTATTGCACCTGTTTCTTCTCCTCAGATATTCTATAAAACTTTTGTTAAATAGGTTTAGCCTCTCCGATGTCTATGTCATGCTCGATTAAATGAGTCTGTGAAGGAGTGTCAGAAAACAAAGCAGGCTAACTTCTAATGAGTGCCACCAACTCATCACGTTTACCACGTAAACATCTAGATGATCTACCAGTGCACTAAGATTTTGCAAAGTCTGACAGTTTTCAAACAACCTCTTAAAACTTAATCTGAGGCCACAACTACCTCTTCTTCTCCCCCCTCCAAAAAGTTCAGGCCACTAGGGACAGTGATGGGCGCAGCAGCCAACGCTGACCTCACCGCTGAAGTGCCTTCAACTTGAACTGGACTACTTTAGCAGGTTTATGTGACATACTTTAGAGGATTTCCTATGACCTGGGGTTTCAATGAGATAATTTAAACCTGACACTTTATGCAACACTGTAAATGGACCATAATACTTTGCCTGAAATGGTGAATTTACAAGTGGCAAAAGAGCAAGGACACGATCACCAGGACTAAACTCACCCAGCTCAGCTTGTCTATCATGTTTCTGTTTCATTTTCTTTTTTAAACAATTCAAATTTTTCCTTAGCCAGTTCACCAGCTCTGTACAACTTCAGTTTAAACCCATTCACATAGTCAAGAAGGTTTTGAGGTGGTTCATCAGGCAAACAACCATCCCGCAAAACTGCTAATGGCCCTCGGACTTTGTGACCAAACACTAAATCATTTGGGCTAAACCCTGTGCTTTCCTGCACTACTTCACGAGCGGCTAGTAACAACCAGGGTAACCCTTCCTCCCAATCTGCTGAAGACTCTGTACAGTATGCACGAAGCAAAGACTTTAAAGTCTGATGAAAACGTTCCAAAGCTCCTTGGTTTTGAGCATGGAATGCAGTAGACTCGTTATGTTTAAGTTTAAGCTGTTTAAGAATTTGGGCAAACAAATGGGAGGTCAAATTAGAACCCTGATCTGACTGAATAACTTTTGGAATACCAAACGTAGAAATAAACTGAGTCAATGCTTTTACAACTGATTTTGAAGTTATTGTGTGCAGTGGAAAAGCAGCCGGATATCTAGTTGCTTGGCACATTACAGTCACATTACAGATAGCCATGTCCTGACTTAGACCGTGGTAATGACCCAACACAATCAATAATGAGATGTTCAGAAGGCTGGCTTGACAACCTGGTTTGGTTTGCTGGTGAGCTGACATGTATGACAAGTCCTAATAAACTGAGTTACATCTCTTTTAAGACGTGGCCAGAAAAAATTACGGAGTATGTGGTCACAAGTTTTATGCACACCCAGATGACCTGCCACGTCACCATGTGATGTTTGTAAAACCTTGTTTCTCAATACAGTTGAGACAACCACTTGAAAGACTGGATCTCCCAAACTCTGGTCACTATGTAGAACCCATTTCCTAACTAAAACTTAATCTAAAAGGAAATAACACATAGCACTGTCTCTCACAACTGACTCAGGCACAACATTAACAAAAAGATTAGACAAAGTTGTATCAGCTTTTTGTTCAGCTACTAATGTATCTTTAGAAGTGGACAACTGTTCTGTCTTAAGTTTGAATGCACTCACTCTACTGGCAACTGGGGCCGTACACCAACACTACATCACCTTCTACAAGACCACAAGCTAAAGTGACTTTATGTAAAGGAGAGGAAAATGGAACTAACCCCATGCCCTGTACAATGACACAACCACCAGTATCAGACATTTTAGAAAATGTCAACACAGACTCTAAAATAGAATCCAGGGCTCCCGTATCTCTCAAAATTTTAATTGGGACTTCTTTGCTATCACCAACTAAAAACACTATACCATCAGAAATAAAAGCTGAAAAATCACATGAGAAGTACCAACCTTAACCTGTGACTGTAACAGCTCAACCTGGAGGTCAGGAAGTGTAACAGGAGCTGCCATTACAGCAGGTTTAACTTGACCTGACCTTTTAGATTTAAGCAAAGGACACTCTTTCTTCCAGTGACCCTCAACAAGACAATATCTACAGCTATTGACATTAACTGGTGCTTTATGACCAAATTTTTTCTGGGGCTTGTGATTTGAAGCTCCAGACAAAGGGACCATGTCTGAGACCATATTTATGAGTGGCACGGCTTGGTTCAAAGTGACTTTTGTGAGTAAGCACATACTCGTCTGCAAGGGCTGCTGCTTCACATGGAGATCTAACCTTATGTTCATTCATGTATGTTGCAACTGCAACTGAATTTTTGAACAGCTCCAACACAATTAAGTCACAAAGACCCTCAAAAGTAGTAACATCAGAAGCTGTAGACCAACGGTTAAATGCAGAAGTCAAATCACGAACAAACTCTGAATAAGTCTGTGAATCTAACCTTTTCCTACAACTAAAATGTTGGCGATATGCCTCAGGTACAAGCTCGTACACTTTCAGTACTGTAGATTTTACTGTAGCATAAACCCTGCAGTCAGCTACACTCAATACTGAGAAAGCCTCACGTGCTTTACCTGTGAGTACACATTGCAACAACGTAGTTCTGTCCAACCTCTAGAATTTGCTATCCTCTCAAATAGAGTGAAGTAAGTGTTAACATCTGACTCATCAAATTTAGGCAACAGACAAATGTTTTGTGCAACATCAAACTGTCCTCTGGTATCTGAAACTGGTTTATTGGTATAGCTCAACCCTTCCAGCTCTAGCTGCATTTGTAACAGTTCCCTCTGCTGCTCAAAGGTTAAAACAGGTGGACGAGGCTGACCACTTGCACCCTGACTGCAAGGAATCCCTGCCTCCATAAGACCCTGTTTTAAATCAGCCTTAACAATTTCTTTTAACTTTTTATCCACTACTTCAATTTCATAATGTTCAGCAATTTCAATTAACTGCTCCTAAGTAGCTAATTCTGAAGGAGACTGAACAAAACTTTGCAAAATAGAAGACATTTTTCCCTTTAAACAAAGTCAATACAACCTTTAACAAAGACAAAAACAAACTCACCTGCTGCCAACTGGAAAGGACAGGAGCCACTCCCCACTAGTCTCCAAAAACAGCTTACTGCCTGAACCCTGGTCTTCGTGCAGTCACATGTGGTGGGGTTTTATGCACACAAAACCAGTGGAGTGAGAAGTAACCAAAAACTGGCAACCCCCACAACCACGGACATGCGCCGATGTTGGGGAAAAAGGTAATGGGGAAGCTCTACCCACGTTCACTGCCACCTAAAACAAAAACACCACGAGCCTCCTATTGACACTCCCTTATTTACCTTACAAGGGGAGGACTCCCACCTGGACACGAACCCAGAAAAGGCCCTGAGTGGGTTACCAAACAAAATGCCCAAACCAAAGCATCCCCTCAACAAAAGTTTGGAAAACAGAAGCAAAAACTAACTACTCAAAACTACTGAACGCAATTAACTACAAAACAAGTACAATAGCCAAACTACAACTGAACTTATCAATGATAAGATAAAAGGAGAAACCATACCAATGTTAACCAATCTAACAGAATGTTAAGTTAACCAAACTAACAGAATGTTAAAGTACACAAAAGCTAAGGTACAACTAACATTAACTTAATTTTGACGAGCCCCCATTTGTCACAGACCGGCTCAGTGCCCATGACAAAAAGGAGGGGAGACAAAACGGTTTAGGCCAAGAGTTTATTGTAACCTATAATTAACTTTAAATAAACAAAACAAGGATGAGATGTGAGTATGTAAGTATGTTTAGTGTGCGCAGTGTTTGAGTGGGTGACCATGTGTGTGAGAATGTGACTGTAGTAATGTGTCCCTCCGTATCGAGGCTTCGAAGCGTGTGTCGAGTAATCCAAGATGATTTCTGTAAAGCGCGTATCGAGGCTCGTATCAATGACGTATGTGGTGACGTTTTAAGCCTCGCGAACCGGCCGTACCACGTGACTGATTCAGGAAGTGGTTCGCGCTTTATTTCAAATACAAGAGCCAGCAAAATGCAATGGATCCCCCTTCACATTTTGTGTACTTGGGACTTGATAACAAATTTGCTAGACATCTATTCGAGCTTCTTTTTTTTTGCACCGGAACCAGCAAGGAAAAGGAGATATTCCCCTGTCTGGGAACACTTTGACTTGATCTCACCAAATAAGGTGTTTAAATTGTAATAATAAATAGTGTAATATAAATAAATGCGGTAACACAACGTATGTATTGTTCTAATGTTTTTCTTTACTAATTCTGGTATATTAAAAGGTGAAGTGTCTGTTGTGTTCCAAAGAACTTGGATACAACAACACATCATCTATGCTGAGGCATTATAGAGCCCTCCATGAAAACAAGGACACCAAACAAGGTGGACCAGGCTCAGGTAAGCCAATACAAAATGACATGGTACGTTTGTTTTAGACAACATTAAGTGATACTGTAAATAGTTAATCTGATTGATGGATTTTTTGTCATCAGGAGGGAAGAAGGATGTGGATAAGGCCTTGGTCAATATGGTGATTGAGGATTCCCAGCCCTTCACTATTGTGGAGGACAAAGGGTTCAGAAGGCTTGTTAAAGCTTTGAACCCTACCTATGGTCTCCCCACAAGACAGGTGCGTATTTGAGCATGTGTATTCTTTTCTTTTTTTCCCATATTTGCTATTCCAAGAACGTTCTCTTCTTTCCCTTAGGCTTTGAAAGCTATGGTGGAGGACAAATATAAGGAATCCAAGGAGAAAGCCAAAGCCTTGGTGTTGAAGGCTTCAGCGGTTAGCTTAACATCAGATATTTGGGCCTCTATAAACACCGATGCATATCTTGCTTTGACTTGCCATTTTATAGATGCAAGCACCTCTTTGCAGTCTGTTGTTTTAGGGGTTCTGTATTTCCCTGAGGCACATACTGCTCAGAATTTGGCACAAGTAAAAGCAGCACTTATGTCAGAGTGGTGTATCACAAACAAAGTTACTTGCCTTGTGATGGTGCTTTGTGATGGTGCAGCAAACATGGGGGCTTGTGCCAAGGAGCTTCGTTTGCGTCACACAAATAGTGTGGCGCATACTTTGAATTTACTGGTAAAAAAGGCTCTTGACCAATGCACTGTGCTGTCTGTCATCCGGGCAAACTCAAGAAAGATAGTGGGCTATTTCAAGAGCAGCACCACTGCAAAGGTGAAGTTCTTTATTTCATTGCAGTTTTTCCTGCTGGAGTGACACTTGCATTGATCACTTTTTGATTGCTAATTTTCTAGGAGAGGCTGACACAGGTGCAGGAGCAAATGGGACAGCCGGCCCTGAAGCTGGTTCAGGAAGTGGACACACGTTGAAACAGCACATACCATATGCTCCAACGTGTTTATGACCTCAGAGAACCTGTAGGAGCAGCTTTGGCAGGTCTTCGCACTGATGTTGCCCCACTGTCATCAGAACAATACCGTGTTATTGCAGAATCCCTAAAAGTGCTGTCTCCATTCAATGATGCCACAATCAAGCTGTCAGAGGAGAAAAGGGTATCTGGATCTAAAGTAATCCCCCTTCTGTCAATGCTACACGCACTGGAGGAGGAAATGAGAACTATCCAAACTCCAGAAAGCCTAATAATGGCTGAGAGTCTGAAGAGACAATTACGGGAAAAGCTTTTCACACTGCAATCCATGAGCATATTGTCACTGGCGACACTGCTAGATCCCAGATTAAAAAAGATAGGCTTCTTTAGCCAAAATAAAGCAGCAGAGGCCGAGAAGAGACTCACAGCCGAATGTGCTGCCATTATTCGAAAAAGCCCGTCTTCCCCCTCGTCCTCCTCACAACCACACACATCAGAAGCTTCTCAGCCTGTGACTCAAGGTAATAGATAGTGCATATATCCTTATTGTTGTGTAATAATTATTGTATTTAGTCTCTTACAATCTGTCTGTCTGTCTTAGGAAGCAAACTGTGGCATCGTTTGGACACCACCGTCCTGCAGACTAGGGCTCAAAATGTCACTGCAGATGCAACAGTGGAGGTCCAGACATACAGTACTTGGGTGAACATATACATTTTGGTGGAAATAATTTCTAACCTGCAAATACCTGTAAAAATCATCTTGACCTAAACCATATTTAGTATGTAGGGTCTCGAAACTCGAGAATGCCCTCTTGTGGATGAAGGAATAATAGGTTGTTAACCCCTTAGATAGCCATCTTTTAAACCGATCATCATATCTATTTGGCACAAACTCAGAGTCGTAAGCGCACCACCTCAAAATATTTGACAATTCACCAAGTTTACACATTTTAATGATTTCATTCCAGGAGTTTAGCAAAGAATCATACATAAAGTCAGTAGTATACAGTGTGGTCTTCTGTAATTTAGTATCTGCCAATAGCGCCATGATAGGCACATCTTTTATAATATTAACTTCTATATCCTTCCATCCTGCAGAATAGGTTGGCGAACTCAAACAGATTAAGGGTCTAAGCTGGGCAGCATAGTAATACTCCTTAAGACAAGGAAGGCCCATTCCCCCTTTCTCTTTAATTAATTGAAGTGTTTTGTATTTAACCCTGGCTCTTTTATGTTGCCATATGTATTTCGCCAACATCCTGTCCCAATTGTCAAAATATTTCTGAGGTTTTTTAATTGGTAAACACTGAAAAAGGTAGAGCATACGAGGGAGAATATTAATTCTAATTGATTCCACTCCTGAGTATAAATTTAAGAAGGGAACAGTGTTCCACCTCTATAATCAGATTTTACCTTTCAAGTTAAGGGTCCATAGTTAGCAACGACCAATTGAGATAAATCCTTTATCAGAACTACCCTCAAATATTTAATTTGCTCTGAGTCCCAATTCCATTTGTACATGTCCTAATTCTAGTGGGTGGATTAAAATTCAAACGTAATATCTGGGTTTTGTTAACATTAATTTTATATCCTGGGAGTGATCCGTATTCCTCAAGTACTGTCATTAGTCTGGGGAGTTACTGATTTGGCTGTGTTAAGAATATCAACACGTCATAGGCAAAAATGGCTAGTTTTTTGTTCCCCTGCTGTCATTGTAACCCAACTAATATCAGATCTTTGTCGCATCCACTGACCCAGGGGTTCTAGAAATAAGGCGAAGAGGAGTGGAGAGGAGCCACAGCCCTCTCGGGATCCTCTCTGTAGACTAAAACAGTTAGTCAAATCCCCATTTACTTTGATCTTGGCCGTAGGCTTGCCGTACAGTGCGGCAAAAGTATCAACAATGTTTGAATGGAAGCCAAATTTTGAAAACTTTATATAAAACAGCCCACCGTACTGAATCAAAGGCTTTTTCAGCGTCTAAACTCAAGATCAGAGTTTCAAATATATGCTGACTAACATGCTTCATAATATGCAGGGTTTTTCGAATATTGTCTTGAGTTTGCCTTTGTCTAATAAGCCTGTCTGGTCTTTGTTAATGAGGTCTGGCAGTACTATTTCCAATCTTTTAGATAAAATGGAGGTGAACAATTTATAAACAATATTCAATACTCTAATTAGCCGATATTCTATTATTATTCTCCTTTGGAATTATGAAAATGATAGCCTCACTCCACGAAGAAGGAATCACCTTTCTCTCCACTACCCAGTTAAATGCTCTCAGTAATGTCGGCACCAGTTCCTCCTGCATACTTTTATACCACTCCGAATTGTAACCGTCTGCGCCGGGGGATTTGCCTGTTTTTAGTCTTTTAATAGCTGATAAAACCTCCTCTTCAGTAATTTTGGATATCAATCTTTCATTTTGAGCATCAGTGACCCTTGGTAGATTTAGTAATGACAGAAAAGTATCAATTTGCTTAATCTCACTTACACTGTTTTATTTTCTCCGGGTCAGTTTCTATTTGATTTGTCAATGGATTTCTAATTTTGTGTATTGTCCTCTCTGCTTGTTGTTTTCTTAACCTGTATGAGAGTAGTTTCAATGCTTTCCCCCCTGTATCGTAGTACTGCTGCTTTGTAAAAAGCAGCTTCTTTTGGATTTCTTGTGTATTTATATAATTCATTCCTTACTTCTGGTATTTTTGTTTTGATTGTATCCTGTAATGATTTGAAATGCTCTTTCTGTAGCCTCATACGTTTATCTTCTAGATCCTTCAGTTTCTGAGTTTTAAGTTTCTTTACCGTGGCAGAAATAGCTTTCATTTTACCTCGGATTACTGCTTTTAAAGCATCCCACAAGTTGGTGAAACCTCTTCATTGTCATTAAACCCTAAGTATGATTTAATTTCAAGTTTCAGTTTTTCCATAATTACACTGTCTTTTAAAATATTTGTATTTAACCTCCAAAGAGTAGATTTTGTCTTATTAAACAACTGAAGTGATAGATAAACAGGATTGTGATCTGAGAGCGTACTAGTGCCGACATCACAATTAATAGCTCTAAAAATATTGTTTTTAAACATAAAGAAATAGTCAATGCGAGAATATACATTATGGGCAGCGGAGCAATGTGTATAGTCTCGACTTGTTGGATTAATTTCCCTCCATACGTCAACAATACCCAATTTTTTCCTTAAGATATTTATTCTTTTACTAATATTTTTAGCATCCGATTTCCCATTGGATGAATCGATTTTTGGGTGTAACGCAGTGGCGGACCGTGCATTTCACACCAAGGCCTTCAGTAGTGCTCCGTCTGAATCAATTCACCCCTCAAAAACTATCTTATGGTTATAGAAATCATCTTATTATGTAAATATAGAGTAGGCAAGTCCCGATCCAGCTTTTTGTATTAAAGTTGAAAGTTATTTAAGTACTTATTTAGTTGTCAGACTCATGTTGAACAGGGATTTGCTCTTATAACAACTTAAAGTTTAGGACACAGACCTGTGGGTTAGGAGATGCTAATGCTAATGCTAATGCTAGTGTGGGATCGGAAAAAGGGATCTGGAGTCTGGATCGGCATTTTCTCATGCCGGCCGATGCAATCCAAATATCGGATCGGGACAAGCCTAAAATACAGTATAAAGATCAGATGTGCACAAGTCTTCTACTAGTCTACTAGTCTTCTACAGCTGCGACCCCCCCCCCCAGAAAAAAACAAAAAAAAACAAATCATCAATAATATCCTCATAAACTTGCAATATTATTTAGGAAAAAAGCAACCTTTTACTCACTTTTGTTGAAAAAAGTCCGTCTTGAAAATGGCGTTGACAGTAAATCTGCCACCAAATCATAAAATCGCTATTACACCAACACAACTATATTTGGGTTTGTTTTTGCTAGCTTTGGCCGGTATGCTATCTGACTATCCAATCAGCGGGTGTGAATACGGTGACGTTGCCTAAGGCCTTCTAGAAGGCCCTGGTGTCACCAACTTAAAATCTGATTGGTTAAAGTGTACTCGACATGTATTTTCTGTGGGGGGGGGGGGGGGCTTGCAGAACGGATTGTGAAGGCCTCCAGGCAGACAGCTTTGACTTTGACCCTGCCTAGCGACAAATGATGGCTGAAATGTGATTGGGTAAATGCTTTTATATGAAATGCATGTCTGGAAGCAGCACAATCAGGGGAAAAGCTATGAAAGGAAGCGGACAGACCAAGTTTCCTTGGATAAAATATAATTAACATCAGTCTGTGATTCAGATATTTTCTTAGGCCTGCAGAGAAGGCCTTGCAGGCCCTGACGGCCCACTACTGGTGTAACTTGATATTAAAGTCCCCCCCACATATTACAATATCTTCACATTTTGAAGTCATAATGTCAAAGACAATTTTGTAAACTGACCAGTCACTGCCTGAAGGTACGTAAACATTGAAAAGACTTACTAGAACACCATGGATCTTTTCGATTATCACAACATATCTCCCTTCACTATCCTTGCATTCAGATATATATTCAAAATCTACCACACTAGACAACAAAACCGCCACCCCCCTTCGCCTTCCAGATCTATGGGATGAAAAATAAACTGTTTTAAATCCCATTTTATTTAATTTAGCATGTTCAATGTTATCAAGATGTGATTCCTGGATGAATGCTATCTGGACTTTATCCCATTTTAACTGAGACAACATCCATTGTTTAATTGGATTGAGTACACCATTTATATTAAGTGAAACAAATCTTATCGGTCTGTGTTACATATAACAATATAACTAAGTAAACAACTTAATAAACAATGTGGCAAGCTTCCCCTTCTCTGCACATAACAGCAGAGGATAAACAAAGTAATACCACCCAACACCCAAACAAAACATACCATTAACCATACCATCCCATACCATACGTTACCATTAACAAATAATGACAGAACACAAAATGTGACTCCCTATGCAGGGGTCCGTCTATAGACCCTAATTACCCTGATGGGCGCTAAAACACAAATCCTTTTCCTGTATCAGTGAAGGTGGTGCTTAGTGGTTACAACCGTATATCGAAGTTAACCCTTAAAACCCCTGTAAGAAAGTTCACAGCTTAATCACCTACTCTCCTTTTAGCATTGTCCATATTTAAAACGGTGGTTAACTGCAAGAAAGAAAATTGAAAAAAAACAAGGCCCAAGTCCTCACTCCACAGAAGCACCTGGTGAAAGCCGTCTGAATGCACGAAGCTTCTTCTTGTAACTCGCGTCTCTGACGGGATTAGGCGCGCTCCTGGTTCTGGGCCGGTCCGTTCTCGTCCAAGTCAGCTGCTTTATCCGCTCTATGAGAGACTCCGGTGCTTTCGTAGTTTTAACAGCGTATCCTCTCTTCCTCAGGTCATCCGCCGCATCTGCCGCAGAGTCATACACTTTGGTCTCGTCTGTGTATTTTACCCGCAGCCTGGCAGGAAATAGGGTCTGGAACTGAACTTGATTCTCTTTCAAAACCTAGCGTATTCTCTTCGTTTATTAATAATGTGCAATGGGTATTCGTGGTCTAGGTTTACGTGTTTGTCCATCCATTTGAACCCCTTTATCTGCCAAGCTTTGCGGAGCAGAAAGTCTTTGGACTTGAAACTCCCGAACTTCACTATGACGGAGCGTGGAAGTGTCCTCGCCGGTGGCTTCGCCCCTAGGGAGCAGTGCGCCCTCTCAATATGAAGATCCGGCACCTTCTCCTTGGATAACTGCAGACCCTCACGTAGTAGCTTTTTTTTATGACATAGTTTTTTATGACATAGTTGTTGAGTCCTTTTCCGCACCCTCGCACAGGCCGTATATCCTTATATGGTCTCGCTCTCCAAATCTGTTAGCTTATCATCTAGCTTCACATGTAGCTTTAGCATCTCCATCACTACGTCTTCTGTAGTTTGGATCCGCTCCTCGGCTTGTTCTATTCGGTTCTCTGCTTCGTCCAGTCTTGTATTTATTTTGGAAATCTCGTCTTTAATAGTCTCTAGCTTTTCGTGGTTTTCCTGCCGAAATCCTCTGAGTTCCTGGCCATGGCTTTAATCTCGGCGAGCAAGATGCTAACGAGGTGCTAGTTAGCTTTAACTTCGGCTGCCGGGCTTGAACAGTATATTTATCTTCCCACCTCCAAATAAATTGCTTAGGGCGAGCTGTGCCCCCTTTGTATTAACATTCTTGAAATAGTACTTCTTCTGAATTGGGGCTTTAGGTGAGTTCGCTGGGGTTTTGACAGGAGCTCTCCTAACGTGCTGCCATCTTGGCAATGTTCAGACTGGAAGTCCGTATTTTTATCTTTACCAAAATACTTTAAAATCATTAAGGTTGATCATAAGAAAAGGTTTTTCATGCAAAAACTGCTGGAATCAACACGGAAATGCAATTTTGATCTTTAGTTTCGATTTTCGCTGCCGGAGGGCCACTGAACCTGAACTACTACATATTTTCCACTTTATACAGCCATAGCAAGAAAAAGGACAATAATTTAATATTCAAAAACCTTGTTTTTTGTCCAAATAATTTCTTAATAATATAGTTATTGAAAGAATGACATCACTTTCCTTCATATTGCATTTCATTACTCAATGAGAGAAAAACAATGTAGGGTACTTTCATTCTAAAAAATAATCGAAAGAACTTAATACAGTTGAAAAAAGCCTTATTTTCACAAAAAATCCTTGCTATAAAATATTTAATAATATATCATTTTCACTGTCTAACTCGGGATCCATATTTATATACAATATAAAAATCTGAACCTCTCATATTTACAGTTATATCATTTCGATCTTAACCTTTCCTTGCGACATCATACTATTAAAATCCAAACATCATATTTACATCATATTATTTAAATCCAGACCTTTCATATATATATTTTTTATATTTTCATCAAAAACTTACACCCTTGTAAAAACTTGAAAAACATTGCAACTCATCATCTGAATCATCCAAGTCCTCATTATCATTTGAATATATCCCATCCACATCATTCTCATTTTCAATCATAACAGGACAGTGTTACGGTTTGCTAGTGGACCCCAACGCAGAGACGGAGGCAAGGTGGCAGGTTCGAAAAAAGATTTAATCTCTTAGGCAGACGAGACAGGAAAACTGGCCGACTTGAAGGACGGAGCTTGGAGCTTGGAGCTTGGAACCCTGAGGAACAAACATAGAAAATTCTCTGGCAGCGTGGTGCTGAGACAAGCGGGCTTAAGACTGCAGTCTTGATTGCGCAATCTGGTTCAGGTGTCCAGACTGCAGTCTTGATTGCGCAATCCAGTTCAGGTGTCCAGACTGCAGCACCAGCTGAAGTCAGCCACGCCCCCTGTTACACACTGCTGCAGGGAAACAAAAAAAGGGGAAACACCAAAACAACCCCGAACATGACAGACAGTTTGCATAGTTAACACATTGGCACTGCAGGTCACTGCATGGCAAATTACCCCCATTGCATAAACAGATTTGTGTAGCACATGCCTTTTTCTTGCACTTGCAAGATATGTTCATCGTGACATCAGATGGAGCTGGGGAATTTACCATCCAACAATAGGAGAGCACTCCATCTTCAAAGGACCAGCCATGGCCTTCTGGTTTAGGGCCGTTAATAAACTGGTCGAAACACCTTAAATAAATTGCTAGCTGGTATGCAGCTCGCTTAGAATGTTGTCAAAGACAATCCTCATTTGGTGGAAGAGATTTATCTGATTTACAGAGAAGTTTGAACATTTTAAACCTGGATTCATTAACCCGGTTACAGTTTTTCTGTCCATACAAGTGACAGACAAATTCTTCAAGCTGAAGGAACAATTCATCATCAACATCCCAATTTGTCCCAAGAATTTAAAAGCAATTAACAGCTGGCTCTGATTTAAGCATCACCCTTTAACTTTTCCTTTTCCTTTAAAGGGACCTACTGTGTCCAGTGAAAAACATGAAGATCCAACAAAAGCTCGACCTTTCCATGGACCATGAAGACTTGCTAGATAACAATACGAGTTTTGTTGCCAGTCCCTGTCTTAAAATAGATAGTACTCATGCACAACAATGCACACAACCTAAAGTCAAGACCATGACATCAGTGTCTGGGCTCAAGATAACAATATCTTTATATTTATATATTTATATGTCTGGTATCAGCTTCTTCATTATCTCAGCAAAGAGTGCTTTGGGTTCGCTCACGTACAACACGTTTATGTGCTCTCTCAATTTTTGTTTAGTCCGTTTACTTCGAGTAGCACTTCCTATGGTACCCCAGCTCAGCGGGTCTCGGCGACTCAACTATGTACTGAGAGAAAGTCTGGGCTATTTCTTTCTCTCTGCCTTCCAGATCTATCCAGGACTTGCAACTTTCAATAAATCGCCGCCAACCAGCACCAAAAAATGAAATAAATGGACCTTCTTCGTCTTGAAACAAGGACAAACAACATTTCATGGGCGCTGCCATATTGAAATGACCGAGCTCCCGCCCTGAGATCCATGCATCTGATTGGCTGATAAGCAAAACTCGAAAATCGCGATTTCTTAAATTACGGCGGAACATATTATATTTTTAATCGACTATAATTAATTAATGTGGAAGGGTGGGAACATTGGCGTTTTAAAATCACTGTAGTCTCTAGCAATTTATCCAAGTGAAAGAAAGTTTCCCCCTAAAAGTTAAAATGGAGGCATGCGAAAAGAGACGTCGTACAGATCCTGGCCCACGGCCTACTCAGGGTCTCAGTCGGCAAAGAGCCCCAAACTCCGTGTGTCATGGGTATTTGTCTCCTGGGCTGGGCCAACCCCTCAAAAGGACTAGACACGACTGAGTGCTTATTGGCCAGTTATTTACTAACCCTAACCCTGATATGAACTGGCTAGGTCCTAATTAATGCCGGTAACCTTGGAATGTGCTAACAAAGTTTATGTGTGTGTGTTGACCTAATGACGTGTGTCTAAAACAACAGAGAGAGAAAGAGAGGAAAAGAGAATCTGTGGTTACAACCAGAGAATTTAACACAAAAGGAATAAGACAATCAGTAATTTACATAGATTATGTGATGGCCTACAATGCTAAAGTGAGTATGTGCTGTTCTTGAAGCCAACAGCCAGCCAAACTCGTCTCTTCAACAAATCCCCCAAGGAAGAGGCAGGTCTCATATTTAGCGAGATTTATTGAAAAGAAGGTAAAACTGAAATAAATACA